>WTXE01000012.1:0-379048 GCA_022496225.1 Russula aff. rugulosa BPL654
GAGGTAGCAGCTCTCTAAGTGGAGGGATCATCGCAGGCCTCGCGGTTGTGGGGGCTTTTATCGCTGTGACATTGTTCGGGTTCTTAATTGGATGGTGGAGTCAGAAGAAGCAACGTCGGTCAGGTGCAGGTTACGTCGCCGAAGGCAAGGGTCAACATGGGGGTTTCGCGGTCGAATGGTCTGCAGTGAACTACGTCATGCCGCGATCGTACGGCAGCAAGAGATGGCTGCGAGGTAGAGGATCAAGAGGATCAGACGATGATAAGGTCATTCTGGACGGAATCAGTGGTCGCGTGGAGCCAGGACAGCTATTGGGTATTTTAGGGCCAAGCGGTGCGTCTCCGTTTTTCTATCGGAAGTAGGTCGTGTATTGAATTCTCTTCACAGGTGCCGGAAAGACAACACTCATTGAGGTCCTCGCAAATAAGAACAAAACGGGCTACACGTCCGGAAGCGTACGGTTCCCTAGTGACCCGTCGCGAGAGAGACGAGCACCTCGCATCGGCTTTGTTCCCCAACAAGACGTCCTACCGGCGATGCTTACCGTGAGGGAGGCGATACTCTTCGCCGCGCGCCTACGTCTACCGGAATATGTGACCGAAGCGGAGAAGCGTCAGCGAGCCGACGATGTGATCGAGCAGCTTGGCCTCTCCCACGTGCGAGATTCGCGTATTGGAGGACGGACTACTCATACCCACGGAATCAGCGGCGGGGAGACGCGGCGGGTCACCATCGGGCTCGAGCTTGTCGCAAGCCCAGACGTGCTCATACTCGACGAGCCCACATCTGGTTCGTTTCCTTCACCTTCGGCCCATAGTAATCATACCTCATAATATTGTCACTTTTTCTTCTCCAGGTCTCGATTCAGTCTCTGCCTCGAAAGTTGTCTCAGTCCTCCACGCTCTTGCGCACGACGCGGACAACCCGACCGCCGTGATCGCGACCATACACCAACCAAGTTCGCAGATCTATCGCGTTTTCGATCGTATCGTCCTTCTCTCCGGAGGGCGTTGCCTATACGAAGGCCCAGGAGGATTTGCGCCAGCAGAATATTTCGAGACGCAGGGTTCGCCTTGTGCTCCCGGGTATAACGTCGCGGATCATCTCCTCGACTTGGCGCACATGCCACCACCGGCGCTGGCACAGGCACAGCAACAACAGCAACAGCAGGACAGTCCAAGCTTTGATAAAGAGTTTAGAGCCGTCGTTATCAACTCTGCCCCAAATGAAAATGGAGGCCCTTTGAAGAAACTCGCGAGTCCAATGAGCGCTGCGGCGTTCTTGACACAGCTGGAGGTACTCGCGGCAGAGAGTGGAAAGTTCTACGACGGTTCGTGTGAAAATCCTTTTCTCGTTCAGGCGGGGCGCGGCGTTGGTGGATGTTCATCGGTTTGAGTTTTTAGGGACAAGACGTTCTTCCTTGCGCATCTCGTGATATCCGTGATACTCGGCGTGTTCGTCGGTGGACTGTATTCCAGACGGGCGTTACCATCGCAGGATTCCAATCGCGCGTCGGCGTCCTTTTCTTCCTCGTGCGTCTCTCCGAACCCCTCCCCCTCGCGTCGTTCAAATCGGGACGATTGGTTGATTTCGATAATGAACAGGGTTCTTTGATAGCGCTCTCGTCTTTGAGCGCGCTACATAATGTGCTGGCGACACGCCCACTATTCGTGCGTGAACGCTCAAACGCGTATTATAGGTTCGTGTTTTTTATCCACAGCTTTTATTTTCGTTCGTGCGTGATGTGACGATTCATCCGACGCCCTCTTGCTTTGTGTAGTCCGACCGCTTGGTTACTCGTCCGTGTCCTCTTTGATATCATCCCGCTACGCGTGATACCCACCATTATCGTGGCTACCATGTAAGTTCTCCGATCCTCCCCACGACACTTCATTTCTGACGAGTTTGTATCACTTTTCTATCAGTACGTACTGGATGGGGGGTCTCGCCCACACGCCGCCAATTTCTTCAAGTATTTACTCATCCTTGTACTTTACACTATAGCCATGGCGCTCTTTGTAAGCGTTTTTTCCTCCGTTTTTCTTTTGGTCAAGCTGACATGGCTTCAAAAAGAATTTCCTTCTCGGCTCAGCCATAACTGACGGCAACCTCGCGATCCTTCTCAGTGCCCTATCGGGCTTATACCAAATGACTTATGCAGGATTCTTCGTCCACCTCAACACGATACCCGAAGTTCTACGATGGTTGCAGTGGATGGACCCTCTCAAGTATGCGCTTGAAGCGTTAACCGTGAACGAGGTCAATTCGGGCCTCCAGATCAAGGACGTCTTGCAGGGTGTGCCTGTGGACGTCTCGGCGTCTCTCATCATGCATCTCGTGCGTGAATGTATCTTTATCTCTACGTCAGGATCGCGTGCTGAATGGTGTTTTTCTTTTTTTTTTTTTAATAGCTGTTTGGATTCACATCAACTCATTATTATCGTGACGTGCTGGTGCTCTTCGCGTTCATCGCGGGTTTCGGCGTCAGCGTGGTGGCTGTGGTGTGGATCTGGGTAAGGGAAACCCGATGACGACGGGGGTTGGACGAAACACTGTCTTCACACTCTTTTTTACTTTCTTCTCTTTCTTTTTCGGTTGGGTGGATTGAACGATATCTATGTGACTTATATATATTATCTCATGAGGAATCTCCCCACATCTAGTAGTCTGCGTGTGCTGTAACTAGAGTAATCGTATTAAGAGAACACTGCCATCATTTATTCGACGTATTTGGCGGCTGTACCCTGGCTGTTTCCCCTGCTGCATTTGTGTGAAGACCTTGCGGAGATTGTCCCACACGACCGGAGGCGATTGTGCGGCATCAATGCCATGCCAAAGACCCTTCCTTTTGTAGTAGTCCACGACGGGGCTCGTCTGCGCATGGAAAACGCCAAGGCGCTTGGTGAGCGCCTCTACGTTGTCATCCGAACGTTGAATTAGCGGCTCTCCCGTAACGTCATCCTTCATGGACTTCTTGGGCGGGCTGAATGGGGCAGAGGCGGCGAGATTCAGTAGAAGAGTGTAAAAAACGCGTTCTCACGCGTGGAAATAACGAACGCACCTGAACTCTCTGTGGTAGGTACGGCCGCTGGCGGGGTGGATGAGACGCCCGGTAATGCGCGAAATTAGGAGCTGGTCGGAGATCATGAGCTCGGCTACCGAGTTTAGCGTCTCTTTTCGGGAAGCGAGCATCGCGTCGAGTTTCTCGGCCTGTGGGACCGTACGTGGGAAACCGTCGAGCACGAATCTGTCTCACCCAAGTACAGTAGTTGAAAAAAAAAAGGCAACGCGTTCGGGTGAGAAAAAAAAACCGCGCGTGTGTGACGTTGAGGATGGCCGTTTTTTTACTTACCCGTTCTTGCATGACTTGTTGTTCTCGAGTTGGTCTCGGATCATGCCCACCATGATATCGTCCGACACGAGCCCACCGGCATCCATGATCTTCTTTGCTTCAACACCGAGAGCTGTCTTCTTCGAGACTTGCTCACGTAGCATATCACCCGTCGCGAGGTGGCAGACGCAAAACTCCTCGCGTATCCGCGGGGCCTGTGTGCCCTTGCCTATAAACACCAAACACACAACATCAGCAAAATAAAAAATAAAAAAAGGTGCTGCTCCACGCTGTCGAAAACACAAAGCGGAGACGCGAGAGCGCGTGCGCGTGCAGACACGCGTGTGGCACACACACACACACACAGCATACGCACCTGCACCTGGGGGCCCTATGAGGATGGTACGGAGTTGCTGTGCTGGCGACGGCGTCGGCTTCTTTGACGCCGCCTTTGCCTCGAGCTCGTTGATTTTGGCTGAGAGCTGGTTCACGAGGGATTTGAGATAGGCGAGTTCGTCGGAAGCAGACGTCATTGCTGAAGGATTGTGAAGAAGAGGAGTACGGGTAGGTGGTGGTAGAGAGGAATATTTGAGGGGGAATTACTGTAGCTGTGCTAAAAGTCCGGAGAATCGTCAGTGCGCGTCTATCACATTTCATGTACCCGCGCCGGCCCGGGTCTGGCCCGGGTCGTCGGTTTCCACGTGGCCCCGCGTTCAAGCGACGACTTAGGAACACCTCAAACGCCCACATCATCACCATCATCAAAAATCCTGACTCTGCCAGGGTCAGAGCCAGGGAAACCCGCATATACGACCATGTTATCGTCTCTTGGCGCAATTCTACTCTCGTTTGTCAGCCTCTTATATGCTGTACAAGCAAAGTCGAGCACGGGCAACTCTGTGCTTGTCGTGCTGCAACCAAGCCTGAAGCGCGACAATTTCACCATCTTCTTTGACAATTTGGAGAGTAAGCTGGGAATATCTCGATATGAGAGTAGACTGGTGCTCACAGATCTATCCAGAACGAGGCTATGACCTCACTTTCCGCTCTCCCAAGGCAGACACACCACCTATTATCGAATATGACGTTCCAAGCTTTAGCCACATCATCCTCTTTGCCCCAGACACAAAATGTGAGAACTTTCACGCATATATTCGCATTATTATTGAGTTTCTCCAGCGTTCTCTCAGGACATCACTCCGCAGACTCTAGTCGCTGCCCTTAATGCTGGCACTAACCTCATCATTGCTCTCTCACCAACGCAGTCCCCAATCTTCACCCTCGCATCAGAGTTCTCTCTCATCCTTCCACCCCCCAGCACCCTCTCATTTCCCATTTCCCAGAACGAGACACTCCACCAAGCGTGATACCCGTCCCTGTGCCCTCCGACCATCCCTTCCTGACACCCAACACCCCTCCCGTGTGGTTCTCTGGAATCCCGTTCGCGCACCTTAACAACCCTCTATTGGTACCCATCCTTAATGCGCCGAGCGAGAGCTTCGCATCCGATACTGATTCCGACTCGGGAGCCGAAGTACTGTTCGAGGCTGCAGAGCGCGGCGGCGAAGGACTTTGGGCAGGACGTTCATTGGGTATTGTAACCGGTTTCCAGACGCGCGATAATAGTGCGCGGGTGACTTGGGTCGGTGGCGTTGAGCTCTTTTCCGATGAATATGCAAAGAAATCGCTTCCTTCGTGCGTAAACCCATCATCTCGTTATTGCAATGTCTCAAACATATATATATATTTTTCTCAGTGGCGAAAGTCAGGAAATGAACAATTTGCGCTTGATATCGCCACTTGGACGTTCCAAGAAAGTCTTGTGCTCCGCATCGACAGCACGACTCATCACCTCGTAAATGAGACGGCCCCGCGCGAACATTACACTATTAATGAGAATATTGTGCGTCATTCTCAGCTGATGAACTGAATAGTAATTTTCTGATTCGGACCACAGGTCTTCGATGCGCACATCTCCCGGTACCACCCCAAGCGCGGATGGTTACCCTACTCTGGACTGACGATCTTCAGGTTGAGTTCACAATGCTCGACCCACACATCCGCACCGCACTTCGTCCCATCTCAGGAAGCCCCGGCCTATACAGCACCTCATTCCGCGCTCCCGACAGACACGGTGTATTCAAATTCGTCCTCGACCATCGCCGTCATGGCTGGACCACGCTCAAGTCGACCACGACGGTACCAATTGTCCCTCCGCGACACGATGGGTATCCACGTTTCTTGAGCGCCGCATGGCCGTACTACGTGGGCGCGATCAGTACCAGCGTCGGCTTTTTGATATTTTCGGCGCTGTGGTTGGCGGGAGATGATAAGGAGGACACAAGAAGGGTAAAGGTATCAAGACGGAGTAAGAGATGGTACTACATATATATTTACAACGTTTTGTTGCAAAGTTCTGCGGGTGTGATGGTCGTTTCCGATCCAGACTCGAAATACCAACACTGCGTGTGTGCCTGCTAATGCTGGATCAGAAAGTCAGCAACTCTGAATTTTATACGGCGTTTAGGGCAATTCGGTTATCATATGAAGATACGCAGCTCGTAAACAATACACAAGACAAGTCTAAGACGCCGCCGCCATCTGAGATCGCACCTCAGACCTAATCGGCCTGATCCTCAGAGAGCGGAGTGACAAAATATTGAGCGATGTGTAAATTAGTACGTATGGTAGATGTACTGTATGACATTCAGCTCCCAGCTGCGGTTAAACTGAATGATGCGGTCCGTGGGCAGACGCTCAGGTTAGCAATCAGGGCAGTGCACGGTCTGCATCTCCGGTTTACGGCTCTAACCACATCTAACATTCGCTCGCCGCCATGGGTCTTTGTTTATCAACCACCCCTCGCTTTCGGTTCACCAAAAGATGTGGGCAAAGTACAATAAGTAACGGGTCACTGGCAAAATCGCGGAGGTACGTTTCGTCCTGTTAAGGCTGTTATGCTTACTACCAGCTTGTGATTAATCGGCAATAAATAGTCCACGTATCGCATCGATCCATATCCTCGATGATGACTCACTGCTCAACGTATTTCACCTTTATCGGCCATTTTTTTTGGGCGAAGACGAGGCCGACTTCAACCGTCTCCTAGGGGGAGGGAGACATGGGTCCAGGGATGCTGGTGGTATCGACTCACACATGTTTGCCAAAGATGGCGAAACCTCATACTTGGTTCGGCATCCTACCTGGGTCTTTCACTCGTCTGTACAAAAGGCACGGCCGTTGAAAACATGCTCGCACATTCACCTCCCCTTCCGCTCACTGTTGATTACCGCAGTTATGTTGACATCACTGCAGAAGATGAAGAGGGGATATTGCTTGCTCTCGAGCAGCGTCACCGCGTCCGCCACCTCCGCCTTGCCTTCCCTGATCAAATTCTGAGGAAGTTTGTCATGGCAATCGACGAAGAGTTCCCGATCCTGGAATACCTGGTTCTGTACCCTCTGCTAAAGGACAGCGCGGCCTTGATGCTTTTGGAAACACTTCAAGCACCAAATCTACATCACCTCTTGTTGGGAGGCTTCGTCTGTCCAATGGGACCTCGATTGCACCCGACTGCCGCGGGCCTTGTCACACTCTGTCTTTTAATGCATCACCAATTCGCCTACTTTCAACCAAATGTCCTGCTCCAATGGATTTCATTTATGCCCCAGCTAGAGAGTATCGAGTTTTGCTTTACATTCCCTGTTCCTAACCGTGATGTGGAGAGGCAATTCATACAAACGCCAATCACGACACACATTACGCTTCCTAACCTTCGCTTGTTCTGGTTCCGAGGCGTTAGCGCTTACTTGGAAGCGCTTGTATGTAGTATCACGACCCCTCGCCTCGAAAACCTGCGAATTCAACTCTTCAAGCAACTCACGTTTTCCGTTCCACGTCTCCTGCAGTTTATGAACTCAACAGAGAACCTCAGGTTCGACAAGGCCGTGATCATGTTCAAGTACAATGTACGGATGGTTTTCCGTAAGGCGACACGGATGTCTTTCGTGTAGGGTTGATTGCTGGCACTTCGACTGGCAGGTATCTTCCGCGGTACAAATTTCCAATGCGCTTAGCCAAGTGTTCTCTGCTGTGGAGCAACTCGATCTTGAACACGAGGTACATAGCCAGTCTTCTGGAGAACACAATGATGTCGACCGGATCGAGTGGCGCAACCTCTTTAGGTCGTTTAGCAACGTGAAGACCATTCGCGTCGAGGATGGGCTCGTCGAGGAAGTCTCTCGTTGTTTACGATTGGAGGACGGAGAGCTTCCTCTTGAGCTTCTACCTGAACTACAGGAGCTCACATATTCTGCAAGTCGCGATGTCGGTGATGCATTCACCTCATTCGTTGATGCCCGCCAGAACGCAGGCCGCCCTGTGACCCTGGTCCGTCATAACCCAAGCCCGTTATCCTTCGTACCACCCGCGATCGCGGTGCCGAGCGATGAACCTGGGAATGACATCGAAACTTGAACCCCTGCTCCACATGCGAACCACGGAGTTGTTCATATGTTGCTCAACTGCTTCCCACTCTCTTCCCTACCGCCTTCTGTCCCCACCACGACCATGACTTTTGTCCAGGATCTTGCGACACCAGACATCCCTCAAAAATATGGCTCACCCATGGATATATATTTGTCATTTCATGTGTCATATTCTCCTTTTCGCCCTCTCCATCTTCCACTGTGACAACCCAGATTTTCCGGATCCCTCTGACTATATCGTACGACTCGGATGACTATGTAATACACGCGTGCATTTATATCATTTCTTTCTTGTCTGAAGCGCGATGATATTCTGAACTTGTATATGTTTTTACGATTCTGTCATTGATAACGTGGAATATTATACAGTATAAGGGAGGTGCACCAGCTGCCGTTAGACGATGTTTTACAAGTAAGCAAGTTGGTGCCGACGAGGGCTGGAAGAAGACGTGCAAATAGAGAGGGACGCAAGGCTCTATCGCGAAATCAGACTCTTCCTAGAACATAACTTCCTGTAGGTACGTTCAGGCTTCGATTTTGGAGTATGAGGTCGGGAGAATGGCAGGTCTCAAGTTACAAAGTAGTGGATCCGAGGTAAGGTCTTTGCCAGTTTTCTTTTTATAGGCTTCTAGAGCACTGTCGAAGATGACTTGATGGTTGGAGCGTGAAATCGTTCGTCTCTGGGGAAGTATGTGGCATGGGATAGAGATGGGGAAGTGTAGGGCGCATCTGTTCCATCGGGCAGAAAAGGAAGGCACAGCACGGCGGTCGCACGAGGTCATTTATACGACGCAGGGTTGTACAGGCCGCAACCCGATGGCCCTTGGAATACATCACAGTTCGACGCCATTGCTGTCAAATACAAAGAGAAAGGTAGCATTGAGGAATGGTGTGCGATTGAAGAAGCAAGATTGAATGAAGTGTGAAAGTTGGGTGAGCGTAAAAAACTACGTGGTGTGTCAGTCAGTGGGAGGTATTTGAAAAGCCGGGGGTTTCAGCTGCAGTTAAACTGATGATGCTGTACTCTCCTTGGGGCAGTCCACTGACAGCGCCTCATTAGGGCTACACGAGGACCACACGGGCCAGTCAACCTCTCCCTAACCACATCTAACACTCGCTCGCCGCCATGGGTCTTTGTTTATCAACCACCCCTCGCCTTCGATTCACCAAAAGATATGGGCAACGTACAATAAGTGACGGGTCACTAACAAAACAGCAGAGGTACGTTGCGTCCTGTTATGCTTACCAGCTTGTGATTAATGGGCAATAAATAGTCCAAAAATCGTATCGATCCATATCCTCGATGATGACTCTCTCCTCAACGTATTTCACCTTTATCGGCCATGTTTTTTAGGCGAAGACGAGGACAACTACAACCGTTTCACAGGGGGCAGTGAGTCATGGGTCCATGGATCCTGGTGGTATCGACTCGCACATGTTTGCCAAAGATGGCGAAACCTCATACTTGGTTCGGCATCCTACCTGCGTCTTTCACTCGTCTGTAAATCTGGCACGCCCGTTGAAAGCATGCTCGCAAATTCACCTCCCCTTCCGCTCACTGTTGATTATTACAGTTATGATGATATCACTGCAGAAGATGAAGAGGGGATATTACTTGCTCTCGAGCAGCGTCACCGCGTCCGCCACCTCCGCCTTTCCTTCTCTGAGCAAATTCTGAGGAAGCTTGTCATGGCAATCGATGAGGAGTTCCCGATCCTGGAATACCTGATTTTGTACCCTCCACTAAAGGACAGCGCGGTCTTGATGCTCTCTGAAACGCTTCAAGCACCAAATTTACATCTCCTCTTGTTGGGTGGCTTCGTCTGTCCAATGCGACCCCGATTGCACCCGACTGCCACGGGCCTTGTCACACTCTACCTTATAATACATCACCAATTCGCTTACTTTCAACCAAATGTCCTACTCCAATGGCTTTCATTTATGCCCCAGCTAGAGAGTCTCGGAATCTCCTTTACATTCTCTGTTCCCAACCGTGATGTGGAGAGGCAAATCATACACACGCCGATCACGACACACATTACACTTCCAAACCTTCGCTTGTTCTGGTTCCGAGGCGTTAGCGCTTATTTGGAAGCGGTTGTTTGTAGGATCACCACCCCTCGCCTCGAAAACCTGGAAATTCGACTCTTCAAGCAACTCACATTGTCCATCCCACGTCTCACGCAGTTTATGAACACAACAGAGAACCTCAGGTTCGACAATGCCGAGATTATGTTCCAGGGCGAGTTCATTGTTGTGAAGATGTTTTTGGGTGGGGCTGCTACGTATGCTTTTGCTGTAACGATTCGTTGCTGCCACCTCGACTGGCAGGTATCTTCCGTGGCACAAATTTCCAATGCGCTTAGCCAAGCGCTCTCTACAGTGGAGCACCTCACTCTTGAACAACAAGTACATAGTCAGTCATCTGAAGAACACAATGATGTCGATCGGATCGAGTGGCGCAACCTCCTTAGGTCGTTTAGCAACGTGAAGATCCTTCGCATCGAGGATGGGCTCGTCGAGGAACTTTCCCATTGTCTACGATTGGAGGACGGAGAGCTTCCTCTTGAGCTTTTACCTGAACTACAGGAGCTCACATATTCTGCAAGTAGCAAGACCGGTGATGCATTCACCTCATTCGTTGGTGCGCGCCAGAACGCAGGCCGCCCTGTGACGCTGGTCCGTCATAGCCCAAGCCCAAGCCCGTTATCCTTCGTACCGCCCGCGATCGCCGCGCCGAGCGATGAAGTTGGGAATGACATCGAAACTTGAGCGCCTGCTCCCACACGTGAGCCATGGGGCTGTACATTTATTCATTTATTGCTCGGACTGCTTCCCACACTCTTATCCATGATCCCTTCCATCCCACCACGGCTGTGACTTTTCGTCCAGGAACTTGCGACACCAAGCACCCATAAAAAAATATGGCTCCCACATGGATATGTCTATGTCATTTCATGTGGTCATATTCTCCTTTTCGCCCTCTCCATCTTTCACTGTGACGACCTCGATTTTCCGGATCACAACTCTGACTACTATATCGTATGACGGATTACTATGTAATACACGCATGCATTTATATCACTTTTCTTTCTCTGTCCGAGGCACGATGATATTCTGAACTTGTATATACGATTCTATCGTTGCCGGTGAGAACGTGGATTATTATATAGGGATAGGGAGTGTGCGCTAGCTGTCGTTAGATGATCACATGTCTCCACTAGTAAGCAAGTGTCGTGCCTGGAGACGCCGTATGCAAGGGCTGGGAGGGAGACGTGCACATAGAGAGGAACGCAAGCTCTATTCACGAGAAGCGTCAATTGCGAGCGCGACGTTCTTTTATACGGCGTTTAGGGTATTCCGTGTATCTTCGAAGAAAGCTCGTGAGACGACCCAAGATAAGTCTATTCGCCATCTTGAGATCGCATCTTAGATTATCCATGATCCTCGGAGAGCGGGAGCGACAGAAAATATTTGAGCGATGTGGTAAATTTTGGTACAGTTTTTTTTTTTTTTGGTACAGTACGGTAGTGTACTGTATTACTTGCAGGATGGTGACGAAATCAGACTGGAGATCGGCTATCGGCGCCCAGCTGCAGTTACTGTAGGCTGCTGATGCTTTCCGTGACCCGGGCCGGCGCTCAGATCAGGGCCTGACAGCGTCTCCCGTCACGGTCATATCTCCTAAGGAGTCTAACACTCGCTCACTGCCATGGGCCATTGTTTATCAACCATCCCTCGCCTTCGATTCACCAAAAGATGTGGGCAAAGTACAAGTACAATAAGTGACGAATCACTGGCAAAACCGCGGAGGTACGTTTCGTCCTGTTAGGCTGTTATGCTTACCAGCTTGTGATTAATGGGCAACAAATAGTCCACGAATCACATCGATCCATATCCTAGATGATGACTCACTGCTCAACGTATTTCACCTTTATCGGCCATTTTTTTTAGGCGAAGACGAGGGCAACTCCGACCGTCTCACAGGCGGGAGGAAGGCATGGGTCCAGGGATCCTGGTGGTATCGACTCGCACATGTTTGCCAAAGATGGCGAAACCTCATACTTGGTTCGGCATCCTACCTGCGTCTTTCACTCGTCTGTAAATCTGGCACGCCCGTTGAAAACATGCTCGCAAATTCACCTCCCCTTCCGCTCACTGTTGATTACTGCAGTGAAGATGGCATCACTACAAAAGATGAAGAGGGGATATTGCTTGCTCTCGAGCAGCGTCATCGCGTCCGCCAACTCCGCCTCATCTTCCCCGTTCAGAATCTGCAGAAGCTTGTCATGGCAATCGATGAGGAGTTCCCGATCCTGGAATACCTGATTTTAGGGCCTCCGATGGAGTTCTTGGACAACACGGCCTTGATGCTCTCGGAAACACTTCAAGCACCAAATCTACATCACCTCACGCTGGGAGGCTTTGCCTGTCCAATACGATCTCGATTACACCTGACTGCCACGGGCCTTGTCACACTCTGTCTTATAACGCATCACCAATTTGCCTACATCCAACCAAATGTCCTGCTCGAATGGATTTCATTTATGCCCCAGCTAGAGAATCTTGCTATCCTCTTTAATTTCCCGGTTCCTAACCGTGATGTGGAGCGGCAATACATACACACGCCAATCACGACACACATTACGCTTCCTAACCTTCGCTTGTTCTGGTTCCGAGGCGTTAGCGCTTATTTGGAAGCGGTTGTTTGTAGGATCACCACCCCTCGTCTCGATAACCTGGAAATTCGACTCTTCGAGCAACTCACATTTTCCATCCCACGTTTCACGCAGTTTATGAACACAACAGAGAATCTCAGGTTCGACAAGGCCGTGATCGCGTTCAAGGACAAGGAAATTAATATGGATTTGTTTTTCCGTGACGCCAACATGTTTGTCATTGTGGTAGAGGTTTATTGCGGGCACCTCGATTGGCAGGTATCTTCCGTGGCACAAATTTCCAATGCGCTTAGCCAAGCGCTCTCTACGGTAGAGCACCTCATTCTTGGACACGAGGTACATAGTCAGTCATCTGAAGAACACAATGATGTCGACCGAATCGAGTGGCGCAACCTCCTTAGGTCGTTTAGCAACGTGAAGACCCTTCGCGTCGAGGGTGGGCTCGTCGAGGAACTCTCCAATTGTCTACAATTGGAGAACGGAGAGCCTCCTCTGGAGCTTTTACCTGAACTACAGGAGCTCACATATTCTGCAAGTCACGATGTCGGTGATGCATTCACCTCATTCGTTAATGCGCGCCAGAACGCAGGCCGCCCTGTGACGCTGGTCCGTCATAACCCAAGCCCGTTATCCTTCGTACCACCCGCGATCGCGGTCCCGAGCGGTGAAGCTGGGAATGACATCGAAACTTGAACCCCTGCTCCCACATGCGAACCACGGAGTTGTTCATATGTTGCTCAAACTGCTTCCCACTCTCTTATCCCTACCGCCTTCCATCCCCACCACGACTATGACTTTTCGTTCAGGATCTTGCGACACCAGACATCCCTCAAAAATATGGCTCCCCCATGGATATATATATGTCATTTCATGTGGTCATATTCTCCTTTTCGCCCTCTCCATCTTCCACTGTGACGACCTTGATATTCTGGATCACAACTCTAACTATACCTATACCATACGACTCGTCGGACTCGGTTGACTATGTAATACACGCATGCATTTATACCACTTCTCTTTCTCCGTCCGAGGCGCGATGATATTCTGAATTTGTATATGTTTTTACGATTCTGTCATTGATAACGTGGAATATTATACAGTATAGGGAGTGTGCACCAGCTGCCGTTAGATGATGTCTTTACAAGTGAACAAGTGTGGTGCAGAGGGCTGGGAGGAAGACGGGTGCAGATAGAGAGGGACGCAAGGCTCTATTCGTGAAAATCGGACTCTCCCCAGAACAAAATTCCTGTAGGTACGTTCAGGCTTCAATTTTGAAGTACAATATGGTGTCGGGAGAATGGCAGGTCTCAAGGTTACAAAGTAGTGGATCCGACTCGGAGGTAAGGTATTTGCCAGTTTTCTTTTTATAGGCTTCTAGAGCACTGTCGAAGATGGCTTGATAGTTGGAGCGTGAAGCCGATCGTCTTTGAGGAAGTCTGTGGCATTGTAATCGTGGATAGATGGGGGAGCGTAGGGCGCATCGCTTCCATCAGGGCAGAAAAGGAAGGCACAGCACGGCAGACGCAGGGTGTGTACAGACCGCAACCCGATGGCCCTTGGAATACGTCACAGTTAGACGCCATTACTGTCAAACACAAAGAGAAAGGTAGCGTTGAGGAATAGTGTGCGATTGAAGAAGCTAGATTGGCAGTGAATGAAGTGTGAAAGTTGGGTGAGCGTAAAAAAACTATGTGGTATGTCAGTGTCAGTGGGACTCTGGGAGGTATTTGAAAAGCGGGGATTTCAGCAGTGTTTCAGCTGCAGTTAAACTGAATGATGCTGTACTGTCCTTGGCATGGGGCAGTCCACTGACAGCGCCTCATTAGGGCTACACGAGGACCGCACGGGCCAGTCAACCTCTCTCTAACCACATCTAACACTCGCTCGCCGCCATGGGTCTTTGTTTATCAACCACCCCTCGCCTTCGATTCATCAAAAGATGTGGGCAAAGTACAATAAGTGACTGGTCACTGACAAAACAGCAGAGGTACGTTTCGTCCTGTTATGCTTACCAGCTTGTGATTAATGGTCAATAAATAGTCCAAAAATCGTATCGATCCATATCCTCGATGATGACTCACTGCTCAACGTATTTCACCTTTATCGGCCATGTTTTTTAGGCGAAGACGAGAACAACTTCAACCGTCTCCTAGGGGGGGATGAGACATGGGCCCAGGGATGCTGGTGGTATCGACTTGCACATGTTTGCCAAAGATGGCGAAACCTCATACTTGGTTCGGCATCCTACTTGCGTCCCTCACTCGTCTGTACAAACGGCACGGCCGTTGAAAACATGCTCGCAAATTCACCTTCCCTTCCGCTCACTGTTGATTACCGCAGTTATGATGATATCACTGCAAAAGATGAAGAGGGGATATTGCTTGCTCTCGAGCAGCGTCCTCGCGTCCGCCACATCCGCCTTCACTTCCCTCTTCAGATCTTCAGATGTGCAGAAGCTTGTAATGGCAATCGATGAGGAATTCCCGATCCTGGAATACCTGATCATGGGGCCTCTACCGGAGAACTCGGACAACACGGCTTTGAGGCTCCCGGAAACACTTCAAGCACCAAATCTACATCACCTCACGCTGGGAGGCTTCGCCTGTCCAATGCGACCTCGATTACACCCGATTGCCGCGGGCCTTGTCACACTCTGCCTTATAACACATCACCAATTCGCCTACTTTCAACCAAATGTCCTGCTCCGATGGTTTCATTTATGCCCCAGCTAGAGAGTCTCGAGATCGGCTTTACATTCCCTGTTCCTAACCGTGATGTGGAAAGGCAAATCATACACACGCCAATCGCGACACACATCACGCTTGCTAATCTTCGCCTATTCTGGTTCCGAGGCGTTAGCGCTTACTTGGAAGCAGTTGTTTGTCGGATCACGACTCCTCGCCTCGAAAACCTGCAAATTGAACTCTTCGAGCAACTCACGTTTTCCCTTCCACGTCTCCCGCAGTTTATGAACTCGACAGAGAATCTCAGGTTCGATAAGGCCGTGATCGTGTTCAGGGGCAAGTCTATTGATATGCTGATGTTTTTCCGTGAGGCCGCCACGTATGCCTTTGTTGTAACGATCGGTTGCTGCCACCTCGACTGGCAGGTATCTTCCGCAATACAAATTTCCAATGCGCTTAGCCAAGTGTTCTCTGCAGTGGAGCAACTCACTCTTGAACATGGGGTACATAACCAGTCATCTGAAGAACACAATGATGTCGACCGGATCGAGTGGCGCAACCTTCTTAGGTCGTTTAGCAACGTGAAGACCTTTCGCGTCGAGGATGGGCTCGTCGAGGAACTTTCCCATTGTCTACGATTGGAGGACGGAGAGCCTCCTCTTGAGCTTTTACCTGAACTGCAGGAGCCACATATTCTACAAGTCCAAGACCGGTGATGCATTCACCTCGTTCGTTGATGCGCGCCAGAACGCAGGCCGCCCTGTGACGCTGGTCCGTCAAACCCCTAGCCGAAGCCGAAGCCCGTTATCCTTCGTACCACCCGCGATCGCCGCACCGAGCGATGAAGCTGGGAATGACATCAAAACTTGAGCGCTTGCTCCCACTCGTGAACCACGGGGCTGTACATTTATTGCTCGGACTGCTTCCCACACTCTTATCCATGCTCCCTTCCATCCCACCACGGCTATGACTTTTTGTCTAATCTTGCGACACCGGATATCTCTCAAAAATATGGCTCCCCCATGGATACATATATGTCATTTTCATGTGGTCACGTTCTCCTTTCCTCCCTTCTATGTACCACCGTGACGACCTTGATTTTCCAAATCACAACTCTAACTGTACCGTACGACTCGTCGGACTCGGATGACTATGTGATACACGCGTGCATTTATACCACTTCTCTTTCTCTTCCTGAACTTGTGTATGTTTGTACGATTCTGTCATTGATAACGTGGAATCATACAGTAGGGATAGGGAGTGTGCACCGGCTGTCGTTCGATGATGTCTCTCCAAGTGAGCAAGTGTGGTGCTGAGGGCTGGCAGGGGGACGTGCAGATAAGAGGAACGCAAGGCTCTATTCGTGAAAATCGGACTCTTCCTAGAACATAACTTCCTGTAGGTACGTCCAGGCTTCGATTTTGAGATATGGCGTTGGGAGAATGGCAGGTCTCAAGGTTACAAAGTACAGTAGTGGATCTGAGGTAAGGTCTTTGCCAGTTTTCTTTTTATACACTTCTAGAGCACTGTCGAAGATGACTCGATAGTTGGGGTGTGAAGTCGCTCGTCTCTGGGGAAGTCTGTGGCATGGTAATTGTGGATAGAGATGGGGAAGTGTGGGGCGCATCGGCTGCATCAGGGCAGAAAAGGAAGGCACAGGCACGGCGGCCGCACTGGCACGAGGTCGTTTTTTACGACGGAGGGTTTGTACAGGCCGCAACCCGATGGCCCTTGGAATACATTTCGACACCATTACTGTCAAATACAAAGAGAAAGGTAGCTTGAGAATGATGCGCATTGAAGAAGTTAGATTGAACGAAATGTCAAAAGTTGGGTGAGTATAAAACTACGTGGTATCAGTGTCAGTGGGAGGTATTTGAAAAAGGGGTTTCAGGTTGAGCGAAGCTCAGCGTATGATAGTACAGTACTCGCGGGTAGAAAGATGAATGAATTAGACTGGTGCCAGCTCAGCGCTCAGCTGCAGTTAAACTGAATGTGCTGTACCGTACGGTCTTGGATGGAGCAGTCCGGCCATTGCCGCGCCTCCGAGTCCGTACACGAGGATACTCCCACCAGAGCTCCACTAACCACATCTAACACTCGCTCGCCGACATGGGTCTTTGTTTATCAACCACCTCCCCTTCGATCCACTGAAAGAACCGTCCAAGGTAGAATATGTGGCATGTTCCAACGGCCGAGGTACGTTTCGTCCTGTTATGCTTACCAGCCTGTGATTAATCGGCAATAAATAGTCCACATGTCGTATCGATCCATATCCTCGATGATGATTCACTCCTCAACGTATTCCTCCTCTATCGACCATTTTTTTTAGGCGAAGACGAGAAGGACGTCAGCCGTCTCCTAGGGGGGACGGAGACATGGGTCCAGGGACGCTGGTGGTATCGACTCGCACATGTTTGCCGAAGATGGCGAAACCTTATACTTGGTTCGGCATCCTACCTGCGTCTTTCACTCGTCTGTACAAATGGCACGGCCGTTGAAAATATGCTCGTACATTCACCTCCCCTTCCGCTCACTGTTGATTACGACAGTGAAGATGGCATCACTGCAGAAGATGAAGAGGGGATATTGCTTGCTCTCGAGCAGCGTCATCGTGTCCGCCACCTCCGTCTTTTCTTCCCTGTTCGGAATCTGCAGAAGCTCGTTATGGCAATCGATGAAGAATTTTCGATCCTGGAATACCTGATTGTGGAACATCCATTGAAGGACAACATGGCCTCGTTGGTGCTCCCGGAAACACTTCAAGCACCACATTTACGTCACCTCGCGCTGAGAGGCTTCGCCTGTCCAATACGAACTCGATTGCACCCAACTTCAGCGGGCCTTGTCACGCTCCTTCTTGTGATAAATCACCCATCCGCCTACTTTCAACCAAATGTCCTGCTCCAATGGATTTCATTTATGCCCCAGCTTGAGAGTCTCGAGATGGCCTTTTCATTTCCCGTTCCCAACCGTGACGTGGCGAGGCAACTCACACATACGTCAATCATAACACACATTACACTTCCTAACCTTCGCTTGTTCTGGTTTCAAGGCGTTAGCGCTTACTTGGAAGCGGTTCTTTATCGGATCACGACCCCTCGCCTCGAAAGCCTGCGAATTCGTCTCTTCAAGCAACTCACGTTTTCCGTTCCATGTCTCCCACAGTTTATGAACACAACAGAGAACCTCAGGTTTGACGATGCCCTGGTCATGTTCAAAGACAAGCGTATTGATGTGCAGATGTTTTTCCTTGGTGCCGACACGTATGCCTTTGGTGTAGGGGTTGATTGCTGGCACCTCGACTGGCAGGTATCTTCCGTGGTACAAATTTTTAATGCACTTAGCCAAGTGTTCTCTGCAGTGGAACAACTCACTCTTGAACACGAGGTACATAGTCAGTCATCTGAAGAACACAATGATGTCGACCGGATCGAATGGCGCAGCCTTCTTAGGTCGTTTAACAACGTGAAGACCCTTCGCGTCGAGGATGGGCTCGTCGAGGCACTCTCTCGTTCTCTACGATTGGAGGACGGAGAGCTCCCTCTTGAGCTTTTACCTGAACTGCAGGAGCTCATATATTTTGAAAGTCGCGATACCGGCGATGCATTCACCTCCTTCGTTGATGCCCGCAGGGATGCAGGTCGTCCTGTGACGCAGGTCCGTCACAGCCCAAGCCCAAGCCCGTTATCCTTTGTACCACCCGCGATTGCAGCGTCTAACAATGAAGCTGGGAATGACATCGAAACTTGAGCCGCTGCTCCCACACGCGAACCACGCATCTGTTCATATATTGCTCGAGCTGCTTCCCACTCTCTTATCCCTACCACCTTCCATCCCCACCACGACTAGGACTTTTCGTCCAGGATCTTGCGACACCAGACATCCCTCAAAAATATCGCTCCCCCATGGATGTATATATCGCCTTTTCGCCCTCTCCATCTTCAAGTTTCACTGTGACGACCTTGATTTTCCGGATCACAACTCTAACTATACCGTACGACTCAACCATCCCCGACGCATGTTCCACACCTGAGTGCTGAGGGTGTACATAATCTCTACATAATCTCGTCTTTGTTCACACAAAATTTGAACGATTTCACAATGCAGGAAGCAGAGACTGGTATTCATGACTCAAGCCGTCGTTGTTGGTACAGTGCACTCCTTAGCGGCCGTTAGGGCCTGTTCGGATCACGCGGTTTGGAAAGTTGCGTCGTCCGTGGCAAATGGCGGACTCTGCCCACAGCGGGAATGCGGGGATGCTTCTCCCCTAATTGATGCTATGATGAGTAATAGGTTTCAACAGACCATCTCAAATCAACATCCCTCGATGAGTCTTGCTAATCCGCGTCCTCCCGCCTTTTCGACTTTTATGGGTTTTTTTCCCGAGGATCTATATCATATATATCGAACAATGTTGTTGCTGTATCCGTCATCGCTTTTCGGGCACGCGCTCGGGAGTTGGCTTGAACACGTTAACCACCCCAATGACACCCTCTCTTTCCTTTTTGTGCTTTGATAGGATCGTTGCTTTCCTTTTCAACCCCACTTGTGCCCTTCTTTTTTTAGGCGTGTGTGATGTCGATCCCGCCCGCTACTGTGTCAAGTTGCGGGAAGCCAAATAGCCGATGGCCATAATATATAATTGATTCGGAAGACGTCTCGAGGAAATTTTATGCGGAATACCAAGAAGCCAAATGTTACCTGGCTTCCTAGTCGTCGATCGGCCGCTGGTATTGAGTAATTGTTGTGATGTCGTGCATTTGAAAAGTGGGGGATTCAGGTTGAGCGGCCAAGCTCAGCATATTACAGTACTCGCGGTATCGTGCAGTAGAATTTTGAAAAGATAAATTAGAGATGAGCGCTCAGCTGCTCAGCTGCAGTTACTACTATATGATGCTGTCCGTGTGCAGGCGCTCAGGTTGGCGATCTGGATTCTAGACCTACGAACACAACAATCACGCTCCTTGGCATGGGGCAGTCCACTGACAGCGCTTCATTACGAGAACCACACGAGCCTGAGGTCTGACCGATCTGGCCACTGGCACTGGCAACCAACAAACCACATCTAACACTCGCTCACCGACACGGGTCTTTGTTTAACGTTCAACTTTAACATGGACGCAGCAAAAGCCCCACAAGCAAGGTTTTTTTCCCTTGCTAATGGTGCGCATGGCGGCTCGGCAACGGATGGAGTTCTGCATGGAGATGATTTTCATTTTAGTTTGAAATGGTGAAAGCAATTTGTTCCTGTTTGTTTACACAACTCCGACCCTCCTGCCCAGTAATAGCCGATTACTGTAATTGCTTCGATGTTCGCACTGCTCGCAACCAACCACTAGAGACGCGCCTTCGATTCACTGAAAGAACCGTTCAAGATAGAATATGTGGCATGTTCCAACGGCGGAGGTACGCTTTGTCCTGTTATGCTTACCAGCCTGTGATTAATGGGCAATGAATAGTCCACATGTCGTATCGATCCATGTCCTCGATGATGATTCACTCCTCAACATATTCCTCCTCTATCGGCCATTTTTTTAGGCGAAGACGAGAAGGACTTCAGCCGTCTCCTAGGGGGAGTGAGACATGGGTACAGGGACACTGGTGGTATCGACTCGCACATGTTTGCCGAAGATGGCGAAACCTTATACTTGGTTCGGCATCCTACCTGCGTCTTTCACTCGTCTGTACAAATGGACACCCGTTGAAAACGTGCTCGCACATTCACCTCCCCTTCCGCTCACTCTCGATTACCGCAGTAAGGATGGCATCACTACAGAAGATGAAGAGGGATATTGCTTGCTCTCGAGCAGCGTCACCGCGTCCGCCACCTCCGCCTTGCCTTCCCTGATCAAATTCTGAGGAAGCTTGTCATGGAATCGATGAGGAGTTCCCGATCCTGGAATACCTGATTTTGAGTCCTCTACCGGAGAACTCGGACAACATGGTCTTGATGCTCCCGGAAACACTTCAAGTACCAAATCTACATCACCTCACGCTGGGAGGCTTCGCCTGTCCAATACGATCTCGATTACACCCGACTGCCGCCGGCCTGGTCACACTCTGTCTCGTAATGCACCACCAATTCACCTTCTTTCCACCAAGCGTCCTGCTCCAATCGATTCCATTTACGCCCCAGTTAGAGAGTCTCGAGATCGCCTTTACTTCCCTGTTCCCAATCGTGATGTGGAGACGCAAATCATACACACGCCAATCACGACACACATTACACTTCCTAACCTTCGCTTGTTCTGGTTCCAAGGCATTAGCGCTTACTTGGAAGCGGTTCTTTGTCGGATCACGACTCCTCGCCTCGAAAACCTGCAAATTGAACTCTTCGAGCAACTCACGTTTTCCGTTCCATGTCTCCCGCAGTTTATGAACACAACAGAGAACCTCAGGTTCGACGATGCCGTGATCATGTTCAAGGACAAGGCAATTATGTACTGATGTTTTTCCGTGGGGTCGACACGTATGCGTTTGCCGTTTGGGTTGATTCTGGCACCTCGACTGGCAGGTATCTTCCGTGGCACAAATTTGCAATTCCCTTAGCCAAGTATTTTCTGTGGTGGAGCGCCTCACTCTTGAACACGAAGTACATAGCCAGTCATCTGAAGAACACAATGATGTCGACCGGATCGAGTGGCGCAACCTTCTTAGGTCGTTTAGCAACGTGAAGACCCTTCGCGTCGAGGATGGGCTCGTCGAGGCACTCTCTCGTTGTCTGCGATCAGAGGACGGGGAGCTTCCTCTTGAGCTTTTACCTGAACTGCAGGAGCTCACATATTTTGAAAGTCGCGATACCGGCGATGCATTCACCTCATTCGTTGATGCCGCCAGGACGCAGGCCGCCCTGTGACGTTAGTCCGTCATAGCCCAAGCCCGTTATCCTTCGTGCCACCCGCGATCGCGGCGCCGAGCGATGAAGCTGGGAATGACATCGAAACTGAATCCCTGTTCCCACACGCGAAACACGGAGCTGTTCATATATTACTCGAACTACTTCCCACTCTCTTATCCCTGCCGCTTTCCATCCCCACCACGGCTATGACTTTTCGTCCAGGATCTTGCTGCACCGGGCATCCCTCAAAAATATGGCTTCCCCGTGGATACATATATGTCGATTCATATGGCCATATTCTCCTTTTTAACTTACCGTACGACTTGGAGACCACGTATGTAATATACGTGTGCATTTATATCGCTTTCTTTCTCTGTCTGAGGCACGATGATGTTCTGAACTTGTCTATGTTTGTACAATTCTATCTTGATAACGTGGAATATTATATAGGATGGGAGTGTGCGCCAGCTCTGCCGTCAGATGATGTCTCCACAGTAAGCGAGTGTGGTGCCGAGGGACGCCGTAGGCAAGGGCTAGAATCCGCGCTAGGAGGGAGACGTGCAGATAGAGAGAAATGCAACATGTGGGCCCTATCCATGAAAATCGGACTCTCACTACATAACTTCCTGTAGCATCCATCACCCGGGCCGCCTCGTACCGCACACCAACCATCTCTGGGGTCATGGCACATATCCGGAAAAAGCCGCAACTTTCAAAGTCAGCTCGCGACCAAGACTAATCCACGTGACGTGCATTCACTTTGTTCGCTTTCACCACTCACACAGACTTGGTTTCCTCTGCACTCTCAGCGTCAACGTCCCTCCGATTTGAACGATGGGTTCTCCTCCAAAGCCATGGGAGCGTAGCGGTACCATCGCGGCGGCAGCAGCAGCATCAACGTCTGTTCCTGCACCCAGTACTTCGTCACCAACACCGACCGCTCCTACCACCTCGGCGTTAACCACCGGATCACCTTCTTCCACAGCGCCACCCTCTGTTCCGGCTCGTCCCCCATCATTCACCTCTCCCCTAGCGTCTACAATGACCACCACCCCATTTACATCCCCGTTCACCGCGCCATATAACCGCTTCGCCGGTGCAAATGCCTTTTCGCCTTATACCTCCTCTATGTACGGAGGCATGGGGTCTCTTGGGGGGTACGGCGGGTACGGGTACGGTACGTATGGCATGAACATGAATGGCATGTACCCAGGTGCATACAACGGAATGGGTGCATTTAACCAACCGGGCATGCCATTCGACCCAACAAACGCAAGCGTGACACAGGCGCTCGAGTCAACCACAGCAACGACCTTTACTCTCCTCCACTCCGTCGTGCAGACTTTCGCCGGTCTTGCACAGATGCTCGAATCAACATTCATGGCAACACACTCTTCATTTTTCGCCCTCGCAGGCGTCATCGACCAATTCGCGCAACTACGAAACGCCCTCGGTAGCGTACTAGGCCTCTTCGGCCTCATCCGCTGGCTACGCGATATCCTCACCGGCCGTCGCTCAAACGGAAACATAAATAGCGCAGAATTGCGCAGCGAGTTTCGTCAGTTCCTCAACGGTCGTCCCGTACAAGGTCCCGCCACGAGACCGCCAGAATCCCCACCGCCCAACGCGAGCAAAAAACCGCTGGTATTTTTCTTCATAGCCTTCCTAGGCTTACCGTACGCGATGCACAAACTCGTAAAAATCCTCGCCGATCGCGCAGCGCAACAACAAGAACAACTTCTCCAGCAGCATCCCCAGCAACAAGGAGGACAACAGGTTGTCCTCCCGCCTCTCGATCCATCACAACTCGCGTTTGCGCGCACCGTTTATCCCTTCCAGGCGTCGACGCCTTCGGAACTCAGTTTGCAGGAGAACGAAATAGTGGCTGTGATGGGAAAGTTGGATCCGAGCACGGGCTTGGAGGTCGATCCACGGATGGCGCTCGAGACCGAGTGGTGGAAGGGCCGGACGCGCGAAGGTCGCGAAGGCTGGTTCCCGAGAAAATTCGTGGAAGTATTGGAGAGAAAGGCCCCAGAGGGGAAGAAGGTCGACTAACTGTGCTGTAAAGTACAGCCCCTGCCCAAACTCTTACTGCTTCCCTCCATTTGTTTTCTGTTCATCATCCATTCTTTCCTTCGTTTCGGGAGTTATGCAAGACATGTCGTTTCCATGTATCCAACTACTGTCTGGACTTGCTGTATATTCGCTTCTAGATGTATAACATTTTTTTCGTCAGAGCAAGGACAGTTGAGATTGGTCCAGAGTTATCACGTGTGA
Organism: Russula aff. rugulosa BPL654; assembly: GCA_022496225.1. Taxonomy (NCBI): domain Eukaryota; kingdom Fungi; phylum Basidiomycota; class Agaricomycetes; order Russulales; family Russulaceae; genus Russula; species Russula aff. rugulosa BPL654. The sequence continues at coordinate 24,300 of WTXE01000012.1, forward strand.
GGACAAGACATGGATTAAAGATCTTGGCGATCATAGTGTTCTTATCTGCTAATTTAAGTTACATGCACATAGTTACACCAGCGCTTTCCAAGGGACTGCACAAAGTAACTCTGAAAAAAAAAGGATAACAACGAAGGATGAGGGAAGGAGCTCTACTCTCGCGCCAGAGCACTGAGAGCAGAGCTCGACACAGAAGAAAAATACGAGAACGGAGAGGGAAATACCACAACCCGACTTCGCCGGGGGATGCTGTTGCTATAGGGAGGAGGGGCCGAGGTTAGGAGCCAGTTGCCCCTGGCACGATGCTCCCCGCGCGACTACGCGGTACGAACTGACCCGTCTCTGCGACTCTCGCTCCACGCTCGATGCTACTCATGCCTAGCTAGACGCGCTCCGACTCGCCTGACGCAATTCATGCAAAGACCCATGACGCCACCGACTTCCTTTCGGCTCGACGGGCGAATCAGGACCCGCGTACGAGGAGGAGGAGGAGGGACTGGGGTGGCACGAAGGGATACGAGAGTGGTTGGGGGTGCGATGATGGTCGATCGATACTGTGCCACAGGGTGCAGACATAGGATCGCCATGGCGGTGTAGTCGGTTGTGTGGATAGAGATAGGGGAGAGGTATGGAGAGTCCGATGCGGACGATGGAGAGTGGGATAATGGGGTGGTCGATTCTGATCAGTTACAGTACGGCGTTTGGAGGGGGCCGATGGACCTGCGAGTGCGAGGGCGGTCGAGGGATCGCTATGATACGCTCGGCGAGGCACGCACCGCATGTCACGGTGGGCCGCCGCTCATCGGCAGTAGCACGATGGATGTGGAGGGCGAAGACGTATTTGAGGATGACCGTCTATGATATGCGTAGGCTGGAAGTATGGATCGTGGGCTGATAAACCGATCAGGTTGTCGACGGGGAGACGCTAACTATAGGGCGGCGTAAATAGCCCACGAAGAACAAACATAATGAAGACGTATCATACATACCCGTCGCCTGTGCTGGATCAGCTCTTCCTGTACAGTATATTTTACTACTGTAAGTCGCGTTACCCGAATAAACTTGCGCTCGGTATCCACGATGGGGTTTTCGTTCTCGGCGTCTTGCGACGCATTCCAGTATGTCCTCGGAACTCGGAGCGACTCGGAGCGGACTGGGCAAACGGAGAAGGGCAGGCGATTGGGTGCCGTCGCCATTTTCTCCTGTGCCAGTACTGCAGTGCTGCTACCACTGAGTGCAGGGGGATCCTCCATTCTGTTGGTGTTGGTGTTGGCTGAAAGCTCGCGGGAGAGGCGGTTCACGTGCGACTCCGATTCGGCCTCTAGTGCTTTCTCGAGCTCAATTTCTCTTCCTGAAGCTGAGAATCGTTGTTGCGTCTGGTGGGTAAAATGCGCCCGTCTAAAGAGGGCGGATGCGGGCATCTCGACAAGTAATTTAATTACGTCAGAAGTGTCGAAGGCGTCGACATCAAGAGGCTGACGTGGCCGTCATGCCGTCATATCCTAAAACTCTATACTCTATGGGTATCGTATGAATGCTCTACGTAGCGAAGTTTCTGCTCGTTATCCTCTACGTCCGTTCGCTGTGCGTTCCCGTAAGAGCGTTATGATATCAGAATGTCCATGAAAAGATGCTTCCTGTAACGGTGTCCTGCCGCCCTTATTCTGCACACCAACAATCGCCCCCCGCTCGACCAGCAACTGCGCGGCTGTTAGCTGTCCGTTACGTGCTGCTAGGTGTAAGGGAGTGCTGCACTCGTCGTTCGTAGCTTCCGAGTTCGCACCATGAGCCAATAAGAGCTGAATAATGTTAGGATATCCACGGAATGATGCTTCGTGTAGGGGAGTCCAGCCGTCTTTGTTTCGTATATGAACGCTTGCACCATGCTCCAGCAAGGACCGTACGAGGACGGGATGTCTATGGAATGTCGCTTCATAGAGTGGTGTCCAGTTGTCCCTGTTCTGCGCATGAACATTCGCGCCATGCTCGGCCAGCAACTGCGCGGCTGCGAGCTGCCCATTGCGTGCCGCTAGGTGTAAGGAGTGCTGCACTCGTCGTTCATAGCTTCCAGGTTCGCACCATGCGTCAACAAGAGCTGAATAATATTAGGGTATCCACGAAATGATGCTTCGTGTAGGGGCGTCCAGCCGTCTTTGTTTCGTAAATGAATGCTTGCACCACGCTCCATCAAGAACCGTACGATGTCGGGATGTCCATGGAATGTCGCTTCGTAGAGTGGCGTCCAGCCGTCCTTGTTCGGCATATGGATAGTTACACCTTGCTCTACGAGAAGCTTTGTGGCTGCGAATTGTCCTTTGGAGGCCGCTAGATGTAGGGAGTACAGCGAATGTCGTTCGTTGCATCCCGATCTGCACCATGCTCCAACAAAAGTCGTATGAGCTCTAGATATCCGTAGCACGATGCCTCATGGAGTGGTGTCCAGCCGTTCTTGTTTCGTACATGAACAGTAGCACCGTGCTCCAATAAGAACTGTACGATGTCGCGATGTCCGTGGAATGTCGCCTCATGGAGGGGTGTCCAGTTGTTCGCGTTCTGTGCATGAACATTCGTGCCATGCTCGACCAGCAGTCGTACGGCAGCGAGCTGTCCGCGCGCGGCTGCTAGGTGTAGGGGAGTACAGCGGATGTCATTAGTCGCATTCCGATCCGCGCCTTGCTCCAACAAAAGTCGTATGAGCTCTATATATCCATAGCACGATGCCTCATGGAGTGGTGTCCAGCCGTTCTTGTTTCGTACATGAACAGTAGCACCGTGCTTCAATAAGAACTGTACGATGTCGCGATGTCCATGGAATGTCGCCTCATGGATGGGTGTCCAGTCGTTCGTGTTCTGCGCATGAACATTCGTGCCATGCTCGACCAGCAGTCGTACTGCAGCAAGCTGTCCGCGCGCGGCTGCTAGGTGTAGGGGAGTGCAGCGGATGTCGTTCGTCGCATTCAGATCCGCGCCGTGCTCCAACAAAAGTCGTATGAGCTCTGTATATCCATAGCACGATGCCTCATGGAGTGGTGTCCAACCGTTCTTGTTTCGTACATGAACAGTAGCACCGTGTTCCAATAAGAACTGCACGATGTCGCGATGTCCATGGAATGTCGCCTCATGGAGGGGTGTCCAGTTGTTCGCGTTCTGCGCATGAACATTCGTGCCATGCTCGACCAGCAGTCGTACGGCAGCAAGCTGTCCGCGCGCTGCTAGGTGTAGGGGAGTACAGCGGATGTCGTTCGTCGCATTCAGATCCGCGCCTTGCTCCAACAAAAGTCGTATGAGCTCTGTATATCCATAGCACGATGCCTCATGGAGTGGTGTCCAACCGTTCTTGTTTCGTACATGAACAGTTGCGCCATGCTTCAATAAGAGCCGTATAATGTCGGGGTGATTGTGGAATGCTGCCTCATGGAGTGGTGTCCAGTTGTCCTTGTTCTGTACATGAATATTCGCCCCATGCTCAACCAGTAGCTGTACGACGGAGAGTTGTCCATGGGAGGCTGCTAAATGTAGAGGGGTACAGTAAATGTCGTTCATCGCGTTCCGATCGGAACCGTGCTCTAACAAGAGCCGCGCGATGTCTAGATACCCATAACACGATGCCTCATGGAGCGGTGACCAGCCGTCTTTGTTCCGCACGTGAACGCTTGCACCTTGCTCCAATAAGAGCTGTGCGATGTCGAAATGTCCGCGGAATGCTGCCTCCTGGAGTGGTGTCCAACCGTTGTTGTCCCGAGCATTCATATCCGCACCCGCCCGATAATCATCTGGGCAACTTCAAGAAGCGCGTGACGCGCCGCTACATGCAGTGGAGTCTGACCATCGGAGTTTCGAACATCCACCATGTCACTTGGCATCTGTAGCCCTGTCTTCTCATCACCTGGCAGCATAAACAATGAGAGCAGTGATGACCAATGAAACGGTTTGCGCACTGTTTTTGGCCTTGCCGCTGATATCCCTCACACTGTCATCGACGCCTTTTAATCTGTCACCAACGTCCTGCAACATGCCTTCCATGCCCCTCATTCTGTCTTCCACGGCTTTCATTGTGTCGCTGACTTTGGTACCAACGCCATGTATAGCCTTCAGGGCTTCAGCAGCTGCCATTCGAGCTTCCTCCAGCGTTACTACCTCGAGCCTCTGCAGCGCATCCTCAATACCCCTCTTTCCCACAAGCATTTTCAGAAACGTTTCTGAGGAACAGTAAGTCGAGATGGTCTATCTATCACCTAGGATCAACTCACTCGCTTGGTGCTGATTGATCTCTTTTGTCGCGATGGCAAGGATATTCAGTACTTCAACCATGACTTTCACAATTACGTCTGTCATTTCGGGGGTCCGTGGTATCTCGATATAGACCTCTAATCGTCTAAAGACATTTTCCAGGCGCTCGAACAGGCCTGCGAGGAGATCTCGACTCGAGCTAACACCCTGAGCGGCCTGAGGGTCGAGACGTATTAGCAGCCCGAGAAGAGTATGAATGGGAATACTCACTGAGAGAAGGACGCCTATGCCCGTACATATCACCCCAACAGGTGGGTATGCCTCCAGAACTGAGGATCAGAATACCGTGACAGATTCCGGAGAGCTACCCCGAACCACTCGAGACGTACCAGGCCGACGCCACCACCAATGGATGCAGAAAATGCGTTGAGGACATTTATAATCGGATTTAGCCACGTTAACGATTCGTCACCACGATTTTGAGGTTGGCCAAGCCCGCGTGTCCGCGCTTGAAGTACGGCGAGGATGTCGTTGGGAGAATGGCAGGTCTCAAGGTTACAAAGTAGTGGATCTGAGGTAAGGTCTTTGCCCGTTTTCTTTCTATAGGCTTCTAGAGCACTGTCGAAGATGACTTGATAGTTGGAGCTGGAACGTGAAATTGTCTCTGGGGAAGTCTGTGACATGGTAATTGTGGATAGAGATGAGGAAGTGTTGGGCGCATCAGCGCATCAGCGCAGAAAAGGAAGGCACAGCACGGCGGCGGCATTTGCGGCCGCGCTGACGCGATCGTAGTTACGACGCAGGGTTTGTACGACCCGATTGTCCTTGGAATACATCACAATTCAACGCCATTACTATACAAAGAGAAAGCTAGCTTTGAGGAACGGTGTGCGATTGAATGAATGAAACGTCAGGGTTGGGTGAGTGTAAATCGTAGTATTCTGTCCGAGTTGTGCGCCGGGGCGGGCGGCCCGGGACGCCGTTTTTACAGCCAGCTCGCTCGGCTCGGAGGGGAGTAATAAATCGTCAAATAATCAAGTCGACGAACTCGTTAAAAGTCTATTATCATTATTACAGTAACAAATGATGCACCCGCTGTCATACTGACCCATACACGTCCCTCGTCCCAGTGGACTTGGCGCGCTCATTCATGATGTGCATCTTCCTCGTAATTACCTCATTTTTCACCCGCAGATCCTCCACCTCCTTCCCGTCTACGTGTCTTCTCTAAAACCTCTTTACGCAGTTGCGATAGTGGCGGGAGAGAAATCGCAACGCGGTCCCATTTACTGCCCCGCTCGGAGACAGTGGCCGAATACTTGACAGAACCCATAGAGAGCTCCGGATTCCATGAAATTCCCGACTTGATTTCCACCCTCTCACTTTCCGAGAAATATGTGACAAGAAAATCGCGACTGGTACATCGGAGGCAATGGGGGACACGCCTACATGAAGTGTTAGGAGATCAGGGAATAGCCGTGTCTTTGCAGACGAATGTGGCATGTGGATCGTGCCAGTGGTGTCTTCAGCGTCCAAATAAATGCCGAGGTAGAATAATTTGGGAAAGTGTTGGGCGACTATAAGTAAGGAATGAAGAGTGATTTTTGGTCTCGTGAGTTGTAGTGGTTCTGGGTTCAGGACGAGGTTTTCCAGAGCAGGGAGCGCCGCACCAAATTCCGCCAAGTCGACCTCGGAGATCCGGAGGGGTTGGTTATGTCGCAACTCAAGGCGGGTAAGTTGTTTGAGTGAAAGGAGAGGGTGGAGATGTTCCGGTGATAGTGGATTGCACTCGTCTTGTTCTTGTTCTCTAATGCTGACTACCACACTCACCGAAACCATCTCCAGGGTAGGGTAGCATCGAGTCACATTCGTGAGGAATTGCTGAACCGTTAGGGGAAGTTCCCGGTGCATGCTTTCCACCAAGAGATTCCTCAACCGCGGAAGTAACGCGCCACCAGTGAGGTAAACACGTATATCGTCCAGATTAGAACTAAGACAAAGGTCGTACAACTTCGGAAAGGCGCCTTTCTGAAGCTTGCACTTAAATGGGAGCGCAGGGTGTGCTATTCCGCCCAAGGCATCAAATTGTATGACCTCAAGCTCAGGTAGTAAAGACAACTCCTTCAAGAGCTTGCCGCTAAGAACGTTCTTGGGCGGCGTTACCTCCCGTAGCTGCTGTAAACTAGATAAGAGCTGCAGGAGCCCTTGGTCGACATTTGAATCGTCATAGTCCGTCCACCTCAACGATCTGAGGGATGGCATACGTCCGACAATATCTGTGCGCAGTGACGGCAGATTCTCGCAGTAGAATTTGAATTCCGTAACTTTGTCGTGCATGAAGAGGGTCGCGTGTCTTGCATTTGTGGTTGTATCCCACCAAAGGGATCGGAGATTTGGGAGAACCTCAAGGGTAGTGCGTATGCGAGCCACCTCATAAAAGGCATTGTCACTGAGTTTCTTGGCTTTCTCATTGGGTTTTGTCCCACACTTGAGAGAATGCACACGGCGAGCGTAAGGGATGAAACGCGTCCAATCCTCAGGGGTTAGAATGTGGGAAAACACCTGAAAGAGGACCTGTGTTTTAGAAGGCTGCGTCCTACGGCTACAAAGCACATAGAAATTCACCAGAGCATAATTCAATTTGTAACTGGAATCTAAAGGAGCGAGGAGTTGCAGCAAGTAGTAAATGTCGTCTACTTCGCGCCAGACATTGTCCAAGGCTAGTTCACGCCAGCCCCGACAGACGAGAGCATATGACGCGTTCGAAGCCTGTGTTCCAAAGCTGAATATCATTTCCAAGAGTTCAGGGATAGACAGGACGCGGTGCGCAGCGGACCTGCATTTGGCAGAGCGACGAGGCATGATGGTCTACAGTTATAGTAATAGGGGAGCTTGCGGCTGGCACATCTGGCCGCATGTGAGTCACGTGACTCGGAGGCCAATTCGTGCCGAGATAATAAAGTCGGTGTTCTTCTGCCATCTCACCTTCAGTACTTGTTACACAATATCTTTCCTTTCCTGCGTAGTTGGCCAAATTTATTTTCAAGTTTACTGGTTGTCATACCTCAGGCTGTCACTCAGCGTAAAACATTTCCTGAACGTCGTCTTCAGTTGTTTATCACGGATATATGCACCTGTCCGTCTGTTTGTAACGCCCGAACAGTACATTCGGCGCCGCCTGGAGAGCAAAGTCACACATGCTATTCCTCTGTCCATGGGGCCGCTCTGCGGACTTACTATTTTATTTATAATTTATATGCTCTTACGCGACTTCGCTTGTATTGGTTTGGCGTTCTCCGGTCAGAAACAAATTCAGCGAGTCATCTCGACGCCGCCAGATTTATTCACCTCATCATCCTCATGCTGAGTCTTTTTTCCCTTATGGTTTTCTCGAGCTTGCCAAGGAGCTTCCAGATCGGGATGCTGTTGTCCGCAGCCCATGGGATAAAACAGGTGCTTTTCTACACTTTTTTGATGATGGCTAACTGTTACTATTCAAAGATTCCGATATCAGAGGTTCCGTGGCGTCGAGTCGCTGACGAACATCAGTCTCTAATGCATGCCTTCGATGATATTGCCACGCAGTTCACCGCCAAACCTGCTTCTGTATCAACGATATGCTTATGCGATGCCCCTTTTATGCGCGTTGAGACGTGAGATTACGGCCAGGACTTGAATCATGCCAGTGAGGGATAAACAGTCGCCATAAAGTAAGCAAACACGGTGACTGCCACGAACAACCCAAACCAAAGTATGGCTGGAGCGGGAACCGGTTCCATATCTGCAGCCTCTATGAGGGCCATGGGTTCCATCCCAGAGTGCTCGCGCGTTCGCGCCCGCGCCCGACGGATCTGCCAATCCGGACATCTCGGAGAACTCTAGTCCAGCAATCTCATCAAGAACGACAGCCCAATCCGACGCTTCTGGTGCCCACAGTCACCCAGTCTATTGGTGGATTTCGATGATGCTCTCCGTGGGTTCGCCGCTGTTGAATGCGAGCACAGGGATTTCAAAGGACATGGCTTCGACTGGCACGATGCCAAGTGTTCGTTCGTGGTGGTGTACAATAGCACGAGCGTCGACGACACGGTAAGGAGTGCGACTCGCTGCCAGTGGGTGTAGTGACATTGAGCACAAAAGATATCCAGATCATTAGTTGTCGTATTAACGGACGGTATGGGGTCTTTGAAGGAGGGGAAACAATGATGTAGGACACTGGCAGTGACACGGCCTTCAGTTCGCCCGATCAATCAAGGCGACTACGGTCACCATGTTCTTTAATCGGGGGTCGTAGCCACCACCGAAGACAAGTCGACCTCGAGAATTTGAAAAGTGCGAACTGCGAAGTTGTCAATTGCGAGCACGCAGTCACGGTTATTTTCTTTTTTCTCAAAGCGGGGCGGTACCGCAGCACCTCATTGGCCTCATTGCGTACTCGTGACAGACGTGTTCAAACACTGTCCGAGTCGTGGCAGGGCGGGGCCAGGGGAGCACTGGCGCAGATAGATACAAACAATCAAGTCGTCGAAACTCGTTGGAGGACTATTATTACAGTAACAAAGGATACACCGCCGTCATGTTGATTCATACACCTCTCTCGTGGACTTCACGCGCCCATTCATCTGCGTCTTCCCCACAATAACCTCATTTTCATCCGCAGATTCTCAACCTCCTACCCCAGTGTCCCCTCTACGTACATTGTCCTCTTTACGCATTTGAGATACTAGCGAGAGAGAATCCACAACGCGGTCCCATTTACTGCGGCGCTTGGAGACAGTGCTTGAATACTCCGAGTCATACTCTAGCTCCGGAATCCATAAATTTCCCGACTTGATTTCCACCCTCCCATTTTCCGAGAGAATATGTGACAAGAACATCGTGACTGGTACCTCGGAGGCGATGGGTGAAACGCCCATATGGAGTGTTAGGAGACGAGGGAATAATCGTGTCTTTGCAGGCAAATATGGCATGGGGGTCGCGGTGTCTTCAGCGTCCAAATAAATGCCGAGGTAAAATAAATTGGGAAAGTGTTGGGCGACAATAAGCAAGGAATGGAGCGTGATTTCTGGCCTCGTGAGGTGGAATGGTTCTGGATTCAGGACGAGGTTTTCCATAGCTGGGAGTGCCACACCAAACTCGGCCAAGTCGACCTCGGAAATCTGGAGGGGATGATTATGTCGCAACTCAAGGCGGGTAAGTTGTTTGAGTGAAAGGATAGGGTTTAGATGTTCCGGTGATAGTGGATCGCACCCGTCTTCTTCATTGCTGACCATCAGATTCATAGAAACCATCTCCAGCGTAGGGTAACATCGGGTCACATCCGTGAGGAATTGCTGAACTGTTAGGGGTTGTCCCGCAGCCCTGCTGCCTTCCACCGAGAGATTTCTCAACTGCGGAAGTAATGCGCCACCAGTGAGGTAAACACGCATATCGTCCAGATAAGACTTAAGACAAAGGTCGTACAACTTGGGGAAATCGCCTTCCTGAAGCGTGCACTTCAAAGGGGAGGCACCGCATCGCATTTCGCCCAAGTTATTAGATCGTATGGCCTCAAGTTCAGGTAGTAGTGAAGACAACGCCTTCAAGAACTTGCCGCCTAAAGCCTTGGCCGGCGTTACCTCCCGTAGCTTCGGTAACCTAGATATGAGCTGCAGGAGTTCTTGGTCGTCATTATTGGGTTTGTGGAATCCCAGCCTTCCCAGGTCACTGGGATAAGAATTCGTCCACCCCAACGACCTGAGGGATGGCATACGTCCGACAATATCTGTACGCAGTGACGGCAGATTCTCAGAGTTAATTTGGAATATGAATTCTGTAACCTTGTCGTGCATGAAGAGGGTCGCGTGTCGTGGATTTAAATTCCACCAAAGGGATCGGAGATTTGGGAAAACCTCAAGGGTAGTGCGTATGCGAGCCAGGTCATAAAAGACGCTGTCGAAACTCAGCTCGTGCGATTTCTCATCGAGTTTGCTCCCACACTTGAGAGAATGCACACGGCGAGCATAAGGGATGAAACGTGTCCAATCCTCGAGGGTTAGAACCCGGGTAAACTCCTGAAAGGGTACATTTGTTTTAGAAGGCTGCGTCCTACGGCTACAAGGCACATATAAATTCACCAGAATTGAGTTCCTAGTACGTAAAGGAGCGAGGAGTTGCAGCAAGTAGTGAATGTCGTCTACTTCGCGCCAAACATTGTCCAAGGCTGATTCTCGCCAGCCCCGACAGACGAGAGCATATGATACGTTTGAAGCTCGCGTTCCGAAGCTGAATATTATTCCCAAGAGTTCAGGGTTAGCCTGGACGCGGTGCGCGGCGGATGTGAAGCCAAATGAGGATGCGGGAGAGGGTTGAGACATGATGATACTGTTGCAGTACAGTAATAGGGGATAAGGGAGCTCACGGCCAAGATATTGTCACGCCCGGCCCTGTCACTCAGTTGAGTCTTGTTTATCACATGCCCAGGCCCTTTTATGCCCCCGTTGCTTGCCCCCATACCAGATCAAGTTGGCAGGAGCGTGCGTCATCGAATCAGATGCGTGGTGTGATACAGTATGCCGCGAATGTGTTAGGATGGGGAACAGGTTGGTGAAATAGGAAAGTAACTTACTGTAATATGTGGCATTATGTGCCTGTTCCAGGAAAGGAAACAAGCGGGCAGTACGTGTTGCGCTTTTGCCCCTTGTATTGGTTTGCATTCTCCGGATGCCGAATTCTGTCAGAAACACATTCAGCGTGTCATCTTGATACCCGCCAGATTTATTCACCGCATGCTGAGTCTTTTTTCCTTACGGTTCTCCGTTTTCTCGAGAGAGCCTTCCAGAGCGAGACAATGTCGCCGCCTTGTCTGTAGCCCATGGGATAGAACAGGTGCGTTCTAGATTTTTTTGATGATGACTGTTACTACTAGTATTTGAAGACTCCGATATCACTGACGTCGAGTCGCTGACGAACATATCGAGCACAACTAGTGCGAGTCCAAGTAACTGTTCCAGCACAGGTGCGGTTGATAAAAATTTGTCCGTGACCACCATCGAGGAGTCGTCCAGTGGCACATGGTGGACTCTGCTTTTTTTAGCGCCGGCGAGGATGCTTGTTGATGCTATGGTGAGCAGTAGGTTTCAACGGACGAACTCGTTTCAACATCCCTCGATAAGTCTTCCTCGTCCAGGACTTCGCTCCCTTTCGACTTTTTATGACGGTTTGCGTCATTTACTGTATATCGAACAAATGTCGTCGCTGTACTGTGTCCGTCGGGCACGCGTTCGACCAACGACTCCCTCTTTCCTTTTTGTGTTTTGACACGATCTTTGCTTTCCTGTTCAACCCCGCTTGTACCCTTTTTTCTCTTACTATGCATATGTGATGTCGATCCCGCCCGCCACTGTGTCAAGTTGCGGGAAGCCGATGGCCAAAACATACGATAATGATAGAGTAGCGTCCAGGGAAATGTCGGTAATGTACTAATGGTGGAGTAGACATGATCGAGCGCTGAGGCTGAGCGTCAGCTGCTGTATTTAGCGACCGAAATACACCCACAAACACGGCAGTTCACTCACAGGGTTAGAAAGGGACAACACGAAGCCAGCCAACCTCTCTAACCACATCTAACACTTGCCTGCCCACGTGGTTCGTTACTTATCAACTACGTCTAGACTTCGATCCACTAAAAGGATTGGGCAAAGTACAGTGCGATGAGTGACTCGTCACTGGCAAAACAACATAGGCACGTATCCGCCTGTTATGCTTACCAGTTTGTGGTTAATGGGCGATAAATAGTATTGATTCATATCCTCGATGATGACTCACTCCTCAACATTTTTTTAACCTCTATCGGCCATTTTTGTAGGCGAAGACGAGAAGGACTTCAGCCGTTCCTGGGGAGGGAAGGAGTCGTGGGTCCAGGAAAGTTGGTGGTATCGACTGGCACAAGTTTGCCAAAGATGGCGAAACCTCACACTTGGTTCGGCATGTCTTTCACACTCGTCTGTAAAAATGGCGCACCCATTGAAAACATGCTTACACATTCACCTACCTTTCCGTTCACTATTGATCACACCAGTAAAGATGGCATCATTTCAGAAGATTTAAAAGGGATATTGCTTGTTCTCTACCGGCGTCATCGCGTCCGCCACCTCCGCCTTCTCCTCCCTGTTCAGAATCTGCAGAAGCTTGTCGTGGCAATCGATGAGGAGTTCCCCTTCCTGGAATACCTGATTGTGTACCATTTGACGAAGGACAGCACGGTCTTGGTGCTCCCGGAAACACTTCAAGCACCACATTTACGTCAGTCACCTCACGCTGCGCGACTTCGCCTGCCCAATTCGATCTCGATTGGACCCGACTGCCGCGGGCCTTGTCACGCTCTATCTTGTGATATTACACCCATGCGCCTACTTTCAATCAAATATACTGCTGTAATAGATTTCATTTTTGCCCCAGCTAGAGAGCCTCGAGATCGCCTTTAAATTCCCTGTTCTCAACCGTGATGCGGAGAGGCAACTTACACATACTAGTACCCAATCACGACACACATTACCCTTCCTAACCTCCGTTTGTCGGGTTTCGAGGCGTTAGCGCTTACTTGGAAGCGGTTGTTTGTCAGATCACAACCCCTCGCCTCGAAATCCTGCAGATTCGACTCTTCGAGCAACTCACGTTTTCCGTTCCACGTCTCCCACAGTTTATGAACACAACAGAGAACCTCAGGTTCAACGAGGCCGTGATCATGTTCAAGGACAAGCATATTGATGTGCGGATGGGTTTCCGTGAGGCCAACACGTATGTCTTTGGTGTTTGGGTTGATTGCTGGCTCAGCCAAGTGTTCTCTACAGTCGAGCACCTCACTCTTGGACACGAGTTACATAGTCAGTCATCTGAAGAGCACAATGACGTCGACCACGTCGAGTGTCGCAACCTTCTTAGGTCGTTTAGCAACGTGAAGACCCTTCTTGTCAAGGCTGGGCTCGTCGAAGAACTCTCTCATTGTCTACGATTGGAGAACGGAGAGCTCCCTCTTGAGCTTTTACCTGAACTGCAGGAGCTCACATATTCTTCAAGTCGCGATGCCGGTGATGCATTCATCTCATTCATTGATGCCCGCCAGAACGCAGGCTCCCCTGTGACGCTGGTCCGTCATAGCCCAGGCCCAAGCCCAGGCCCTAACTCGTTATCCTTTGTATCACTCACGATCGGAGCGATGAAGATGGGAATGACATCGAAACTTGAGCCCCTTCTCCCACACGCAAACCACGGAGTGGTTCATCTATTTCTTGGGCTGCTTTCCTCCTTCCGTGCTGTCATCCATCCATTCACGACGTGACCTTTCCACCAAGGATTTCGCGACGCCGAGCATCCCTCCGATATATGGCAAACTCGTGGATATATATACCTCACGAGCTCATGTACTTATACCACCTCTCCATGATTCACCTTGGTAGTCTCAGATTATAACCTTAACTACAATATAGTAAGCATACGCATGCACCTACGTTCCTCATCGGTTTCTCTAAGAGTCAAAAGATATTCGGAATATATGTGCAATTGTGATTGCTAGGAAGCGTCGGAAGGGCTTAGAATGATTACACCGAGTACCTTTTACAAGGGAGAACACAGTGATATTGAGCATTCACAGGCTAGAATCGAAGGGCAGTGTACTATAAGTGTACCATGCGTGAGACTCCATGCTCGAGGAACAAGAAGAAATCCCTAGGCAATATTTTTTGGAAGTCGGAATCCCTATTGGTTGGGAAGAGACGATGGTCAGAAACGTGAATTTGTAGTCGGCTCTGGGCGTGTTTGATTGTGCAGAATCGAACCCTTGGGATCGTGGTGATGGCCAGTGGCAGGAGAATGAGTATTCTGGTCGTGTGCAGGGCGCGCGGTTGCCTCCTTTACTCCAGGCACCGACGGGAGCAATAATTCGTCATAAATCTCAAATAGTTATAAACAATCAAGTCGTCGAAACTCTTTGAAGGTCTATTACTATTAACAAATGAATGCACTGACTCATACTACACCTCTCTCGTGGACTTGGCGCGCTCATTCATCTGCAGCTTCTCCATAATAACCTCATTTTTCATCCGCAGATCCTCCAACTCCCTCTCAATGTCCCGTCTACGTGCCTTCTCCTCTTTATGCATTTGAAACAGTAGCGGGAGATAATTCACAACGCAGTCCCATTTAGTGCGGCGCTTCTTGACAGTGGCCGAATACTTAACAGAATCCTTAAAGAGCGTACGATCCCATGAAACTCCCGACTCGATTTTTCACACTCTCATTTGCCGAGAGAATATGTGACAAGAACATCGCGACTGGTACCTCGGAGGCGATAGGTGAAACACCGAAATGGAGTGTTAGGAGACGAGGGAATAAGCGTGTATTTGCAGGCGAATCTGGCATGGGGATGATCGTGGGGTTTTGAGCGTCCAAGTAAATACCGAGGTAAACCAGATTGGGAAAGTGTTGGGCGACAATAAATAGGGAGTGGAGCTTGATTTCTGGCCTCGTGAGTTGTAGTGGTTCTGGGTTCAGGACGAGCTTTTCCAGACCTGGGAGTGCCGTACCAAACTCCGCCAAGTCGACCTCGGAAATCCGGAGGGGCTTATTATGTCGTAATTCAAGGCATGTAAGTTGGTTGAGTAAAAGGATAGGGTTGAGATGTTCCGGTGATAGTGGATTGCACTTGTCTTGTTCTTCAATGTTGACTATCACATCCATCGAAACCATCTCCAGCGTAGGGTAGCATCGGGTCACATCCGTGAGGAATTGCTGAACCGTCAGGGGACGTTCCTGTTTCGTGCTTTCCACGGAGAGATTTCTCAACTGCGGAGATAACGCACCACCAGTGAGGTAAACACGTATATCGTCTAGATTAGAATGAAGACGAAGGTCGTACAACTTAGGGAAAGCACCTTCCTGAAGCGTACACTTCAAGGGGGAGATACTGTGGTATGGCGCTCTGCCAGTGCCCAAGTTATCATATTGTATGACCTCAAGTTCAGGTAGTGAAGACAATGCCTTCAAGAACTTGCCGCTAAGAAAGACTTGGGCGGCGTTACCTCCCTTAGCTTCTGTAAACTAGATAGGAGCTGCAGGAGCCCTCGGTTGTCTTTGAGGTCATGAGATTCACCGCTATAATTCGTCCACCTCAACGACCTGAGGGATGGCATACGTCCGACAATATCTGTGCACAGTGGCGGCAGATTCTCTGAGTAAATTTTGAATGCGAATTCCGTAACTTTGTCGTGCATGAAGAGGGTCGCATGTCGTACATGTTGTTTTGAGTCCCAACAAAGGGATCGGAGATTTGGGAGAACCTCAAGGATAGTGCGTGTGCGAGCCACCTCATAAAAGACACTGTCCTGGAGTCTGCGGGCTTTCTCATTGTGTTTGGTCCCATACTTGAGAGAACGCACACGGCGAGCGTAAGGGATGAAACGCGTCCAATCCTCAGGGGTTGGAATGCGGGAAAACTCCTGAAAGAGTTTTAGAGGGCTGCGTCCTACGGCTACAAAGCACATAGAAATTCACCAGGTCACTAGTATATGTACTAGGAGTATGTAAAGGAGCGAGGAGTTGCAGCAAGTAGTAAATGTCGTCTACTTCGCGCCAAACATTGTCCAAGGCTAGTTCTCGCCAGCCCCGACAGACGAGAGCACATGACGCGTTCGAAGCCCGCGTTCCGAAGTTGAATATTATTTCCAAGACTTCAGGGATAGCCAGGACGAGGTGCGCGGCGGATCTGCAGCCAAATAATGCGGGAGGGGGTACCTTAGACATATAGGTAATAGGGGAGCCCACGCACAACCCGCCACCTGAGACCAATTCCGAGTACAGTAGTGGCCGATCGGATTTGTTGCTGGACGCCACATGTGCCAGTGATCCGCTCGTAGCACGTGATGTTGAGTATACAATTGACAGCGGTTAAGTATTACAGGGCCCAGCTGGGGACTCGGAACACTGGCGCAGATAGATACAAACAATCAAGTCGTCGAAACTCGTTGGAGGACTATTACAGTAACAAAGGATACACCCGCCGTCATGTTGATTCATACACCTCTCTCATGGACTTCACGCGTACATTCATCTGCATCTTCCCCACAATAACCTCATTTTTCATCCGCAGATTCTCCACCTCCTACTCCATGCCCCTCTACGTACATTATTCTCTTTACGCATTTGCAATAGTAGCGGGAGAGAATCCACAACGCGGTCCCATGCACTGCAGCGCTTGGAGACAGTACTTGAATACTCATACTCTCCCTCAAAGAGTTCCGGATTCCATAAAATTCCCGACTTGATTTCCACCCTCCATTTTCCGAGAGAATATGTGACAAGAACATCGTGACTGGTACCTCGGAGGCGATGGGTGAAACGCCCATATGGAGTGTTAGGAGACGAGGGAATAATCGTGTCTTTGCAGGCAAATATGGCATGGGGGTCGCGGAGTCTTGAGCGTCCAAGTAAATGCCGAGGTAAAATAAATTGGGAAAGTGTTGGGCGACAATAAGTAAGGAATGGAGTGTGATTTCTGGTCTCGTGAGGTGGAATGGTTCTGGGTTCAGGACGAGCTTTTCCACAGCTGGGAGTGCCGCACCAAACTCCGCCAAGTCGACCTCGGAAATCTGGAGGGGATGATTATGTCGCAACTCAAGGCGGGTAAGTTGTTTGAGTGAAAGGATAGGGTTAAGATGTTCCGGTGATAGTGGATAGCACTCGTATTCTTCTTCAGCGTTGACCATCAGATTCATAGAAACCATCTCCAACGTAGGGTAACATCGGGTCACATCCGTGAGGAATTGCTGAACTTCTAGGGTTTGTTCCGCAATCCCGCCGCCTTCCACCGAGAGATTTCTCAACCGCGGAAGTAATGCGCCACCAGTGAGGTAAACACGTATATCGCCCAGATAAGACTTAAGACAAAGCTCGTACAACTTGGGGAAATCGCCTTCCTGAAGCGTGCACTTCAAAGGGGAGGTACTGAATCGCATTTCGTTCAAGTTATTGGATCGTATGGCCTCAAGTTCAGGTAGTAGTGAAGACAACGTCTTCAAGAACTTGCCGCCTAGAGCACCCTTGGCCGGCGCTATCTCCCGTAGCTTCGGTAAACTAGATATGAGCTGCAGGAGTTCTTGGTCGTCGTTGGGTTTGTGAGATCTCAGGCCACTGGGATAAGAATTCGTCCACCCCAACGACCTGAGGGATGGCATACGTCCGACAATATCTGTACGCAGTGACGGCAGATTCTCAGAGTTAATTTGGAATATGAATTCTGTAACCTTGTCGTGCATGAAGAGGGACGCGTGTCGTGGATTTGAATTCCACCAAAGGGATCGGAGATTTGGGAAAACCTCAAGGGTAGTGCGATAGAGAGCCAGGACATAAAAGACGCTGTCGAGACTCAGCCAGTGCGATTTCTCATCGAGTTTGATCCCACACTTGAGAGAATGCACACGGCGAGCATAAGGGATGAAACGTGTCCAATCCTCGGGAGTCGGAATCCGGGTAAACTCCTGAAAGGGGACATGTGTTTTAGAAGGCTGCGTGCTACGGCTACAAAGCACATAGAAAATCACCAGAGTTGAGTTCCTAGTACGTAAAGGAGCGAGGAGTTGCAGCAAGTAGTAAATGTCGTCTACTTCGCGCCAAACATTGTCCAAGGCTGATTCTCGCCAGCCCCGACAGACGAGAGCATATGATACATTCGAGGCTCGCGTTCCGAAGCTGAATATTATTCCCAAGAGTTCAGGGTTAGCCAGGACGCGGTGCGCGGCGAATTTGAAGCCAGATGCGGGAGAGGGTTGAGACATGATGATACTGTTACTGATGATACTGTTACAGTGCAGTAATAGGGGATAGGGGAGCTCACGGCCAAGATATTGTGACGCCTGTCACTCAGCTGCCAGTGAGTCTTGTTATGCCCAGGCCCTTATATGCCCCCATCGCTTGTATTGGTTTGCGTTCTCCGGATGTACAGTATTCTGTCAGAAACAAATTCAGCGTGTCATCTTGACGCCCGCCAGATTTATTTACCTTATGCTGAGTCTTTTTTCCTTATGGTTCTCCATTTTCTCGAGCTCGGCTTCCAGATCGCGACTCTGTCGCCGCCTCGTCTGTAGCCCATGGGATAGAACAGGTGCATTCTATTTTTTTTTGATGATGGCTGACTGTTACTACTAGTATTAAAAGACTCCGATATCACTGACGTCGAGTCGCTGACGAACATATCGAGCACAACTGGTGCGAGTCCAAGTACCTGTTCCAGCATCATATTCGGCTACACTGTCATGCCCTGAGAGTAGGCAGGTTTGAGACGGTCTTCCATAACTACACCCTCAGAGCTCGTTTGAGAGGGGTAATCTTCTCCTCGCAAGTAAATTCCAGGGTGGAAGATATTTAGTGTGTACATCGCAAGAACGATCATTATACCGTCGAATACATCTACATATTCCCCAAAAATCAAAGATTCGGAAAAGAAAGCTGGAAAAATGGCCACGCACTGAAGACCCACTGCGTAGAGATGACCTTGCCATTCCATCCATCCGCGAATTCTACCACTCGGTAGATAGTCCTACAAATCCATCAGGGATGCGGTCGAATGAAAAAATAATGGGGATAAAAGTACCGTATAGTAATGAATATTGTCATGGTGATCATAGCTTGCAACATGCGATACAGACGCTTATCCGTCCTGCCCCGGAGAACCTCGCCTTGTACAGGTGCCAATCGTCTCACTGGTTGGTCATGCGTGTAGCGGACGAGGAACTCAGCCGCCAATGTACAATACACGATGATGGAAACTAGACGCATATAGGGTTAGACCACCTCGGTAACGATGAAGGTAGGTTCCACACATACTAAGCTGGAAGACGATACCGCCGAGAGCAATGTCAGCACCCTGTCACGATGCGTGCGTTTAAGGCCGTCAGAAATTTTGAAAGAAAAGCTGTGTGACACGAACTAGATGAGCTTGCGATAGTGATCCGGACGAGATTGAGCCCGATGCTATACCGGCGCCCATAGCTTGGACGAGGAGAGCAATGATATCCTGCGTGACTGGTAAAAACACCGACTTATCTAAGCAAAATGTACTTACACAAGATACGAAGATGATGGTATCTGGATTCAACGTTCATCATCATCACCTGGTTGATTAGATTAACTTATATGACTTACATCGTCTGGGTGTCAGGCGGCTGTATTGTGGACCGAGTCGTCGGACGATACGGCCTAGTAGGATGAAGTTAGCAGCAACGAGTGGGGTGGGTGCGACGACGAGGTTCGTTGCCCTATAACCACCCTTTAACAAAGGGACAGACGGGGACCATGCAATTTACTCACTGAATGATATAAGGTATCCGAGTGTCTCTGAACGGGTTGTGACTCGACCACAGTCGACCGCTCCAGCCGATGAGTTCGAGAACGCCACAGAAAATTGCACTGGGAAATAGCCACCAGAAA
Source organism: Russula aff. rugulosa BPL654 (assembly GCA_022496225.1). Classification (NCBI taxonomy): domain Eukaryota; kingdom Fungi; phylum Basidiomycota; class Agaricomycetes; order Russulales; family Russulaceae; genus Russula; species Russula aff. rugulosa BPL654. The sequence goes on from WTXE01000012.1 coordinate 43,989, forward strand.
CGTGAATGGATCGCTTGTACGAGGTGGAAAACTTTGTCCGAATAGTGATCGTTGTGAGCGTCGATATGTCGATGCAGCTGAAGGAACCTTACATGTGGAGACACCGAAAAGCGTAAGGAAGGTGATACAAACCCATTCCGTGGGGATATAATTGTAGTACAGCTGTTGGCCATTGTCGGTGCTGTTAAAGGATCCTAGAGGCGTTCGAAGTTTCGAAGTTGAGTCAAGGAAGCCCAGGACGAAGGGGAGGAAAATACGCACTCATGACTCTGACGGGGAATCGCGTGTGGGGCACTTGAGACGCTTTGCCTTTCCACTGGGCATGCTTTTAACGTCCCATGTTACCGGGTCCACAGTACCGTCGCCGTGTCATCAGAATGCCAAGATAGCATCATACCACGCGCCCTTCGACAACGCCCTCATTCCTAGGTCCAGAGCTTAAGTTCAGATCCCATCTCTCAAGTTACTTGTGAATGCCAGGTGAGGATCGCAAGGCAGTACGATACTTGATCGATTGATCAACCGAGTCAGCCTGCGTGAGGCACTGCATGGAAAGTGGTAAGTCCTGGTCACCCTCCTTGGACACCTTTTTGTCCTCTAAATCTCTCTTGATTCCTCTCTAACTACTCCCGGACGTCGGCCCCCGATTAGCCTTATCCATTTACTCATAATTTCAGGTTTTAAATGTATTTGGGAAACGGGCACAGCATTGTGACGCCTGTAAACAACGGCCTTATTAGTTTAGAATTTCCAAAGATAGATAAAGAACACACCGCCGGCGTACAGTAGAACTGACATGTGCATGTGTCCATCATTGTTTTGTTTGCGCATCCTGTTTAATGTAGGAGTATCCACAGTCCATTGACATCAGTGAAATGAGGCAGTGGCAGTAGTGTTGTACGGTGTTGACAGCTATCAAGTCAGTCACGTTGCCGCCCGAGCGAGTCACAGCGACTGCTTAGATCTTAGACCCCAACCGTGACCTCGGCGCCCTTGGTTGTTGGCCAACTCCATGTCAACGAAAAAGGCATGAGGCGCTCGACTCGGATAACGTTCACAACTTCACATCCCGACGGCCATCCTGAGGCCTCAGGCCTCTGAGGGCCAACGCCGGTGTTCCTTTCCGTCCATAATTCAGTGGTTTGACACTTCAAGCTTCAAGCTTCAATGCTGAGCGCTGAGTTGTCACTCAACTTGTACAACTAGTTACGGATTTGCACTGCAGGCCTCAGGTCTTGATGCCATTCATTCATGTATCTCAGGCTGCCCCTGCCATTCCCCAACCCAAGAGTGGAATTATTATATACCAGTGGCTATCCACGTCCATACATCGGTTTGCATCGAAGTTCAATCTTTCCAACTCACCCTCCGGCCCTTAAAGCGTATATAGTATGTCGATCATGAGGTCCATATTGAAATTGCGCGTTCGGCGCTGCTGGCCAATTATCAAAATCAAAAGTGGAGAACGAGTGTGAAATTCTTCCCAAGTGCACATGGAAAACCAACACGAACGAATGCGGTAAGGCCTAGATCAGTGTTTACTTGTAGACGTCTTCCGCAGCCTGTGATTAACGGGATCGCACTAATAGTGCCGCGTAGAAGAATCAATTTCCACTTTACGAACAAGTTCTAAACGAAAGGTCAATGTCTTTGCCACGGGTAGTTCAGGCTTCAGTAGTGATGCAGTGATGCATGGGAAGTTGGCTTCACTGTTACATATTTTTTGAAGCATTACAGCTGCCGTCCAAACATCAAATAAGTTACAAATTTGAGTGGTCATTGCGACTCATAGAGTAGGGTTAGGGTCGCTGGTTATTGTACCTGATTTTTCGACTTGGACGTCGAGGAACTGAGAGCAGAGAGCAGAGTTGGTTGGGATCTATTAGCATCCATCCCCAGGCATTGAACATCCCATCCATGGCTACGCTCCCGTTGCTTCTTCCTACTCAGCCAGCGAAAACAACAAGCTCTTCTGCATGGGAACCTAAGCGGCATCTCCAGCCTCCACAGCCGCCAGTTGTTGATGACCAGCGCATTCATGACCTCGAACTCGCTGTCCAACGCCAGCTGCTGGATGGCAAGGCTTTGAAAAAGACGCGTCCTCGACGGACGGTCGATTACGCAGGAGCCATGGGTCGTTGGGCGTTGGTCTGTCCATACCTGAACTTCGTATCCCGACCTGTCTCTGACCCGGCCGTTTCTTGCCTGCAGTTTCGCAAGCTACAGCCTAGCCCACGATACGTGCCATATATCCGTCCAAGCCCTCCATATGTTATCGACGTACGTGCAACCAGCACGTAGAGACACGTAGTCCTACTCACTGCATGATTGCCTCTCGAGCAGCTCCTACCCCCAAAAGCCTACCCCGACAACGCGTCGACATCGCTCTGTACCAAATTTATTCACACCTCCACGAACAAAATTCGATGTCCCGTGAATGCGGTCACGGTTCGTCATGTTATTTAGTATCATCCGGGTCACTTACCTGATGTCACTTTTAGTGGACGCCAGAGGGTCGCCGGATACTGACCGGTTCCACGAGTGGGGAGTTTACAGCATGGAACGGGTTGACGTTCAATTTCGAGACAATCCTGCAAGCGCACGATACCGCCATCCGCGCACTCACCTTCAACCATGCTGGGACCTATATCGCGTCCGCAGACCAATCCGGGATCGTCAAGTATTTCCAACCTAACATGAATAACCTCACTGCGTGGCCCGCACATCGCGAAGCCGTACGCGGACTCAGTTTTTCTCCCGACGATGACCGCTTCGCCACTGCCAGTGACGACTCTACCGTGCGCGTTTGGTCCTTTGCGGAGAGCCGCGAGGAACGTATCCTTACTGGCCATGGGTGGGACGTCAAGTGTGTTGAATGGCATCCGACGATGGGTCTTCTCGTGTCGGGCAGCAAGGACAATCTCATCAAGTTCTGGGATCCCCGCACTGGGACTGCGCTTACGACGCTGTATGCATTTCGTGGCAGTCATTGGTACAGGGACACTCATTAATATAATGCATCTAGCCATCAGCATAAGAATACCATACAAGCCCTCGCATGGGCTCCCCACGGAAACTTGCTCGCAAGCGCGTCACGCGACCAAACAGTGCGAGTCTTCGATATTCGCTCCATGAAGGAGTGGGTCGTCCTCCGTGGACACAAAAAAGAAGTTTGCTGTATGTTCTGTCTTGCTCCTCATGTCCCCAAGATCTGACGCATCACAACACGTTACCCATAAACAAACAGCCCTAGCATGGCACCCCGTGCACCCGATCCTTGTCTCCGGTGGTTCCGAAGGCGCGATCCTCCACTGGGACCTCTCCTCTCCAACAGCAGGTACACCGACTCCAATATTCTCCACTGCTTCCTCTTCCGCCGCAACCACGTCTACCTCCCCAGCATCACACGCCACATCCCCAAGCACAGCCGCGCTCTCAGCGCCCGCGCCACAGATACCCCCACGCGCAACGCTCTCCCAAGCGCATGACTCAAACGTCTGGGCCCTGACATTCCACCCGCTCGGACATCTCCTCGTCTCCGCCTCAAACGATCATACGACCCGCTTCTGGGCGCGCGAGCGTCCCGGCGACGCCGCCTCCGTCTTCGCGGCCGGTGGTGCTAAGCCAGCCGCCGCAGCCCCGGATGACGACGCAGATGGCGATCAATATGACGAGGACGACGCCCTCGTCGTGCCTGGCTTTGGCGGGTCCGGCTCCGCTGCGGGCGCAGGCGCAGGCGCTGCATGGTGGGGCTCTGCTGGGGTCATGGGAGGCGCGCAAGGCGGTGCGGACCCTGGCGCGGACGATATCGTACCTGGATTCGGCGGCGGGGGAAGCGGTGGCAGTGGTGGTAGTAGTGAGGTTCCAGGGTTTGGAGGGGGGTTGTCTCGGGCTCTGGGAGTCGTCCAAATGGTCCATCATCAATGTCATCATCAGCTACCGGTAGGGATGGTCAGGGTTTGCGTGGTGGGCAGCAAGGTGACGATTGGGCTTATCGACGGGGTGGGGGAGATGGTGGTGGGCGCTCGGGAGGATTTGGTGGTGGGCGTGGTTCACGGTGGAATGGACCAGGTGGTGGGATGGGCCGTAGGGGTGGACGTTACTGAGTTTATGACCGGTCGGCCTCGCATGCCTTCCTTCCTTAGTATACGCACGCTTCGCTAAATTACTTCTCGCTAGTATTTGAGGTTTTTCCTCTTGCCTATGATAAAAGCTGTAATATGTACACAGTTTCCATTTAGCGATAGGCAGTACTGTATGTCTTATTCTCGAGAAATGGACACTCCAGATAAGGCGCCTAGGCTAGCGATTATGCCTCAGATCACCTCAGTAACGGTTTGGCCAATTTGTGTGAGCCAAAGGCAAATGTCTCTTCCAACCACTTCATAAAGAAGATGATCACATATCAATTTTTTGAAGTGTACCGTACAGATGTATTTCTGCCACTGATCATGAGGGGCTTCGTCAAAAGAAACCTCTTCGGCGGTCAGGACATCCCACGTGACTCGCCTTCGTCTGTGTCTACACTCACGTCACTTCACGCGGTATACGAACGAAAACATGAAATACTCGGACTGACTCCAATGGAGTCAGCTCGAGTATTCCGTGCGAGTGGTTTTTTTCACCTGTAGTACTTGGGTAATGTTCTTCCCCTGTTTAGTCCAGCTTGCGATCTGGTATGAAGAGACCAAGAATTTGCACCAGGCCATGTGGAGTATCGACTTTCAAGTTGAGTAAATTTTCTTCGAGGTTTGAAACGACCTTGCAAGAACATTACTCAATGTTAATAAATGCTATCCCTTCCACGTGGAATCTGTTCAAGGGTAAAGGATATTCGGGAATATCCTTTAACCTCGAAGAGACCGGAAGACGTTTGGCCCAAATGGGGGGAGTCGTAGTGACAGGTCAGCCTGGCATAGGTAAGTTTGTTACAAGTTTGTTACAGAAGGACATGGGTCACTTTGCTCATTTACTCATAACATGGCAGGAAACACGCATGTAGATTGATCTTTCTATTTTATTTGCTTCTTTGTCTCCCCAGTACGAACCCACAACGTGGTAAATTCTACTCCTGCCTTTTCTCTCAAAATGGCGTCGGAATGCATAACGGCGGGTGGAATTTTCAATTCGAGTTCAGATACAGAAAAGAGCCTGGGTGTAGCTATGCCACCTCTGATCGATCTGATCCATGAACATCCCAATGCTACTCCTTTCGATACCGCCCAACGTCTTGTTCAAACCCACGCTCGACGTCTACGGCTACTCGATGATGAGGAGACTGGTCACCAAGTCGTCGTCTGTCCTCACGCAATATCGTCTCATAACCATCAATGTAATGATACCGTCCTGTATCCTGTCGTTGCCTTTCTCATCTCATCGCAGTGCACCCGGGACATTCAGTCCGTCCATCGTCCTCTCTGCAAACTCGGCATCGGCACTTATGACCTCTCGATGGGAAAGCCCTAGCTTGGGCATAACCCGTAGCGCCCCATTGCGACTGCCACCATGATCGTGACCGTGTTTGATGTTGTTCACATGTTGTCAGAACGTGGCATCCCCGCCGTCTCCATGATCGATGATAATCAGCGTCATCGTCAACTTATACGAAACCGCAGACGTCATCGTAAGTATTCTAGTACTTGGTGCTATATTATCAATATTAATTCTGAATCGATCGCTTATACAGACTTCTAGTCCGCCTAGGAGTATGCCAATCTCTAGACCTGACAATTGCCGAGGCTCTGAACCAACGCTCACCTGATTTTCCTGGAAGGCACGCTTCTATAACTGATCAAGAAGCGACGTGTACATCGCCGCCGATTCGCCGGGTCGTCGTCGAAGACAGGTTTGTAATTTTGACTCTTATTTCTTCTGTCCGTATCCATTGATGGATCAATGCCTCCAGGAGGAAAACGAAAGGGCGGTAAAAATGGTCGACCAATGGGAATTATTACGCTTTCCGACGTGCTGGGGTACGTTTTTGATACGGTGAACATCCAGGAATCTGTTGAGCCGGAAGACCCACCAAATGGACGACCGACTGCGAGATCCACCTTGGCGGCGACAGAAACCGGGGATAGAGGTATCATAGAGGCAGTAGACTGGAGCCGGATAAGAGTGGATAAAGATTGTATTAATTGTATCTTTGTTGTTGAGCTGTACTACGCCGCTTTTGATTTTCAAAGTGGCAGTGGCAACTTTACCTCTGTCCATGGCTGCGACCCCCGTCTGCGTGCGCGGCCACGAAGAGCGTATTAAACCCAAACCCCACAATGTATTTCGCATCGTTATCCAAGCCCCGTGTCCATGTCCGCTCCTGGCAGATGTTACGCTCCGTTGCTACGAATTCGCCAACCATCCACCTAGCTCACCAAGTCAACACGCATGAAAACGCAGGTGCATGGTCCTCATGCCTCTAAATACCATCCTCATCGGAATGAACCACTTCAAAGACCAACCAGCCGTCCTCGCTCTTCCCGATGAGGAGTACCCGTCCTGGTTATGGAAGGTTGTTCTACAAGTACGAGTTGCCGGATGACGGCCTTGGTGGAAAAGCGAAAAAACGCCATCTGAAAAAGGAGAATAGACAACCAGCACCGTCAGAAAGTGGGAACACTGACTGTACCGCTGGATGGGTGCTTATTATCGATCAGGATCGGAGCACAAAAGATGGCCTTTTTTGAGTCCCTTCAATTGTAGCAGTTGCAAAATGTTAAGAACCTCGACCATTATTGTCATCACAGCAATAATGGTAGAAGTCCTTAAGATGAAATTGCTACTCTAGATCTGGTGTCTCAAGGCGGCTGCGGCTGCCCAGTACTATATGACTACTGTAGTTCCGTTTGTAGTTATTTATTTTGAAATTTCGTGTGAATTTATTACTGCATAACGCAAAGTAAGTTGGCGATACGACTTCCAATGGCTCCATCTCTCGTTGGTTGCCACTCAATTACTGTAATATTCCTATCTTTCCGTTCATTTATCCACTTCGTGCCGAGCTGAGGGCCCTGTAACTATATAGTATACATCGCATGAAATGGCACCGCTTCGGATAGCCTTCATACATCCCGACCTGGGAATAGGTGCGAAGCATAATACTGCCTCTAGTGTGTTTCTCTTCTAATTCTTTTCTTTTTCTAGGTGGTGCAGAACGGCTTGTCGTCGATGCCGCTGTTGGCCTTCAGAAACTCGGCCATACCGTCGAAATATACACCTCACATCATGACCCCGCCCACTGTTTTGACGAGACGCGAGATGGTGAGTCGCATACACGAAACGTTTCCGGAGCCGTATCATGCCTGACACGCACATAGGTACGCTGGTCGTGCACCCCATTCACCCACCCTTCCCGCGCAATATCAGGGGTAAATTACACATCCTCCTTGCCCACCTTCGTCAATTACATCTAACATATCGTCTACTGCAAACCGATGCATCTACTTATGATGTGTATTTCGTGGACCAACTGTCGACATGTATCCCGGCACTTCGGTTTCTCGCACGCAAGCGAGTCGTCTTTTATTGCCATTTCCCAGATAAACTTCTCGCGAATGGTGAATTTGTGGAAGGAAAGATGAAAAAGCGTGGCAGCGTACTCAAGCGAGTGTACCGCCTACCGATGGACTGGCTAGAGGAAGTTACTACTCGTGCGTCTATGATTCTCTCAGCTGAGGTACACTCTCACATTATGGAACATAAGGAAATGCGGATATCATCCTGGCTAACTCAAGTTTCACCTCCAGGGTGTTCAAAGCATATTTTCATAGTATCCCGCTAAAACCACGTGTCGTACATCCGGGCATCAACCTCCTTACATACGAGCCAGTTGGCAACAGTAAGGACCCTGATATTGTTATGGTCTCGTCGTACGTGCATTCCATAATACGCATTTTGTGTGTTATATGCTGTCCTCAGAGATCGGTCGACGTTTCTTTCCCTTAACCGCTTTGAGAAAAAGAAGAACATCGGGCTCGCAATTGACGCCTTCGCACTTTTAAACAAGAACTCACGAAAGCAGGGAACCGCGTGCTGCTGCAAAATTCCCGACTCGTCATCGGTGGCGGCTACGACCCCCGAGTTGAAGAAAATATGATGACCCTAGTCACCTTGATTGATCGGGCGAAGGCTGCGTCCCTGTCCTACACCATTGTTTCCCCTCCTTCGTCAAAGACGCCTATACCACCCTTTAATATGGCTACTGAAAATCCGGATATTCTTTTCGTGCTCAATTTTACTACTGCCCAGCGAGCCGCTCTCCTTACCGCGTCGTCGACACTTGCGTTATTATACACCCCCGCGAACGAACACTTTGGCATCGTGCCAGTCGAAGCCATGTCCTCTGGACTCCCTGTGCTCGCATGCAACAGCGGCGGACCCACGGAGAGCATCATCGACAATCCACCAACAGCCCGGACTGGGTGGCTGCGGGCGCCAGAAGCGTCGGACTGGGCTGTCGTCCTTGATGAGATTGCTGGACTCGAGTTCTCCGAGAGGTCCGGATTGGCAGATCGGGCGCGGGTGCGAGCACGCGAGCACTTTGGGATGGAAGCCATGGCCCTCAAGTTGGAGAAGGCACTCGTAGAGGCTGCGGAGATGGGACCAGTTCCTGCTCCGGCCATACTTTGGTTTGGGTCGTTCATGGTAGTCGCTGTGTTTGCTTACTTTATGGCGACTGTCTATGCCTCATGATTTAAGTCCTGGCCGTGATCTCACGTCGCATCGCGCATAAAAGGGTCGTCGTTTCGCATATTATTAATACATCCGTTTTACTCTCGCAGCATCGTACAACCATATTGGTTTCACCAAAGCAGGCTAAACCTGATGCACCTGGCAACTCCATTTTAGGGATTGACCAGACCCCATATGGGTGGTATAGGATCCAGTCCAGATAACAAGACGGAATGGGCGCTTGCCGGCCTTGGTCTTGCTGGGCAAAACGAAGTTGAGCAGCGAAAAACTGACCATCCCTGTTGGAAATACACAAACTCACCTCAACTTTTCGTAGTTTATTATTGAACAAGGTATCATTCCATCAAGCTCACCGAAAGCTCTATCGGATGCTGGCTCACAAGAAGCCAACGAATTTTCAAAGTTGCCTAACCAGTGTACTGTAATGCAACACCAGTGCCGATGCTTAACTCTGAAGCATGACCCACGTCGCGGGCGTTGGAACCACACAATGATGCGAACGCGTAGTGGCCACTGAAACAGCCCATCCACGATGAATAATTGGTGCCATCTTGGTGGCTGAGATAAGGAGAATGAGCGCAGGGATCGCTTGACGAATCAAAGAAGTATCAACACCACACACAGGATTTAATGCCGAGCCGGAATTGTATGGATAAACGTGCCAATCGAAAGGTCGTTGAAGTCGGCATGTTATCGAAGGAGTCGAGCTATGCACAAGTTTAGGCAGGGAGCTCTCGATACACCTTCGGCCTCTTCTTCAGGTGTGGCACGTTCGGGTGCGCGTAACACCGGGGATACGATGCAAGCGAGGAGGGCAAGCAACACTTCCAGGGAAACCGATCGCAGACTCGGATGGCACGGCAGGGGGCAAAGAAGCGGGATTGGCGGTGAACTGCGTGGCAATATCATCGAAAGCATGCAGATTCGAGACTGATGTTCGCCAGCGACTAACAGTCAGCCATCATCAAAAAAATCTAGAATTGCACCTGTTCTATCCCATGGGCTACAGACGACAGCGTCTCGATCTGGAAGCCGAGCTCGAGAAAACAGAGAACCACAAGAAAAAAAGACTCAGCATGAGGTGAATAAATCTGGCGGGCATCGAGATGATCGCTGAATTTGTTTTTGTTTCTGGCAGAGGCCTGGGCATGTGATAAACAAGAGTGACAGGCGTGACAATATCTTCGGCCAGCCGTGAGCTCCCCTATCCCCTATTACTGTACTGTAACAGTGGCCATCATGTCTCAACCCTCTCCCGCATCCTCATTCGGCTTCACATCCGCCGCGCACCGCGTCCTGGCTAACTTTGAACTGTTGGGAGTAATATTCAGCTTCGGAACGCGAGCTTCGAACGTATCATATGCTCGCGTCTGTCGGCGCTGGCGAGAACCAGCCTTAGACAATATTTGGAGCGAAGTAGACGACATTTACTACTTGCTGCAACTCCTCGCTCCTTTACGCATTGAAAACCGAACTCTGGTAAATTTCTATGTTCTTTGTAGCCGTTGGACGCAGCCTTCTAAAACACATTGTTCCCTTTCAGGAGTTTACACGCCTTCCAACCCTCGAGGATTGGACACGTTTCATCCCTTACGCTCGTCGTGTGCATTCTCTCAAGCGCGGGATCAAACTCAATGAGAAAGAGCACCGCTGGAAGATACTCGACAGCGTCTTTTATGACGTGGCTCGCACACGCACTACCCTTGAAGTTCTCCCAAATCTCCGAACCCTTTGGTGGAATTCAGATACACGAAATGCGACCCTCTTCATGCACGACAAGGTTACGGATTTCGCATTCCATATCTCATCTGAGAATCTGCCGTCACTGTGCACAGATATTGTCGGACGTATGCCATCCCTCAGGTCGTTGGGGTGGACGAATCCTTATGCCAGACGTCGACCCGATTCTCACAATCCCAAAGACGACCGAGAGCTCTTGCAGCTCATATCTAGGTTACCGAAGCTACGGGAGGTAACGCCGGCTAAGGGCGCTGTAGGCGGCAAGTTTTTGGAGGCGTTGTCTTCACTACTACCTGAACTTGAGGCCATACGATCTAATAACTTGGGCGAAGCCTTGGGCGAAATGCGATACAGTACCTCCCCTTTGGGAAGCGTGCTTCAGGAAGGCGCTTTCCCTAAGTTGTACGACCTTTGTCTTAAGTCTGATCTGGACGATATACGTGTTTACCTCACTGGTGGCGCGTTACTTCCGCGGTTGAGAAATCTCTCGGTGGAAAGCGGCGGGGGTACGGAACAAACCCTAACAGTTCAGCAATTCCTCACAGATGTGACCCGATGTTACCCTACGCTGGAGATGGTTTCGATGAATCTGATGGTCAGCACTGAAGAAGAATACGAGTGCTATCCACTATCACCGGAACATCTCAACCCTATCCTATCACTCAAACAACTTACCCGCCTTGAGTTGCGACATAATCATCCTCTCCAGATTTCCGAGGTCGACTTGGCCGAGTTTGGTTCGGCACTCCCAGCTATGGAAAACCTCGTCCTGAACCCAGAACCATTCCACCTCACGAGGCCAGAAATCACGCTCCATTCCTTACTTATTGTCGCCCAACACTTTCCCAATTTATTTTACCTCGGCATTTACTTGGACGCTCAAGACACCGCGACCCCCATGCCATATTTGCTTGCAAAGACACGATTATTCCCTCATCTCCTAACACTCCATATGGGCGTTTCACCCATCGCCTCCGACGCACCAGTCACGATGTTCTTGTCACGTATTCTCTCGGGAAACGAGAGGGTGGAAATCAAGTCGGGAATTTTATGGAATCCGGAGCTCTATGAGGAAGAGTATGAGTATTTGACCACTGTCTCCGAGCGCCGCAGTAAATGGGACCGCGTTATGGGTTCTCTCTCGCTAGTATTGCAACTGTTTAAAGAGGATAATGCACATAGACGGGACATGGAGAAGGAGGTGAAGGATGAAAAATGAGGTTATTGTGGGGAAGAATGCAGATGAATGAGCGCGCGGTGTATTCTTTGTTACTAGTATAGTCCTCCAACGAGTTTCGACGACTTGTTGTCCGCAGCCTATGGGATAGAACAGGTGCTTTTCTAGACATTTTTGATGATGGTTGACCGTTACTAGCCTATTAAAGACTGCGATAACAGAGGTTCCGTTGGCATCGAGTCGCTGACGAACACCAGTCTTGCATGCCTTCCGATGATATTGCCACGCAGTTCACCGCCAAACCCGCTTCTGTATCAACAATATGCGAAAGCGATGCCCCTTTTATGCGGCCTGCGCGTTGAGACGTGAGATTACGGCCAGGACCTAAATCCATGAGGCAATTCTGATGCCTCAATCTGGGCTCCCCGGACCACGTCTCACAATCGCACACCCATTATTCAAACAGTATTTTGATATCTTGCACAAACTGGAACCGGCGAAACTTCAGGTGTGACGCGTGACGCGTGAGGCCGTGAGGGACAGGTGTGACAAACGTAACACAGTCTTGTCACAAATCGATGCGAACTGCGACCAATTAAATGCGAAAAGCGGCCAACTGCGGTCACCTGCGCCAGAGCCGTGAGCTCCCCTGTTGTATTCGTTCGTATAGTTGGTTTTTTCCATGTGCACTTGGGAAGAATTTACACTCGTTCTCCACTGACAGAAGGAACGCCGGGGTTGGCCCTCAGAGGCCTCAGGCTTCAAGCTTCAAGATGGCCGTCGGATGTGAATGTTATCCGATTCGAGGGCCTCCCACAGTCCTGCCTTTCTCGTTGACATAGAGTTGGCCAACAACCAAGGGCGCCGAGGTCACGGTTGGGGTCTAAGCAGTCGCGTGACTCGCTCGGGCTGCCGCGCGACTGACTTGATAGCTGTCAACGCCGTACAACACTGCCATGCTACAGGTGCCGCCGAAGCCAACTGCCCCATTTCACCGGTAAATGGACTGCAGATACTCCTACATTAAGCACAGGATACGCAAACAAAACAATGATGGACACATGCACATGTCCGTTCTATTGTACGCCCCCGGTACCTTGCAGTGTGTTCTTTATCTATCTTTGGAAATTCTAAGACCGTTGTTTACAGGCGTCAGAATGCTGTGCCCGTTTCCCAAATACATTTAGAACCTGAAATTATGAGTAAATGGATAAGGCTAATCGGGGGCCGACGTCCGGGAGCAGTTAGAGAGGAATCAAGAGAGGTTTAGAGGACAAAAAGGCGTCCAAGGAGGGTGACCAGGACTTACCACTTTCCATGCAGTGCCTCACTGGCATGCTGACTCGGTTCATCAAGTATCGTACTGCTTTGCGATCCTTACCTGGCATTCACAAGTAACTTGAGAGCTGGGATCTGAACTTAAGCTCTGGACCTAGCAATGAGGGCGTTGTCTAAGGGCGCGTGGCAGTTACTATGATGCTATGTTGGCATTCTATGGACACGGCGACGGTACTGTGGCCCCGGTAACATGGGACGTTAAAAGCATGTCCAGTGGAAAGGCAAAGCGCCTCAAGTGCCCCACACGCGATTCCCCGTCAGAGTCATGAGTGCGTATTTTCCTTCCCTTCGTCCTGGGCTTCCTTGACTCAACTTCGAAACTTCGAACGCCCTCAAGGTTCCACTAACAGCACCGACAATGGCCAACAGCTGTACTACAATTATATCCCCACGCAATGGGTTTGTATCACCTTCCTTACGCTTTTCGGTGTCTCCACATGTAAGGTTCCTTCAACTTTATCGACATATCGATGCTGACAACGATTACTATTCGGATAAAGTTTTCCACGTCGTACAAGCATCCATTCACGTTTCTGGTGGTTATTTCCCAGTGCAATTTTCTGTGGCGTTCTCGAACTCGTCGGCTGGAGCGGTCGACTGTGGTCGAGTACAACCCGTTCACAGGGACTCGGATGCCTTATATCATTCAGTGAGTAAATTGCATGGTCCCGTCTGTCCCTTTGTTAACGGGTGGTTATAGGGCAACGAACTCGTCGTCGCACCCACCCCACTCGTTGCTGCTAATTTCATTCTACTGGGCCGCATCGTCCGGCGACTCGGTCCACAATACAGCCGCCTGACTCCCAGACGATGTAAGTCATATAAATTCATCTAATCAACCAGGTGGTGATGATGAACGTTGAATCCAGATACCATCATCTTCGTATCTTGTGTAAGTACATTTGCTTCCACTGGATAAGTCGGTTTCTTACCAGTCACGCAGGATATCATTGCTCTCCTTGTCCAAGCTATGGGCGCCGGTATAGCATCGGGCTCAATTCGTCTGGATCACTATCGCAAGCTCATCTAGTTCGTGTCACAGCTGTTCTTTCAAACTTTCTGACGGACTCAAACACACGCATCATGACAGGGTGCTGACATTGCTCTCGGTGGTATCGTCTTCCAGCTTAGTATGTGTGGGACCTACCTTCATCGTTACCGAGGCGGTCTAACCTTATATGCGTCTAGTTTCCATCATCGTGTATTGTACATTGCGGCTGAGTTCCTCGTCCGCTACACGCATGACCAACCAGTGAGACGATTGGCCCCTGTACAAGGCGAGGTTCTCCGGGGCAGGACGGACAAGCGTCTGCATTGCATGTTGCAAGCTATGATCACCATGACAATATTCATTGTTATACGGTACTTTTATCCCCATTATTTTTCATTCGACCGCATCCCTGATGGATTTGTAGGACTATCTACGAGTGGTAGAATTCGCAGATGGATGGAATGGCAAGGTCATCTCTACACAGTGGGTCTTCAGTGCGTGGCCATTTTTTCGCTTTCTTTTCCGAATCTTTGATTTTGGGGAATATGTAGATGTATTCGACGGTATAATGATCGTTCTTGCGATGTACACACTAAATATCTTCCACCCTGGAATTTACTTGCGAGGAGAGATACCCCTCTCAAACGAGCTCTGAGGGTGTAGTTATGGAAGACCGTCTCAAACTACCGACCCTCAGGGCAAGGCAGTGTAGCCGAAGTTCTCAATAGAGTTGTTTCCTCCATATCTTAGATATTATATGGACTACTACACGTTATTATGAGCATGCCGGCCTGGTCATGTTTTCACGGTATACCCGATACTTTATGATGAGATGGACTAATATATCAGAGTCACCGGAAATGTACATAGATCGTGAATAATAAGGTGACTTGTTACAATCTACTCCGGTTTGTCCAGGGAAGGGAAATATACCGCTAACCACTCTAATCATCGATGATACCCCATATTCGAAATGCCCGAGAAACTCACAAAGGCCGAGCAGACTCTTGGTGCGGAGGTTCCTCGAAAGGAAAAACTTCGCGATCGATATCTACTAGGAAGTGCACATAAAGGCAAGAGTATATTGTTTGAGGGTATATCCTGCATGCCACTCCATCTTATTGTTATCAGATGAATGCATAACAGAGCACCCCGGAGAGGGACGCACCTCACACGCGATCACCCTGTCTAATATATAACAAATCTCTTCAGGGAGGAGAGGAGTAACCAGATTGAACTGGGGTCCTCTCGCCTCTTCATCAGACGGAATGAGGCCGCTGTCTGTGCGAGGGTTGCCGATCTAAACAGTACCAGCATTAGCAAGAGATGAGAGTCAGAACGCGTCCTCATTGCCTCGAGAGCGCTCATAGCATCATAGAGCGTAAAATCCTCCGTGAGAATGATATCCCTTTGTTCCATGTCTACGCGTATGTCGTTACCAAGGCAACAAGTTTGATTTTTTTTTTTAAGTCAGGGATATGCCTTCGGCTGCATCGAGGAAGACATCCGAGACATCGACAAAGTCACTGTTCCCAGCGGCCAACAGACTGGTAACGTTTCTGCGGACATTTTGATCGATGAGCATGCTGAGTCACGCTCGCGAGTTGTAAAGTTGATCTCAAGTGCGTCGCAATCAGGCCTTGGCGTCACGGTCGATGTTGACCGGTTGACCTTTGAGCTGAATGGACGGTGACATGTAAGACAGATCGATGGCATGAGTACTTTTCCGAGAAGCATTGTTATCGATGGTGCACAATCCATCATTATTACAACAAAATGATTGTTGACAATTGCATGGGGTGAATCAGTATATATGCACGTACGCGTTCCTTACCAGTTCATTCGCAAGATGGGAGCGAGCGCGGCCGCTGAAAAATTGTCCACCTACACCTGCAACGCTAGCTAGCATTCTTCCTCCTTCCTGTGCATAAACTCGCTTTAGGATAGTGGCACGAAACTGAAGAAAGCGTTCTCTATCCCCGTGATTGGCGGACATCGGGTCTGCCCAAAAATATCTCCTTTCAATGAAAGCTCATTACCTCGTCGTCCCGAATTAGTTACTCCACGCTTTATTTTATGAGATACACGATTCGAACGATGAATAGAAGGGACATACCAATATTTTGTTTTGACATCGGCCGCGCGCGAAGTCAGGGGTTGTTTTCAATCATAAACTCTGATGTCAATAGGCAGGCTTTGGATGGAACAGTCATATTGCCAGAAAAGGTGTGATGAAATCTTATGACGCCCTCGATTTTTACGGCGAAGACAGTTCAAGGTGCGGTCTTTATCCGGTTGGAGCCCTACCCTGCCATGCACGTTGTGTTCGGATAAAAGGTGGATTTACGGCGGTATATTTGTTCATCTTCACACCCATACAGTATGTTCCGGTTACCATGGCTAACTGGGGTAAAAGGTACGTTCGGTCAAGTACAAGGAGGCCAGTAAGGACACCGAGGTAAAAAGTCCTAAGGAGAAAAATGAACGCGCCGTTCAAAAACCCCTCATATTACACTTATCACGCTCGGTGGAATAGCGCGTTGGAAGCGCCAACAAGGTTATTGGTTTCAAGGAGGCGACGGGAATGAACCAAATAACTAGAAAACAACAATTATGAACACAATGATGGTTAATGGATGTGAAGATGAGGTGGTCAGTATTAGCATGGATGATCGTCAGCGCTCGCCCATATTAGACGAACTAAGTGCTTGACTTCTATTATAGTGTTCGATCCTCCCAAAAGACTGGAAACAGAACTCACCGTTTGGCCGACGTGAGAATGTTTTGAAAGAAACTGTGCGTTTAATGAAGAATTGACACTTCGCGTGTCATGTTCAAGTTCATCACGACTCCTGATACTAGGATGTAGTTCCATGCAGGTTGAGCACAGGGCGGTGGTTCTAGGCTAATACTTGATGCCTCATTTGGAGACGACAAGTCGCTGACGGTTTCTGCGCGGTTTCTTCTGCATTGTTGGCCTGGGGAGTAAGATCTCCTGATAGGACAGCACCAACGACTCGTAGTGGTTTGAAGGGCCCGGCTCGGCTCAGGCTCGGCTCAGAAGGGCTCGGGCTTTCCTAGACCTCAAGCTGTGCGCAGGTAGAGGGCTCAGGCTCGGCTCAGGGGCTCAGGCCGCGGCTCAAGGGGGAAATCAAGGTCGTAAGGAGGGAATAAGACGGAGATTATGAACTGTGATGGACAGGGGTACTGTACTGAATGAGGAATGTACGGGTGGTACTGGAATAACCCGATGCCGTAGAGCAGTCGGAGGAGAGGGTGGAGGAGGAAGACGGGGAAAGGTCGGTACCCGCGTCTGTGTTACAGTTTACCTTCTTGGAGCTGCTGCCGTTGCCAAGCCAGATGACTTTGATGATGATGCCGTCATCGTGCAGTAGTCGACCTGGGGGAACAGCTTGCAAACCCTAGTGCTGTGAGGTCACCACGCGTTCCAAGAATAATGGTTGCGCAGCACATTTTTTGCGGCCTGGACAGCTTCGGTAACGAGTCGGTGCTGGGTGTGGGTGTGTTGTTACGCCCCATCTTCAAGCTTCAACACCCATGGTGAGGATACGCCCGAGCGAGTGAGCAAGTGAGCGATAACATCGATGTCAGTGCTGAATATGGCAGCATCGACGGACTTGTTGAGTTGCCTCTCCATTACCAGGTAACTACGAGGCGATGCGCCTTAGCACGGCACTGAATTCCTCGAGGGCTTTGGCGAATGGTCTACCGATGAGCTTGTACGCATAGCAGTGCCTACTAGAAAGGGCTATGGACGTATGTCGGTACCAGGCAGTGCATCGCTCGTTCTCGTGGCGGTGGTAGATCCAGACCCTCCTGGCTGCCCGTTTACGGGCCTATCAGAGGCGAGTACGATGATGGAAGTAGGTAGAGAAGTAAATGGCGGGACGGCTTGAGCGTCTGGCATAGCTCACAGAACGTGATGCATGCGGTGATGATCGTGAAGTGAAGCGAAGGGAAAGGTGAGGCAATGAGAAGGTGATAATCCGAATTTCCATAAGAGGAAGTGACACAAAATTCAGGAGTCTGAAGGGCGCTAAAAGCCGGGCTTTCAAAATCCTCCGAAAGCCCACCAGCAGAGCCCTTACTCCGACTTCGAGCCATTCAGTTGTAGTTTACGATAACGCTAACTTACCAGCACTTAGGCACAGCCCAAACTGTTATTGCGTGATGATTTCTGCATCGAAAGGTGACTATCATTCATGCGCAGCAACCATGTGTCCAAGCGCATTCCAACATATTCACTTGGGGTGCACCTAAAGTTGATTTTCATCTGTAGACGCCCGGATATAGTAAGTTACAGTATGTTGCATGCCGTTATTTGATGTACTGTAGGGCGGTGGAAGAAGATCTTCCGATACAGTGCCAAAAAAAAAAATCCGCTCATTCGAGACAACAACGATAATGCTTCAAATACGTAACAGAGTGAAGCCAACTTCTCATGCATCACTGCTGAACAGCCTGAACTATCCGTGACAAACACATTGACCTTCCGTTTAGAACTTGTTCGTAGAGTGAAAATTGTGATTGTTCTACGCGGCACTTGTGCGATGCCGTTAATCACAGGCTGCGGAAGACGTCTACAAGTAAACACTGATCTAGGCCTTACCGCATTCGTTCGTGTAGTTGGTTTTCCATGTGTACTTGGGAAAAAGTTCACACTCGTTCTCCACAGCAGTGCCGAACGCGCAATTTCAATATGGACCTCGTGATCGACATACTATATACGCTTAAGGACGGTGAGTTGGAAAGATTGAACTTCGATGCAAACCAATGTATGGACGTGGACGTGCATAACCACTGGCATATAATAATTACACTCTTGGGTTGGGAACGGTAGGGGCAGGGGCAGGTACATGACCATTGGACGTGAGTGGCATCAAGACCTGAGGCCCGCAGTGCAAGTCCGTAACTAAGTTAGTTGTACAATTTGAGTGATAAGTTCAACTCAGCGCTCAGCGCTCAGCCTTGAATCACTAAATTATGCGGAAAGGAACCGTGACGCCGTCGGCCCTCAGGATGGCCGTCGGGATGTGAACGTATCGAACGCCTCCTGCATTTTTCATTGACATAGAGTTGGCCTTGATCTTGATCGACTATGCCTGCAACGAGGGCGCCGAGGTTGGGGTCTAGGCAGTCGCTGTGACTCGCTCGGGCTGCAGCGTGACTGACTTGATGCAAGCTTGATGGCTGTCGACGCCGTACAAGTGACGGTACAACGTACACTGCCAGTCACATGCTGCAGGCTGCCGCCGAAGCCAACTGCTTCCGAGTCGCCGTTGAATGGGCTGCGGATACAGTACTCCTACAATTAAGCACAGGATGCGCAAACAAGACAAACAATGATGGACACATGCACATGTCAGTTCAACTGTTTGCCGGCGGTACCTTGCGGTGTGTTCTTTATCTACCTTTGGAAATTCTAAGGCCGTTGTCTACAGGCGTCAGAATGCTGTGCCCGTTTCCCAAATGCATTTAGAACCTGAAAAATTAGATAAGGCTAATCGGGGGCCGACGTCCTTTAGCAGTTAGAGAGGAATCAAGAGAGGTTTAGAGGACAAAAAGGTGTCCAAGGAGGGTGACCAGGACTTACCACTTTCCATGCAGTACCTCATGCTGACTCGGACAAGTATCGAACTGCTTTGCGATCCTTACCTGGCATTCACAAGTAACTTGAGAGCTGGGATCTGAACTTAAACTCTGGCCCGGACCTAGCAATGAGCGCGTTGTCTAAGGGCGTTTAATTTAATTATCGGACTGCGCTCCCGTGGTATGATCCCATGTTCGCATTCTGATGACACGGCTACGGTACTGCGGTCCCGGTAGCAAGGGACGTTAAAAGCATGTCCAGTGGAAAGGCAAAGCGCTCCAAGTGCCCCACTGCACACGCGATTCCCCGTCAGAGTCATGAGTGCGTATTTTCTTCCCCTTCGTCCTGGGCTTCCTTGACTCAACTTCGAAACTTCGAACCTCAAGGTTCCTCTAACAGCACCGATAATAGCCAACAGCTCCAGTACAATTATATCCCCACGCAATGGATTTGTATCACCTTCCTTACACTTTTCGGTGTCTCCACATGTAAGGTTCCTTCAACTTCATCGACATATCGATGCTGACAACGATCACTATTCGGATGAAGTTTTCCACATCGTACAAGCGATCCATTCACGTTTCTGGTGGCTATTTCCCAGTGCAATTTTCTGTGGCGTTCTCGAACTCGCCGGCTGGGGCGGTCGACTGTGGTCGAGTCACAACCCGTTCATAGAGACGCCTTATATCATTCAGTGAGCAAATTGCATGGTCCCCGTCTGTCCCTTTGTTAACGGGCGGTTATAGGGCAGTGAACCTCGTCGTCGCACCCACCCCACTCGTTGCTGCTAATTTCATTCTACTGGGCCGCATCGTGCGGCGACTCGGTCCACAATACAGCCGCCTGACACCCAGACGATGTAAGTCATATAAATTGATCTAGTCAACCAGGTGGTGATGATGAACGTTGAATCCAGATACCATCATCTTCGTATCTTCTGTAAGTATATTTTGCTTCCACTGGATAAGTCGGTGTTCTTACCAGTCACGCAGGATGTCATTGCTCTCCTCGTCCAAGCTATGGGCGCCGGTATAGCAGGGGGCTCAACGTCGTCCGGATCACAATCACAAGCTCATCTGGTTCGTGTCACACAGCTGTTCTTTCAGAATTTCTGACGGACTCAAACGCACGCATCATGACAGGGTGCTGACATTGCTCTCGGTGGTATCGTCTTCCAGCTTAGTATGTGTGGGACCTACCTTCATCGTTACCGAGGTAGTCTAACCCTATATGCGTCTAGTTTCCATCATGGCGTATTGTGCATTGGCGGCTGAGTTCCTCGTCCGCTACACGCATGACCAACCAGTGAGACGATCGGCCCCTGTGCAAGGCGAGGTTCTCCGGGGCAGGACGGATAAGCGTCTGCATCGCATGTTGCAAGCTATGATCATCATGACAATATTCATTGTTATACGGTACTTTTATCCCCATTATTTTTCCTTTAATTCGACCGCATCCCTGATGGATTTGTAGGACTATCTACCGAGTGGTAGAATTCGCGGATGGATGGAATGGCAAGGTCATCTCCACGCAGTGGGTCTTCAGTGCGTGGCCATTTTTCCAGCTTTCTTTTCCGAATCTTTGATCTTTGGGGAATATGTAGATGTATTCGACGGTATAATGATCGTTCTTGCGATGTATACACTAAATATCTTCCACCCTGGAATTTACTTGCGAGGAGAAGATTTCCCCTCTCAAACAAGCTCTGAGGGTGCGGTTATGGAAGAACGTCTCAAACCTACCGACCCTCAGGGCAAGGCAGTGTAGCCAATTTATTCAGTTGTTTCCTCCACATCTTAGATACTGTATGAACTAACACGTTAGTTATGAGCATGCCGGCCTGGTCATGTTTTCACGGTATACCCGATACTTCATAATGAGATGGACTAATATATTAGAAGTCACCGGAAATGTACATAGATCGTGAATGATAATAGTGACTTGTTACAACCCACTCCGGTTTGTCCAGGGAAGAAAAATATACCGCCGACTACTCTAGTCATCGATGATACCCCATAATCGAAATGCCCGAGAAACTCACGCCCAGTAGCTTACAAAACATTCACCTAGATATATCCCTCTATGCCGAAAACGCCAGGAAACCATCGACAGGGTAACCGCGCCCAGTCAAACCTTGCAGAATCGAAGTCGTTCAACCCCACGATCGTAGCGGGCACGGCGAGCGCAAGTTCGCCCGCAACAGAAGATAAAGATTGAGCAACCTCGAGGGAAAGAAAAAATTAGTCTGCGAGAAAGTTGAAATTTCGCGATGGATTATTTACCCGTAAGCGGTCTTCGTGCCAAGGGCCTGCAAGACCAGCTGGCAAGCTATTCAGTTCAACAAGTCCATCGCGTGCTCGTTCAAAGTGAAGTCGCAGAGGTTCTTGCTCATCCTTCAATACTTCCGCCGAAGCGCTCGCAAATGCCGAGAGATCCGGAGCGGCTACCTGAGGACGTAGTCTCACATATTCAGGACGGAATGCCCATTTGTACCGCCGGACGAAGTTGAGTGCGAGGCGCGATGCCGGTTGTCGTAACGCCGGTAGCATAACCTATGGTCCGAAGGTGTTGTCAGTCGGTTACGGGGGTATGGCCAGAGAACCCCACCATGAACATTCCTGTGCAGAGTGATCGGAAAGCGTTAAGATATGAGCGTACAAAGATAAGTTCTCCATAAGCCCTGGAATCTGCCAATAGAATCGACGTTTAGAACAGCCATGGGCCTAGGGGGGAGCTCGCCTTTGGGTATGACCGGTTCTATCGAGCTGAGTGTAGCAAGGTGCTCGTGGGCCACATGGCTCAGCTCCCAGTACACGAATGATTTCTCGTCGTCGACATACAACTCTAGGTGAAAACCAGAAAGGAGCACCTCTCGGATTATAGAAAGCCTCCACAAGAGGACCGCGTCTGTTAGTGCGTTTATCAGTAAGTGATCTTTCTTGTCCTATCACATCACTTCTCAATAGGCGAGAGATCTATCAAATAAAACATGCTTACTGTAGGATTCCCCTTCTCACCCAATGCTGAGGTTGCATCATACAGTTCCTGCCATTCCAACAACGACCGCGCGAGGAATCTGCGGCGACGGGGTGGATTAAACCACGCGGATTGAATATGGCTGAGTAACATCTGGGAGAGTAATTGTGTGTAAGGCGAGGGGGAAAGGGCGTGTTGTTGCGCACCCTCGACAGCTTGCGCTCGATGTTAAGGAGGGGTAAGGTCATAAAATGCTCTGCAGTAGCCGAAAGAGAGGCGTATTCTACACCAACAGTCTCGAGGAAAAACGTTCAATGAGCCAACCGAGTGAGTAAACTTTAAGAACGCGTTGGTTAGTGAAAAAAACCGACTTGATCACTTATCAGAAAATCTCTGCACTTATAATTATCTCGGGAACTGACCTGCGCAAGAGCACGGAGAAACGGAGGTCTCCGGGCAGGACGTGAGAAATTTGCGGAAAGGTCTCCGGCAATCTACGAAAATGGTTAGGGCTGACTGCACTTAGAAGTCTCCTTTTCTGACCTTCCACGTTGTCAGACTTGCGACAGCTGACACCTTGCATATATCAGCCCACCCATCTAACATATCCGCTAGGGCGTTCCACGCGAAATCTTGGGGAGGGAGGCGGTGGGCTTTCAAGGGCATAAAGTTACTCAGCTTGCGCGTGATGTGGATGTCGAAGGCGAGAGCAGCAGGAGAATGAGGAGGGGGTTCCGCGGGTAGATTTGAACGAATGTTTTGCAGGTAGCCGCGCGCCAGGTTGAGCAGGACCACATAGTGATCGCGGTCCTCAGACGGATGACGGCGAATGAGGTTTAACATGGCCTATCAACTTCACTTAGTATGACCCTGAGATATCCCCGCAAGCTCCATGCGTACATCTCGAAGCGATATTCTATCCAATAGGGCCTTCTGCCAGGGTGATGAGTCTAGAAACTGTAAGATATCTTCACAATCAAAACGCTGCCCCGCGCACCAGGTACTATGGCTCGGATGCAATTTTTGGCGTCATCTAGATACGAAAGAGCGGATGCAACAGGTAGAGATTCTAAGAGGGATACCCCAAATTTTTCGGAATGCCAGTCTTCAGTCTGTCAAATGTCAACGGTGAGAGGGTGCACACATGGTAGGGTCGTACAGACATCATGTAGTCTTCCTCTGTTAAGTTCTCGCCAAGAAAGATCGCAGCACTTCAACAATGCTGTGATCCCTGCTCTCAGGACCACTGTGACGAGCGCCGAAGGCCGAGCAGACTCTTGGTGCGGAGGTTCTTGGAAAGGAAAAACTTCGGGATCGATATCTGCTAGATAGTGCACATAAAGGCAAGAGTATATTGTCTGTGGGAGAGTATATCCCGCATGCCACTCCATCTTATTGTTATCAGATGAATGCATAACAGAGCACCCGGGAGAGGGACGCACCTCACACGCGATCACCCTGTCTAATATATAACAAACCTCTTCGGGGAGGAGAGGAGTAAGCGGATTGAACTGGGGCTTTCTCGCCTCTTCATCGAGAATGAGGCCGCTGTCCATGCGAGGGTTGCCGATCTAAACAGTACCAGATTAGCAAGAGATGAGAGTCAGAACGCGTCCTCATTGCCTCGAGAGCGCTCATAGCATCATAGAGCGTAAAATCCTCCGTAAGAATGATATCCCCTTGATCCATGTCTACGCGTATGTCGTTACCAAGGCAACAAGTTTGATTTTAAGTCAGGGACATGCCTTCGGCTGCATCCAGGAAGACATCCGAAACATCGACAAAGTCACTGTTCCCAGGCGGCCAACATATTGGTAGCGTTTCTGCAGACATTTTGACCGATAAGCACGCTCGCGAGTTGAAAGTTCAAGCGCGTCGCAATCAGGCCTTGGCGTCACGGTCGATGTTGACCTTTGAGCTGAATGGGCGGCGGAACACAGCCATGCGACTTATTGCCCGGCAAATCGGGCCTTGACGCGCAAATCCCGGCCCGGTGCAGATGCCAAACACCAACTGTTCGCTCCCTAACATCACCTAGTCATTTACCGCCGTATGCACTTAATAGGTTCAACGGATTCTCTACGTGGAGAGTATGGCCTCGCCTCACACCCCAACGAGCACCAACTCATCGGCACTTTTTGGATCGGATGACACCTCATTTCTTGAGGCACTCGTTGGTGCTGTCCTACCAGGAGATCTTATTCCCCAGGCCAACAATGCAGAAGAAACCGCGCAGAAACCGTCACCGACTTCGTCGTCTCCAAATGAGGCATCAAGTATTAGCCTAGAACCACTGCCCTGTGCTCAACCTGCATGGAACATTCATCCTAGTATCAGGAGTCGTGATGAACTTGAACATGACACGCGAAGTGTCAATCCCTCATTAAACGCACAGTTTCTTTCAAAACATTCTCACTTTGGCCAAGATGACCAACTGTCTCCGAGTCTGCCACAACTTGAGTCTCCCACTCCGGCTCAGTCAAGATATAAGAAGCGCGCATACTCTGTATCCAGTGATGATGAACCTCCAGAACAGGCACATTCCCCAGTCCAGCCTCCAGACAGAAGCACTAGCTCATATCTGGATCCTGATACCTATGGAGCTTCGCGATTCGGTAATTTTGGCGAATATATGCGTCGAAAGCGCGCAAAATTGCAAATACAAAATGCGGAGATGGGAGATAGTACTCCGATGGTGATCGCCCCGACAAGCAAGTTATTCAGCGGGCTTTCTATTCACGTAGGCCAACTCGCTTTTGCTATCAATTGATGCGCTCAATGCCATTAGATCAACGGTTGGACAGAGCCTTCTGTCCAAGAATTGCGCAAGATGATTGTCGAGCATGGTGGGGTCTATCAAGCCTATATTGATAAAAAGACCCTTGTGTACGTAATGCAGCTCTCATATAATGCCCACCTCCCTAAAATTATTCGACTAGCACGCACATTATTACTTGTTCCCTTACCCCAGCAAAGGTTCGAGAGTTTAAGCATATGAAAGTTGTTAGACCGGAGTGGCTCGTCCAGAGCGTCAAAGCCTGTGTTCTCCTTCCTTGGCAAGATTTCATTTTCGTTACTGGTGGCCGGGTTGAGAGCGCACAAGGTCGTCTAGCACAAATATCCCTAAAGGACTTTGCAGGCAGAAAACAAGGCACCGGCACGACACATGGAACTGGGCTGCCCAGACTGAACCCGATCCCTTCCACGCCACCCCCTCATCCGCCATCTCCTAAAACACCGTCCCCGGTCTTGTCACCATCCGTACCCTCCATTCCTAAATATGCAGAACATAAATCTAATCCAGCTGCTCAACGTGCAATGGCAGACCCTGCTTGGCGCGCAGAGCACACCTCCATGGCTCCCGGATTTATTGCAGGGTACTACGCCAACTCCCGTTTGCACCACCTGTCGACATGGAAGACAGAGCTACGAACTCTCGTTACGGAAGCGCAAGAGCGTGCCGAGAGAGGGGATGTCCACAAGGCCTCAGGGTCAACGACGGGGGTTAGCATGCGCCATGCGGCACTTGTTATGAAAAACCCATTAAAGGGGAAGGAGAAAGCAAGCAGCACGAAGGAACAGGTGATCATGCATGTCGACTTTGACGCTTTCTTCGTGAGTGCAGGGCTGGTTAGCCGGCCACACCTGCGGGGGAAACCGGTAGTTGTATGTCACTCGCAACACACTCAGGGTGGCGCATCGAGCACGAGTGAGATTGCCAGCGCTAGCTATGAGGCTCGCGGATTTGGGATCAAGAACGGAATGAGTCTACAGCAAGCGCGAAAACTCTGTGCCGATGTGGTGACAATACCATACGAATTTGACAAGTGAGTTTTACTCATTTAGTAAAAGCTACTCATTCGAGGATAGTACATCAGATACAGGGAGCTGTCATTGGAGTTTTACACCATCCTCATGTCTTATGCGGATGATTTGCAGGCTGTGTCGGTTGACGAGGCGCTCATCGACGTCACATCCACCGTAGCACAGTCGAAGGTGGTACCCACAGGGGCCAATGATGAGGATGATTGTGCCTCAACAGACATCGCTAAGGAGCTTGCCGAGGACGTGCGTGCGCAGATCAAGGCCACCACGGGGTGCGAAGGTACAGTTTGCGTCGTGTCCGATCACAAAACCCTGACATCGTGTACAGCGAGTATTGGAATTGCACCGAACATCATGCTCGCACGTCTAGCCACCAGACACGCAAAGCCAGCTGGGTCATTTCACTTGCACCCAGCTGCATTTACGGAATTGCTCCCAACTCTGGATATTCAGGACCTGCACGGGTTCGGTAGAGCCTCACGTGAGAAGGCCAACGAGAAATTCGGAACAAGCAATCTTGGAGAGCTTGCAGGGTGCAGTAGAGCGGTGCTGTGCGAGGCCCTGGGTAAATCGACAGGTGAAACACTGTACAACACCATCCGTGGCGTGGACGAACGTAAATTGGAAAGTGACAAACCACGCAAGTCAGTTTCTTGCGATATCAATGTAAGGATCGGATTCCCGAGTCATCTTGATCGACAGGAGCTAATCCATACTCAGTATGGCATACGGTTCGAGAATGATGACCAAGTGGAGGTATTCATCCATCAGATGTCAGAAGAAGTTTCACGCCGCCTGGATGCCATCGGTGTAAAGGGCCGCTCTCTTACTCTCAAGATCATGAAGAGAGATCCCTGCGCGCCAGTTGAGGCTCCGAAGGTGAGTACTAGCTTCCCACACCGTCCGTCTACGTCGTTCACGTTTTCCGTTCATGGACATAGTTCATGGGACATGGCCAGTGTATTACGTATAATAAACAGTCACCCCTCGCAGACTCCGACGGACACGCAACAAGTGACCCACGCCTGATCGGACAAGTCAGCTGGCATCTACTGCGTGTGCTCAACATTGCCCCACACGAACTCAGAGGAATCTCGATCCAGATCCAGAAGCTTGACGCGCCTAATAGGTGTGCGCCTACACCTGGTCAAGCGCGCCTACAGTTCCGAAGCAAGCCAAACTCCACATCTGCAGGTACCAGCATGGGACATGCACCAAACGCCCTAGGGTCTTCCAGTGAGCTTGTGACTGCGCAGCCGGCGGAGCCGAAAGCGCCACCGAAGGGAATAGACCTACCGTCATTCTCCCAAGTCGATATGACCGTTTTTGACGCACTGCCAGATGACATTCGTCAAGAACTCGAAGTAGAATACCAACGACGGCGTTCTGCACCCCCTAAACCCGAACCAGTAGGCGTAGCCGATCTCCCCCGACGTGCCTCCTCAGTACATCCCACGCGTGGTGGAATCTCCAATTCCCGTGTCCGAGGTACAGCAAGCAGGGGTGGTAGGAGGGACAGTAGCACCTTCGGTGGACGCCAACCACCCGGTAACAACTCAAGAAGGTCCCGAGGCCCAGGCCGATTCGCACCCCAACCCATCGCACCCGCCCCAGCAGCGGTGGTACGTGTCAAGGTCAAGCCTGGGGAGCTGACCGAATTGGGGATAGACGAAGATGTCTTCGCATCGTTACCCGTGTCCATCCAGCGCGAACAACTAGCAGCAGCGCGTGGCGCACGTGTCCGTCCCTCCCAACACCCGTCCGACCACCAGCCCACTCAAACCTCTCCAGCGTCTCGAAGGACGCTGGGCCCCGCTCAAAGGCCCGCACGAATACATCCGCCTCCTCCACCTCCGCGCGCGCGCTTTGCAGAAATAGAAAAGCCTAGTTTGCGCTGCGGGGCGGCGGAGAATAAGAATAAGAAGAATAAGAAGGGAGGAGGAGGAGGAGGAGGAGCGCAGCCTGTGGTGGTGGAGGGCCGGACGTGCGCAAGGTGGTGCGCGCGTGGGTGGATGAGTTTGTGAGGTATGCACCCCATGCGGAGGACGTTGCGCTTGTTGGGGGATACCTCGTGCGCTGCGTCGAGACGGATGTGGGCGCCGAGCGGGCGGTCGGCGTCATGCGGTGGTGGGCGGCGCTGTTGCGGAGGCGCTGGGCGGTATGGGAGCATGCGGATGAGAGGGACGAGGAGCCTGAGCCTGGGGAGGACGTTCGCTCTGAGATGGTCGGGATGGCGTGGTGGAGGGCTTATCGCCAAGTCGGCAATGACATGAACGAGGTCGTGCGCAAGCGATTCGGAGGATCACTCAAGTTCCGATAAACACAAACTCTGTACCAGTATACACAGAAACTAAATTTTTATTGTTATTTTTATTACAACAGGCGAGCTAGGCGAGCGATATTGAACAACGGGGGTTACAAGGAGAAACTCGTTGGCGGCGAATCGTGTTTGTCTCTTAGGACTGGGCAGGCTTGGTGCCTGTAGCGAGGAAGAAATCGATATCGCGTCCATGCCACTTGGCAGACGTGAATTGGTCAAAGGTGAAGTTGACGAGTCCTGCGCCCTCGAATAACGCACGCATATACTCCTCCGTGAATCCGTGCGAGTGCGAGACGAGATGCTCGTATTCCGCTGGGATTATGCGCGGCGCTTCGCTTTCGCTTTCATTAACATTAACCCCGACGTCGACCCCGTCAGCAGCATGCTGCACACGCGCCGCAATATCGGCAACAGCCAGGGTGCCGCCTGGTTTCAGGTATTCGACGATATCGCGCGTAACTTGTTCGACCGAAGGGAAATGGTGATAGGCCATCGAACACTAGAGCGACACGATACGATAAGGACACGCGGGATAACGATAAGATTCGATGATTATGATGATAATGAATGACTTACCACGGCAAGGTCAAAGCGCTGCTGCTGTAGTTCGGCGAGCGAGCTTACTGCTCGCATCTCGTGCGGTTCGAGACCTTGCGTGCTCGCGCGCGTATTGTAAACTTCTACCATACGCGGGCTAATATCGACGCCGACGAGCTGGGCAACATACGGAGCGAGCGCACGCGAGACTTGGCCTACATAACAAAAATAGCGATTAAATTTCTTATCAAAAACACCATGCCGACGCGAAATGGGGGGGAGGAAACACGTACCCGATCCACAAGCGTAATCCAACACTGAGGTAGAGTCTTCGTCTAGCACGAGAGGAGAACCTGAACCGACATCGTTGCTGCTGCTACCCGCACTGCGGCGGGGGGAGAGCCGACGGAGGGCCCTGGATAGCCGGTCTGCGAATTCGGCTGAGAATGGGTTCTGCTTGTCAAAGTCGTGGCCCAGAGCGTCGAAATGGGCTATGTTGGCCGCTTCGAGTTGGTTCTGGTCCCGGCTTAGCTGTCCTTGCGCTGGCGCTGACGCTGACGCTGCTACTAAAGTGGAGCCGTATACAAGGCCGTATACGTGGTGGTGGAGCTGGTGGTGAAACTGCTCCGAGTCTTGTTGGAGTTGTTGGTGGTGCTGTGTAACTGTGGCTTGACTCGGGAATTGGTCGTCATGGTCTAGAGCTATCTCCGTAGAAAGAGAAGCAGCAGGAGCAAGAGGTGCTCCTGGGGTTACTGCGAGTGAGATCCGAGTTTGTACCTCAGGCGCGGGTGCCTGGGCCGGGATTGATGGACCATGAGGGTCTGGGTTGTTCTGTGGCTGTGGTTGCGGCTCCGCGATGGTGGACATGGGTTCCACTTTACACATTAAGAGGAAGTTGTGGTGTAGTAGAACGTTCGATGAAGATTGAGAGGGGTGTGTTTTTTAACAGTTAGGGGTTGATCTGGAGCACTGCGCCGCGAACGCGAACTAGAACTAATAGAAGGATGCGTGCGTCCCCTTGCGCCTCCCACCCTTTTACTTATAACTGTCTGCGTTGGTGGATCAAAGGGTACCTTTGCAATCACATTGCGGAGTACCGAAGCAGTGATGAACGTTCGGAAAGGAATGATGGATGACTGAGTGAGGGTCAGAGAGAAACATAGAAAATGCGGAGATAAGAGGACGGACAAATGGTAAAAGTGTCGGCGATAAGAGCGACAGTAGTAAGCAAGGCTAACATAAGCACGTGCTCTGTCCCACGGGATCCGGGACACAAACGCCGATCGTCGTAACTTATACCATAGGGCACCCACACCCGCTCTAATATAAATCAATCAAAACAAACGTTTGGCACTTCTAGAAAGAAAAAGGAATAAGCGTAATATCCCGAACAACATGTTCTGATCAAAGTGCGATAGATTATGCAAAACCCATAAACATCCCGTATACCGTACTTGTACCCCGTGAGAGCTCTTCCCCGCTTCACCAACCATCCCTCATTAGTCTTACGAATCGGCGTAGACTTCGGATCAAAAGAAGATTAGGTTTTTTATTTTATTTATTTAGTCACCGTTGTTCGTCGAACACGAGGCAAATCAACGCAAGGTGAGAAATTACAGTAAGAAACAAACGCCCAAAAATAAATACCCCGCCCAAACGACGAGTTGCGAACGATGGGTGATCAAAAAAAAAAAAAATAGGGGAGGGGAGCACCCACTTTCGCTCTGGCACTTTTCTTTCTCTCTTTTTCACTGGCCTAGCCTGGGCTGGCCTAGCGACGAGACAGCTCGGCACTGTCCATAAGTGAAAAAGGAAGGTGACGCCTTTTGTAGGCCGTTGACTAGTTTGGATATAGATGGGGAGATGAGGCGTAATCGTAATCTCCTTTTCTTTCGATCCTTCTAGATGGCGATGTGCCGTTTTTTATTATGTGATTCTCAAATTTACTTATCCGTGGACTGCCTTTCTCGTCGTCACCCCACATGCCGTTGCCACGTTGCAGCCGCATGGGGGAACCTGGCGGGGTAAACGACCCATCAAATTCCCCCCCCATTTTCGCCTGGCACGTTTGGCACTCTGGCACTCACGATTCTCAGCCCATTGCATGGTTTAGAGACATAATTCATTCTACCAATTGCTAGAAATGTATGTGATTACATTGGTATTGTGATGGAAAATGCAACAATAACATCGCCCCCGTGAATAAACAATAAAACTCTCTCAAGTCCGAGCTCGACAGGAGGGAAAATGGGTGATGTGCGATGCCAAGGGTGATGGACAGAAGATGGTGATGGGATGGATGCGAGCAAGCCCCCTTGATGCGTCGGAAGCGAGTGTCAGAGATTAATACATATATGTTACATAACGAGTCGGCCGTGTTGTCAGCAGGACCGTGCGGGGCAGCAAATAAGCAGAACAGAGATAAAGCACCGCAAAAGATATCCATTTAAGTGAGGAAACGAGAGACTGAGAAGGGAAAAAAAATATAGAGCACCAGAGACTCGAGGCGGTTTACCAGACAGCTCGCGTAGCATACGCAAACTGACCGCGTGCGGTCTTTGGCTTTTTGGGTGCTACAGCCGACGAAGTAGGGGCGGCTGACGCGACAGCCTTTACAGGCTTTCCTAGCATAGTTGATCCGTGGCTGTGGGGGATGACAGGAGCCTCGACTGGGCTCGAATCTGCCGATACAAGCTTGACGAATCCTGCTCCGTGAGCATCGGGAGGCGTCTGCGGCGATACCGATGACGCGGGAGAGGTCGAGGCCGAGTGGGAGGCTTCTGGGGTATCGGGGGGAGATGAGGGGTATGTTCTGATTGACGGACTGGGAATAACGGGCGCATCTTTGGACAAGGGAACGCGAGAAGCGAACGCAGGAATAGAGGAACCCGTACTTGAGTTAATATTATTTCCCGTGCTTTGGTGGGAGAACGGAGCGGGTGTCGGCTGAGGGAGTACCGTCGGAGGATACGGGCCTGGTCCAGCGAAATCAAGCTGGACGCGAGATTGAAAATCCCGTAATGTCGCAGGATCGACGTTAAGCTGCCACTCCAGGTAGGAGCACATCTCCCGCTCCATCTGATTGATCTCCCGAAGAGCGAACATACCCTGGCCCACAATACACCACGACTTGTTTGAATAGGTGTCATCACAAATGATCTTGGAAGCGAGCATAAACGCTGAAATAAATAGACGGTGGCCGGAAGACCCCTTCGCAGCGGGGAAACGGGCCTTGAGGCGTTGGAGAAGATAGAGCGCCGCGAATGTCACGGATGAATGCAACCGCGTGCGGTGTAGGGCATATGCAATGAAATGGTCCAGCCGAGGGGTCGGGTTAGTGGAAGGAGGTGCGGGGGGAGGGGGGACGTCTGGGCATGCGAATAAGTGGGAAACGAAACGAGCGCAGAGCTTGGCTGAGTGCTCGTGTCCATGATACGGGTCGCTCGCAGCACCCTGAATTTGGGAGGCGTGAGAAAATGTCAGGATAAAGTTCGAGAAGCGCTGCTAACCGATGAAGGGATGTGGGCTGTGGTCGTAGCGGAGGGCCTAGAAATTTTCTGGGCCTTGCGGAAGGGCGAAGGGTGTCTTGGGGGGATGGGACCAGTTACAGCAGCCATTGAAGGGGAGGGGAGGGACCGATATCGATGGGTAGAAAAAGTTGGGGATAGGGCTATAGAAGGGAGAGGGGAGGCGTCAATGAACGGGAACAAATGGGGGGCTTGGTTACTTATAGAGAAGAAGGGCGAGGGGAGGGAAGGGAAGGAAGGGGCACGAGGCACAGAACCCTCTCACGGGGAAGCCATATTCTTTTTTCTGGCGTGACAGGCGGCAGCCAACCGGTCAAACCCGTTTCGATGAGCCTCGTTTTTTCCATTCACTTTGCCTCGAGGCTTCCAACCGCAACAGACCCCACATCAATGCACTCCCCTTTATTGGGGGGGTACACTGGCCTGCGGGAACGGGTCCATGCACCTTTGCCTTGACTCCCCCTCAAATCAGAAGAAAAAAAATAGACAAATCGGGCCGCAATCACCGAAGCCCTACCCACTGCCAGGTGGCTCATAAAGGGAATGATGGATCGATCGATACTCACCTCTCGAATTACAAACTGTAACGACGCAAAACTGGGAGCGTTGCAAAAGTGCAGGAGTAGTGTAAGTGGGTAGTGGAGGGGATGGGAATGTAGGAGTAGACGAGGATCAGGTCGGAGGGGAAGGTGGAGATGAATTATATATGCCACAGTCATCATTCAGCGCAAAATTTTTATGTAGGACCCTGCCCGTTTCCGTTTCCAATTCCGTTCCCTCGGCCCCTCTTAAGCGCCGCCCGCACACCGCACAACAAACTCTGTACATACCAGATCTCGATATTTCGGACCTTTGTCTCCTACCCTTTTCTTCCCGCAACTCCCCCTTTTCTTCTTTTTCTTTATCCCTCCCCTCTGACGCCCCGGCCCGGCCGCTGTCCCCTCCGACCCACCCGTACCGCCCAGCGACCTCGACCAAGGCGATGCTTTGCTGTTGCTCGTCATTCAGGCTCTCGTCACTCTCCGAACAGGCCCTTTTTCGCTTGCTGACACATCTTTTGAAAACATGTCATTCCGCGCCACAGTTATGTAGTTTTGTCTTGTCTTTGTCTAATCCAAGTACTCCGCCCATGCAGTGTAGATCAACCACCTACAGTGGGCGCATTTACACATACACCGTGTATCTCGACTGTAATATCCTTGCCATAATATACGTGATCAGCACGCCATCGACTATTTTTTATCAATCTAGTGTACATACCATCCCATGCTGCCTGTCACTTTTATTTTCACTTTTGAGTCGGCCGCATTTTCGTATCCAAAACAGGACAACTCCCACGCCATAGTCCGCCTCACCCGGACACTGACAGCCACAACTGGCACCACACAAAGTGCCTCGTGTTGGGTGCCAGTGCCAGCTTTGGCCCTGTGACCAACTATTTCGATCTTCTTTGACCTAGCTATAGCAGTTTATCTTGAGATCAGTGCCAAAGATGCTATCTTTTAAGCCTTGACTCGGCATCATCGCCTGTGCGACGACGCCCAGTCATCTGAGACGATGATGTATTATAACCATCAAACGTAGTTTTGCAGAATACGGTTGAGACCGCTAACCCCGTAAAACATTTGGCATGGGCACTTCGCAAATCGGAGCTGTGCCATGTCTATATAGCAAGCGATATATACACTCGGTAATACTCGGGCGGGCCAACAGAAAAGCCACACTAATTGATGGCAAGGACCCGCGTATTTGTTCGGTATATACGATTCTATGACATTTGCACATCATTTTCATAGCCTCTGTCCCCGCCATCCGGCATCCTGCGCATCCGTAACAAGAAAATCATACCACAGCACAGCCAGGGGCGCCGTTGCGAGATGCCAAAGCGCATGTGCGTCGAGCACACGGGCCCACGGAGGAAAGTCGAACACTTCGAGTGTTGTGGCCGCCGTCGTCAGTGCAACCGTCAAGGCGGCTGTGCTAACATGTGCCGGACGGTAGCTCCCCGGCATCACCGCGTAGCGGGCCAATGGGGGACTACCGGGCAAAGCAAAAAGGAGCCACAGAACGTGGTGGAGGAGGCCGAGGATGATATTGAATATGACGTTGTATGTGTAGTCGAAGCGCGACGCAAGGCCGAGATAGGAAATATGCCCGACGTATACAACCGCTGCTATGGCGCGCCATGCATGGAAGAGGGCGCGTCTTGGACGACTCGGAAAGGCAGGCGTGCCTGGGTATAGGTGAAAGAGTCGCACGACCGTCATGTAGAGCGCGTATAGGATCACGAGTGCGGCCGAAAAGTAGTCCAACTTCTCTGTTAGTGGCGTGTCTGTATGCGCGAAGCGCCCAGCCGGCGGCGCACATCATCAGTCACTCGAAAACGCGTTTCTTGTGCATCAGATGGGAATGAATGTATATAAAAGGGGTTCACGGATGATCCCCAGCACGGAATGGAGCGGAAGGGAACGAATGAAGACAGAAAGGGGGATGAGGGGGGGAGAGGAGAGGAGAATACGCACCACGGGTGTGAAACACGGCGGACCAGACCCATGCGTTGATGCTTAGGTAGGCCCAGGTGAGATAAAAAGGCTTCATTGGGTGCGCGGGATGCACGCCGCGGCGTAGCCAATCCAGACCGAGGACATGCATGAGCAAATTTACGATGGAGAATGCGACCGACGCGGGCTCCTGCATACCCGCGTAACGCCAGAATGGCCACTTGCCATAATACTGTTCCATCCGCACGCCACTCTCCAACGCAAAATCGGTGAGCATGTGCATGCATGTGTATTTGCAGTTATCCGCGCACGACCATCGCGTGAGCCGCAGCGCGAGAGGAAGCGGATGCTGCTGCTGCGCGTGCACAGGATGCGTCGTCATACGACCGTCGTCCGTCGTGGCTGTGGCAGTGCTGCAAGACTGCGTGACGCATTTGTCAAGACATCGCCCGAATGCATCCGAGCGATCCCCGGACGATGCGTATGCGATGGTGGTACAGGTTGTTGCGATCACGAGGACGAAGGAGAGGAGCGGAAGAATGTACAAGCGCATGGATGCCTGGCTTGTTTCGATTTGGATTTTTTTTTTTTTTCTGCCCTTTGACGTGTGCCTGCGGGGTGGGAGTGCGAAGTCAAGGTAAAACACTTTGCCCTGCCGGAATGTGGCCACCGAGTGTCAGCCGCGAAATTCGCGGAAGAGTGCACAGCATTGGGGGACGAGGTTGAAGCGAGTATGTAATGCGATGACTAAGTAGCCGTTTGTGCACTCTCCTCCGGTCGGCTCGGTCAACGATCCCGCGTTTTGTGGGAGAGATCCGGGTCTCTTCATCTTTCAAACACAGTTTACTCTTTCCCGAACCGGTGATCTCTGGATCTCATTTCCCCAGCCTAGGTGAGTTCCGGTGGGGTGTCCCCGCGTGACCACACCACGTATTTTGACTCACGTCAAAACATAAATGTTTTGGCCACTGCTTTCGGGTCATGCATGCTCATGTCCTTCGCCACAACACAGACACAGTGTTTTGACACTATAACGAGTCAATTCTCAACGCTGCCATGCGTAAATATGAAACCTATACTTTTTCGGCCGCAAAATTTTTCGCAGACAGGGGTGCCGAGGGTATCGCACAACCCCTAACTGAAAGGATCAACGTGAGTACAATTGGACCCAATGCGATGATCAATGTATCTGAGTCGTCCTGACTGAGAGTCCAAAGCCCCATTCTCGTCCAATCGTGTCCTATTATTTTCCCAAAGGTGTCGGCGAACACCATTATGGGGTAATTGTTTTCACGCAGAGTTCGTGTATGTTCCGTGCATGTGCCCACCTGTACCGCGATGCGTAGGAACGTCATCCGATGAAACCGCACAGGCTTTCCCTGACCAACGCGCTGGTCATGGGGTATGGCCTCGACAAACAGATTCACCACATCTACAATCCGCGACTAGCAACCCGAGAAGAGCTAGAGGTTTACCACGATCCTCAATACATAGATTTTCTTTCCAAGCAAGTATGTGGCGTATGACCAGGTCTTCGTAACTGATCGAGTCATTGTTCTGCAGGGTGACTCCGGGGAACCAGGATGATATGAAGCACCTTATTGACACGTTCAATTGTGTCGAGGATTGTCCAATATTTGCGGATATGTTCGACTTTTGCAAAATGTATGCTGGCGCTTCGCTCGCTGGCGCCCGTAAGCTCTCCGCCGGCACAACGGATACGGCAATCAACTGGTCCGGAGGTCTCCACCACGCCAAGCGCGGTGAAGCAAATGGATTCTGTTACATTAACGATGCTGTGCTAGCTATTTTGGAGATGCTCAAGTGCGTAGAGCTATGCCGATCGTGCCAATCTGCAGATCCTGAACAGCTTACAGGTACCATCCTCGCGTGTTGTACATCGACATCGACATTCATCATGGCGACGGTGTCGAACTTGCTTTCTACCACTCAAACCGCGTCATGACGGTCTCCTTTCACAAGTATACTGGCGACTTTTTCCCGGGAACGGGCAAGCTGGACGATAATGGCGCGGGCCTCGGAAAGTACTTTTGTCTCAACGTGCCTCTGCAGGACGGCATCGACGATGACATGTATCTGACGGTGTTCAAAACTGTCATCGGTGACACTGTCACACACTTTCAACCCACAAGCATCGTGCTGCAGTGCGGCGCCGACTCGTTAGGCCTCGACCGACTCGGCGCGTTCAACTTCATTGCTGCTCACGGAGAGTGTGTAAACTACGTGCGCACCTTCGGTGTACCACTTCTAGTCGTCGGCGGAGGCGGATACACGGTCAAAAACGTATCGCGTTGCTGGGCTACGAGACCGCAGTACTCGTCGGCGCGGACATCCCCGACACACTCCCCGCGACTATTTACGACGCGTACTTTGCTGATTCTGGCTGGAAGCTGCATCCTCCACTCACGGGCAAAGTCGACAACCTCAACTCACCAGCAGGCTTACAACGAATCACAGTAAGCATCCGCGAGAAACTACGTTACCTGGGGGTGCACCGAGCGTGGCAATGCGCGAGATCCCACCAGGGCTGGAAGAATGGCTCGCTGCTGAAGAAGCTGCCGCCGACGCAGAACAAGAAGCAGAGGTGACGTGAGTCCGAGCATGAGCACGGGCGTAAGCGCGCGCTCGACGCGTAAGCGAACAGCGCAAGCGCAAAACGAGTTTTATGCTGGAGATGATGATGTTGATGCGGATGAAGAAGTCGACCCCGCCCAAGGCGCCGGCGATGGTGGAGAAGGAGAAGGAGAAGGCGTCGGTGAAACACCTGTTCGACGTGCACCCTCGCGTCGCGCCCGTGGTTCCCGGCGCGGGGGCCGGCGCTCCTACGGGCGGGGCCGCGCGCCCGCGGTGGTGCCTGCGCCCACGAAGGAAGGAGGTGAGGGGGAGAAAGAGGGTGAGGAGGGCGAGCAAGGGACAGAAGAGGCAGGCGGCGCTCCGACAATATCCGAGTCGAACACCACTCCAGCGCCCGCGATCCCGCCGCCCCAACAACCGACATCGCGCGCGGGACGCCCACGACGTGGGAACCCACGACAACTCGTACTCGGCCACGTGCCAAGGAGAAGGAACAGCTGCAGCAGCAACAGGATCAACAACCCGAGAACGATCATGATTCGCCACCGCTGCCGCCGCCTCCGCCGCATACTACTGGGGAAGAACAAGATCAACCCGTTCCTGTTCCGATGGAGGTTGATGTAGAGGTGTAACTTGATATGTACAGTAATGCATGCTCGGATCGGTTTCATTAGCATCGATCATATATTACAGTACAGCACTACAGCAGGATAGCACTACAGTAGTCGTGACGGTGCCTTGACTCCATTATGCTCCTTCTGTCACCAAGTTTGGTTCGTATTGGGGAATAAGGGTAGTATGTCTCAGGGTTGAAACTGGCGCCCATATGCTAGATCTATCAAAGGCAATGAGTAAACCTGTCTTTTTCGAGCGGCGAGGAACGGTAGAATGCCCATTATAAAATAAAATCCGGGGATTCCACAACTGTGATCAAATATGACTTCTGACCGACGCAGCTTGTAATTGTACGTCCGTCTGTCAGTCCGTCTGAGGCATTTTTATTTTTGGAGGTGCTGGTGCTGAGTCGGTTACGGCATTAGCTCGTTTAGGTATTACAGTACATCGTTGTTCACAACGAAGCTTTGTACTTAAGGCCCGAAGTTGAAGCCTTGCAGTATTTATTCACCCCACGGCCACTCCAACCACCTCGATATTTCGTCTTGTGATACACACGCCATCCCCCAGATGCTCGCAAAGCCAACCGTACAGACCGTACTCATCACCACTTGTTGTTTACCTTTTCCTCCTATGATCCCATGTCCAACACCTTCTGTTGAGATCACGAGATCTTCGTTGAAAATGCTATGAGACGGTTTCTTAGCATTTTTCGACGAACATGTCGTCATCTCTACAGAAAGTCTTGAACATGGGATCGTAAGAATAGAATGGCAAACAACGATACATGGTATATGCTTTATTCGTGAAAGGCTGCTAAATCTCGGTTACCAATCACGACGCGACTAATGCATTGTCTTTCGTTCGGAGCAAAGAACCAACGTACTTAACTAAGTCAGTTAAGTACTGTTGGTTCTTTGCTCCGAACAATACTACCGCCTTCAAGTCACCACCATTCTACGGAGCCTCTGTAGACCTAATTTCCATGTCTTCGATTGTGGTGACTTTCACCATAAACTTCGGCTCTAGAACTTTTAACCAGGAGGTGATGTCTGTCCTTACACTACAAAGCAAGTTGCCTGACCCCAGCGGAACTCAAAGACCTTCAACTTAATCCCCTCGACAGACTGTCGAGCGGATTAAGGCAAAATCGCCCGCACGGCTTTCAACGTCCCTACTGCGATGGTGTAAATAATGGAATTGCATGCCCTATTGGATATGCTTCTTCTGTCACCAAGTTTGGTTCGTATTGGGGAATAAGGGTAGTATGTCTCAGGGTTGAGACTGGCGCCCGTATGTTTAGATCTATCAAAGGCAATGAGTAAACCTGTCTTTTTCGAGCCGCGAGGGAAACGAAGGTTAGAAGTGCTAAAAAATGCCTCACTTCTGGCAGCTTGTCGGTCAGAAGCCATATTCATGATACCCTCCGGAGGCATTTTTGGACGAGGTGTGGGTGTGCTGAGCCGAGTCACGTGGGTACCACATCATCGCACGAAGCTTTGGCCCGAGATTAGGGGTCTTACAGTATTTATCCACCTCGATATTCGTCTTGTGACACGCCATACCCCAGATGCTCGCAAAGCCAACTGTACAGACCTTCCTCCCACGACTCATTCGCCGGCGGCTCGCACACGCGAGTCCCGTGTGCCTCCCCAATAGACGCCATTACACTCCCGCGACGGTGTACTCGCGCTGCCCGCCGCACATGCTTCGCGCGGTGTCGACTCGGATCACCCCCGAACGAC
Organism: Russula aff. rugulosa BPL654; assembly: GCA_022496225.1. Lineage (NCBI taxonomy): Eukaryota > Fungi > Basidiomycota > Agaricomycetes > Russulales > Russulaceae > Russula > Russula aff. rugulosa BPL654. The sequence goes on from WTXE01000012.1 coordinate 84,175, forward strand.
CAGATGATGTTGACGTTGACGTTGAAACCGCCATTCAGGCTGCCGGTATCAACGACGATGACTGGCTTCAGAAGCTCCTCGAAGTCGACGAGGAACAACTGATTCTCATTATAAGCTATCTCGTCAACAAAAGCAACATCGACAACAAAAGTCTCAAGAGGGTTCGAATCGAACTCCCATCCTTCTCTACAGCAAAGTGGGCTGAATTCGCCGCGCAAGCTGGTCTCCCTAAAAATCCCAGCTTTCTCCAGTTTAAATATTTCGGAACTCCTGTTTATCAACTTCCACCCTCGTTTCATAATGCCGTGTTTGAGAATTCTTGGCGCACACAAGATGTTTATCAAGAGCCAGTGGAACAGTCAAGAGGAGAATCTAGAGTTCGAATACTGGACCCGGTACATAGTACTAAATGATATGATGATGTACCCTCATTTCTGAACTCTTGACAGTATATTGTTCCCATTTTGGCTCTCTTTCAGGGCCGAGTCGTTGACGGGCCAGAGGAGGCCATGCCCCCTACTGTATTTGCAACCGGCGGGGAGATTGAGCATGAAGTAAGGTCCACATTCCAACTATTGAAAGGTTTTTTATATATGCGAATTCTGCAGATCGTTGTGATTGGCGGCATACTCTTTTTTGTTATTGAGGTCAAGCAGGACAAGCCGACCAATAATAATATGGCACAACTTTTCCTGGAGTTCTTATGTGCGTCCTCAAGCACTTATGTGTACACGTATTGAGGATTATACAGCTGCCGCAAATTTGAACAAAGACTCCAATTTTGAAGGTTTGCGTGTCTACGGTGTTCTTACAAACTTGACTCGTTTTGCTTTCTTTTCCTACGATCCCATGTCCAATACATTCTGTCGAGATGAGGAGATCTTCATCGACATTCTGCGAGACGGGTTTGCATCAGGAATGATGCATAGTATGTGTCTTTTTCGTTAAACTTGCAGTTTCTGAAAGCTCATGCCACTGAATCTCAGTCACCAATAAGATTTTCGGGCTTGTATTATCCGCATTTATTGATGTGCTGCGTGCTACAGTCCAGAAGAACAACCAAAGAGATGTCAGTTGCTTTGCTCATCAAGATCACGACAACTAATATGTTGCGTTAGTCAAATAGTGTTGGTGCTTCGCTCCGAACAACACTACCACATTTAAACTCAAACTCCAAAACCGATGTAAGCTTGAAATTGGTTTATTGTTGTGACATACATTAATTCCTTGTGGCAGGTATTCACCAAGGGGAAGCTGCCGCAGGAGTCAACAGACGGATGGGAACTTGCCCTAGACACTGCAGAGGACTGCCGCCGAAGGTTTATGGAAAAAGTCACCACTATCGAAGAGATGGAGGTTAAGTCTACAGAGGCTCTAGAACTGTTAACCAAGAGCGTCCGTTATATTCCCAGGTATTCGGCATATACAACAAAGAAACGAAGCAGTTCCCTAACCCCAGCGGAACTCAAAGACCATGCTCGTCAGATTGTCGAGAGTACGCTGCAGGAGGTTTTGCCTTGATCGGTTTTCAACGTCCCTATTGCTATGGTATAAATAATTGCGTGCCCTATTGGCGCGCCGTGTGGGAGGGGGCCGGGCGGGAGAGGGCCAGGGATGCCCGTCAAAAGGTGCGGCCAGATGGATATGCTCCTTCTGGCCCTGCTGCCTGTATTTTCGACGTAACTAATCACATCCTTATCTTGCAGTTGTCGTCCTTGTTTTTATTATTATTGTATATGATGTGCCTCTCGTATTACAGTATTAGGATTGGAATGATTCCAGCCGCCTTGCTGTTCCGTTCCTCTTCTTCACATGGACATGATGTTGAGCCGCAAGCATTGTACCAGTTGAGGCGATGTGCGGTGTGATGCTAATATATATGATATTAATAGCCGAGCCCCTGTTCTGATCGCATCGCTTCGATGAGAGACATCGTGCATCATCATCTCATATACAGTATACAATACAAAAAAGGCGCGCTCCGCATAAACACCTGCCTGCCTGCCAAGTGTGAAAATGATATCCACACGTCCATTAATAAGAAGCAGGTGGGACTCAATCACTCGGAAAGAACCGTTATCTTTGCTTGCCAAGTATGACGAGGACGACGAGGACGCTCGTCGTTTCGGACTGACCTCGGAACGACTGACCTCGGAACGAACCGTTATCTGCTTTGCAGGGACGTAGCTAGAATGCAGGGGACGTATGTTTTGGACCGGACAATCGGGAACACTCTAGCCCCTAATACACATATCGGTATAACTCTTTCACACCTCTTTCATCCAGGCAACCCACCCCTTCGAATGCAGCTTTCTACTGTACTGTAACTGACATGTCAGGAGCAGGAGTGAGTTTCACGCCGAGAACAGATGATCTCAGCGCCGCGGCTCCTGCTGTAGTACTAGTTGTGTCTATCAAAGTCTCTTTGGTTTGGTTTTGGGTCGCGTGGTCGTTTCTCCTATGGCAAATGTCAAAAAGTGCACTGCCCGTGATTCGATCATGAGGGGGAGGAGGACCAACCAGGACGCCAACAAGGGGCCTGCCAGCGAAGCAGGCACACGGCAGGAACCCATACGGTAACGGAAACGTAACGGCATGCCCCCAGTGGCATGGCCGTATCCGAGTCGGACAGGTGGTTGATCTCTTGATCACATCACAGGTGTATCAACCTGTATTGTACACGTGCGAGGGGGTTCTAATCGGTTTCTGTTCTGGAAGAGTGTTCTTTGCCCCGCTTGATTGAACGTGGTGAACGCGTGAAACGTTCGTCCGTCCTCAGAGCGTCCCCCGCCCCCTCAAAAAAGCTAATATGGCAACAAACACACACGTACTGGCTGCTGCATGCAAGTAATTTCCGTCGCCACCCCCTTCTCCGGCGAAACAACCACCTTTACCCCGCATAACCGTATCCCCCGCATACCTCATTTCAACTTTCCCAAATACGAATACTAATACCCAGCTAGGGTAAAGCATTGAGTTGCCAAGGACAGTCGGCGCCACGCCACTAGACTCGCCCGAAGACGTAATCCCCCAATTGTCGATATCGAGCCACTCCATCTCCCCAGGGAGCTAAAAACAGTTATAGTCAAAGTCATTCTTAGACGCCATAGGCGCCTATCACACCCAACGCTGTAAGAAGAATGGAACTTGCGCATGTGCGGTACAATGGAAGACCCAGACAGCCAGGGATCCTCCAGCTAGCACGGGTATAGTAGTAGTAGTATGCAGAGATACATTCCGAGCGTTATATTCGGATTCGTACAGTAAGCTATCGTCATAACGCAAGTGATGGCAAGGGGTTTAGAATGTAACACTAACACAAAATACAAAAGAAGTTTTCCGAGTCCGCCGTACAAAAACAAGGGGGTTGCCGTGTGGGGTCATTAGGTCGTTATAAAAAGAGAACAAAAGACGAAGAGTCATTGAAACCGTGTCCCTACGCCACCTATATACTCTGTTAGTCCTTGAATGGCGTACTGCCCGCAAAAAGTGGGATCTCGTGTCCCGAGTCTGCTCGACGCGGCTCGGGCGTCAAATAACGCAGGGGAGTAGCGGTACCGCTGCCATTGTGAGCGCCACTTCTAGGACCACGGGCGTTGAGCCATTCCTCATCTGGCTTTCGGTTTAACGGGACTGGGGGATCGTCTCGGCCGAAACTGTGTGGAGAAGATGATTCGTCGCCGGCGTCGACGTGGGATGCCGAGCGGGACCTGTGTGCGTCACTCTCCGTAGAAGCCTCCGTCAGGGTTGCGTGACGCGACGTGGGAGCAATGCCCACACGTGGGTACTCATCCCCATCGAGTTGTTGATACGTCGACGACATATCACCGTGGCGATCGAGCTCACGTTCGCGCACGCGCAGAGGTTCGTCGTAGAGTCCCATTCACCGCCCTCGTAGAGGTCGTCATCATCGTCCACGTCTCTCGCGGGCATCCAGCCAGCACGACGGCCTTTAAACAAGCTGCCAATTTTCTCACTGAATGAGCCTGGAATACCTATGGGGAGCGGGTGCAAGCGCACGCCATGCCGACGTATGGAGTATTTACGGCGGGCAGCGCGGTCTGCCGGTAAAGGCTCCCCGTTGCGCAGGAGGAAATAAATGCCGGCACTTGCAGCGATGACGATGATTGCGAGAAGAATCACGAGCACGATGAAGGCTCAAGTAGTAAAATTAAAATGACGTGTTGGCATGAGTAGGTTTGTTCAAGTATTTTGAAGAAATGGGGTAAAACTTACCAGCATTTGATCCGCCGAGCTTTGGTTCATGAGAAACGTGCTCGGTTACAGTTGGCGTTGCAATCTAAACCGCATCAGACAGAACAACGTTATGTTATACTTGTGGGAGGTATAAGACATAAGCGGGAAAGCTTGCCGAGGTGCTGTCTTGCCGTCGCAGTGCAGGATAAGGTACGTTGTAGGCGGCCATAATTGGGACTGGACACGTGGGCCAAATTCGACAGAGGCACAAGCGCCGTGGAGTGAAAATTTCTGTTTATCCAGTGGCGTGCGGTTAATGGATAGAGAAATGGAGTCTGGAACACAAATGCCAAGGGCGGCGGGAGCACACAAAGCAAATTAGCGGAGAACGGTGGAAAAATCTACGAGTTGGATTTGTGTGAGCGTGACCACTCCGTAGGAGGCAACAGCTCCCCCGGGCCGCGTGGGCCGTGTGCGCGGAGGCCGGAGAAGAGAGAATTGTCAAACTTTATCGGTGCACTCATTCAGCTGGAATGTTCTTTTTCTGCAGACACCAGCAAATACATAGTCGAGGGCCAGCGAGCACATCGATTAGAAGGCGGGCTGTTCGACGAGAAGGATCATAGTTCCGTAACTCGATGGTGCGGCCATTCTGCTGTTGGTTCGATCGATGGCAAAGTTTTCAAAGTTTTCATCTTGAACGAATGTGAGCGTGAAGGCGTCGATTGTGGAGTATGACGGAGATGTCCCCACAGAGCCTTTTATAGTCCTTTTATTGGCCGACGACATCCCGCCTGTCAATCTTCATCGCTTCATCCCCCGTCTATTCATGGACACCCATTCGTCAGATCTAGAAAAGTCTCCCAACCTCAACAAGGACATCGAGGCCGTACCTATCCGCTCCGTTGCCTTTCCTGAAGACGAACGACATCCTCGAGATGAGAAGCAACGTCCAGTTGGCGTGGAGATGAGGCGCGAGATGACAGAAGAGGACGCCCGTCTTGCTGCTGCCGGCTACGAGCACCTCACCAAGGAGAAATCTGGCCCTGAGACTGTGAAGTTCGGTGACGTCGACATCACCGAGCACCAACTACCCATTCACGAGATAGAGGCCTTGCTCCAAATATCCTTCAACTGGGACGATCCTGCCCAGTCTCCCGGTCTTACTGATGCAGAGGCAGAGGCGCGTCTCACGCGTGATGGGCCAAATGCCCTTACGCCACCCAAGAAGAAGTCGGCTTTGCAGAAGGTGTGTATATGTGCAAGGTTCTGACTCGTTGGCTTTCTGAACGTTCATAGTACCTCGACTGTCTCAAATCCATGTTCAACGTCATTCTGATCGTTTCTGGTCTTCTTGAGTATGTACTCCTCGGTATCGACTACCATGTGAGCCTTTACGAGAATTCCTATCTTTTGCATCCATTGACATTGGCCGCACGCAGGATAACACACAGAACACGTATCTCGGTGGCATTCTTATCGGAGTCGCTTTCCTCAACGCGTTCATCGAGTTCTACCAGTTGCAGAAGTCTGAAGCCATCCTCGCGTCCTTCCTCGCTATGATTCCGCCATCGTGCCGCGTCCTGCGTGACGGAACCCTTCAGAACATTCCTGCTGCTGGCCTTGTGAAAGGCGACGTTGTGCTTTTAGTATGTACTATTTCGTGCTCGTTTCTCCTGCTAAACATCCGTCCATATTTGTGCAGCGTGTCGGAGACAAAACACCAGCAGATCTGCTGATCTTTTCCGCAAATGATTTCAAAGTCGACAACAGTAGCCTCACTGGTGAGTCTGAGCCTCAGGAACGCGGGCCCAATCACAAAGGATCGGAACACCGGCGGCCAGTTGAGGCGGAGAACTTAGTACGTCCTATTTTTATTGTACGTCCTTGAGACTCAACAGGATATCATAGGCCTTTAACTCGACTCTTGTCGTAAACGGTGAAGCATGGGGAAGTACGTATCGAGAACTCTTGTGATAGTATGATATGCTCAATTGAGCTATTAGTTGTCGTGCGGACGGGAGACAATACACTCATCGGTAAGTTGCCTTCCTTGACGCCTGTGCCCTTCACCGAACGTCTTCTGTATAGGTCAGATCGCGCGGCTCACCGGCGGCGAGACCGGAAACAAGTCACCGCTGGGAGTAGAAATGTGAGGTTCTACTATATGCCTTGAATTGGCTCGCGATGGGTTGGAACTGACCAAAAGCACTTCGAAACACTAGCGCCCACTTTGTGGCGATACTTTCTACTATTGCGATTCTCTTCGCCATTGTTTTCCTCGTTGTTGGCGTTACTACCGTTTACAAGGGAAAGGCAACCCAGACATTCACATTTGCGGTCTCGATTCTCGTAGCATTCGTTCCAGAGGGTTTGCCATCTACAGTTACGCTACTGTGTGTACATCGTGTTGGTTCCCTTCCGCATCACTCAGCGACCTTAGGTTGTCTATTGCTGCGAAACGTATGGCGGCTCAGAATGTACTGGTCAAAGATCTACAAGGTGTGGAGACTTTAGGTACGTCTCAGTCTTCTTCTGTAACCGTTGTTACTCCTGACGCCTCTTCTTTCAGGCTCGGTAGGTTTAATTGCTGAGTCCTGGACCTAGCTCATCTTTTCTGCCAGTTAACCTTGCTAGCTACTGACAAGACTGGTACCCTTACGCGGAATCAGATGACGGTGCAGACCCAAAGGTTGAATGTCCAAGCTGAGGCTCACGCGCATATATTAGGTGACGAATCTATGGAGCGGCGACAAGATGTTCTCAGCATTCCAATCGAACAACGACGAGCAAGAAACCGCAGATTTCTCGCTTCTTGCTCCTGGAATGGAGGAACTTGTGGCCACTGCTATTCTCAACTCGCGTATCAAGTTTGATCGCACCGATGTCGAGTTTTCGAAACGTGAGATCATGGGTGATGCAACGGAGACTGGCCTCACGCGCTTCGCGGGTCGTTGCTTGGCGGACTATGATGCATACCTGCGTGAATCCCCGAAAGTATTTGAAGTACCCTTCAACTCGATGAACAAATGGGCTCTGGTTATCGTGAACAAACCTCATGACACTGGTCGGCTTACCTCGTACATCAAAGGAGCACCCGAGCGCGTCCTGGCGAAGAGCACGACCTATCTGAAGGACGGGAAAGTCTTACCTATAGACGAGGCGTTTAAGGAGAGCTATGAAACGGCGTATAACGTCAGTTGCTTTTACTGTGGCAATGAATTGTAACTCATCTTCGATTTGTAGTACATGGCATCACGCGGTCACCGAGTAATCGGTTGTGCACAATACCTCCTTCCAGAAGATAAATACCCTACGGATTATGCGTTCTCGAAGAAGGACAAGAACTACCCTGATTCTGAATACTGTTTCTTGGGTTTGATATCACTAGAGGATCCGCCTAAGCATGGAGTGCGCGAAGCCATCGGTAAACTACGCCTGGCTGGCATTAGGGTTATGATGGTTACTGGTGCGTTGCTCATACACGGTTATTTATCATTCTCGCATCGCTCATCCGTTGTGGTATTTTTGCGTAGGCGATCACCCCAAGACCGCAGAGGCAATTGCCCGTAAAATCAATCTCATGATTGGTGACACGAAGGAAACACTCAGTGAGAAGACGGGACGGCCTGTTGAAACAATATATGACGACGAAATATCGGCTGTGGTTATCCACGGTGATGACATCGATTCGCTCGAAGGCTGGCAATGGGATCTAAGTAGGCCGAGAGCGTCGCTTCCGTTGCATGTTATACTGATCCTTACGTCATTTAGTCTTCGAAAAGCAAGAGATCGTGTTTGCGCGGACATCACCTCAGCACAAGCTCGAAATAGGTACTTTCGTTTGTCATGAGCCGCGTCAAGTATCTAATCTTTCATACCAGTTAAACATGCCCAGGCTCTTGGACACATTGTTGGAGTGTAAGCGCTTTCCACTATCCATTACTCTTATGTTCAACCTGGCGTCACAGGACTGGTGATGGTGTCAATGACTCCCCAGCTCTGAAACGCGCGGACCTCGGTATCGCCATGAACATTTCGGGCTCGGACGTGTCCAAGGAAGCCGCGAATATGATTCTCCTCGATGACAACTTCGCTTCCACCGTGAATGGCGTCCAAGAGGGTCGTCAGATATTCATAAACTTGAAGCGATCTATCCAGTATACGATCACTCACACGACACCAGAGGTTGTCCCCCAGCTTCTCTGTGAGTCCCTGATGTATCGATCAACGTGATTTTGATATTCACCTTTGTTGTAGATGTTATCATCCCCATCCCTTTGCCGCTGTCGGCAATCCTGATTCTTGTGATAGGTGAGTCTAAAATGACGCCGTCAGTTCCCATTGTTAATGGGAATCACTTCAGATCTTGGTTTCGAACTCCTTGTTGCTGTATGTGCCACTTTTACTGCTCTTCTTGCTACTTTGTGTGACAAGATTGATGACACTGACTGGACGCGCAGTTGTCATTTGCATGGGACAAGCCCGAGACAGAGGACAGCGTGATGCGGATGCCTCCAAGAAAGCCCGGTTCGTGTTCACACCGTCATGACCTTACGCACCTTACTCACATTTGCAACGCAGTTAATGAACGTTCAATCATGAATCGCAAACGCCGTGCACTGCGTCGTAGCAAGACCTTAGGCCATGATCCCGAGTCACAGACGGCTACCCGGTTCGGCCGCTTAGCCCTCCTCATGCGAAAACTCAAAGCCCCTTTCACCCGCGAGTTTTGGCTAGATCGCTTTGAACCGTCCGACGGTGAAACCCTTGTCGATAACAAAGTCCTTAGCTATTCGTACCTCGAAGTGGGATTGATTGAGACGATAGCATCGTAAGTGTCATGATACTGTATTGTTCGCGTTACCAATCCACAGTTTTTAGAATGTTGGCGTACTTTGTTGTCTATCACAAGAATGGCTTTTCCCCAAATGATCTCCGAAAGTCGCAGAAGAACGGCGGTAAATTGGAACTTACCTCGATCTGTCCATGCCGTTCACTCACCCGAATCTCGATCCTAGGCTACTTCAAGAAAGACAGCCCCGACTTCATAAACTACAAAGGGCAGTCTATTAACGGACCGCAACAAGTCGAGGCATTTGCTCAAGCTCAGTCTATTGGTACGTACGACCAGCATGGCTGGGCGATTCCGATGACAACTATTGTATATAGTATACCTGTCTATCTTCTTGACCCAGTGCTTCAACGTAAGTGGCAATTTTTTGGCATCAGTTTCACACCCCCCAACCGCTTCGCGTAGGTCTTTGCTGTCAAGGCAAGAGTTCGTTTTCCGTTCGGGAAAAGCATAGTTAGCAACAAGTACAACTTCATTGGGATCTTTGCCGGAGGTGCTCTCGTCATGTTCGTCATCTACACACCGCCATTCCATTCGGTTTTCGGCGGTTCCCACAAGTTGCTCCCGCTCTACTGGCTCATCGCAATCGCCTTTGGGTTCCTTACTCTCGCTTGGGCTAGTATACGCGTTCTCCTAGCACGCAGGTCGATAGAGCAGACACGTGTCAAGGACATCCCCAATCTCAAGATGTGTAAGTACCTGCCAACGCTGCCCTTGAGTCGATCATCTTGCTAATTATTTTTCCTCGAAGTCCCTACGATGCGTACCACCAGTATGCGCTCGCGGCATTGAGAGGTATGATCAAGGAGGGTCGGCCTCAAATGGGATCATTCGCTATGATGTCAATGATTATCATTAATGTACACTTTAAGATTTACGTTCAATTCGGTTTAGGAGTTTAAATGAAAACTGTATGACTGTCAGTCTGTCACAGTTGTCAATGGTGCCAGCAGTGCCAAAGGCACTTGGCACTTACTGTATAGTACTAGTACGTATTAGATTGTTCCCGCCCGCAGAATTGGACTGTTTCAATTTGTCACCATGTCCACGCCGGTGAACAACGCCCTTACCGTTTCAGAATTCCTATCGTGTCACGGACGAACGGCCAGGACCACCGCGTTGTTCCCCGACTGTCAAGGTCCTTGAGTCATTGACGCCCGACCGTATGAGCGGGTTCGTATTCCCTTGACATGTATATCAACACGTGGGCACGATAAGCTGTCCGCGAGGTTTGCCGTGATTCTACTAGTCTGGTATTCTGGCATGTCGACGAGCTTATAGCTTGATAGAGCTTGATCGATCGATTGGCAAAAAAACTCTATGATCGACAGCAATTGAAAACTTGAAACCACGGGTGTCTCCAAATCAACGCCAACGCCAGCGGACGCTCGTTGGTCTGCCCGTTCATCAATATGACCTGCCAGCTAAACCTGGACTCGGACTCGGAAACAGAGCGGCATCATTCTCTGATGAGTCCTTCTAAAGCTCAGGCTGCCCTATCCGCTTTGCGTCTTTTCCGAGGTATCGGACCCCTCGTTGCTTTGTAGTTTGACGCTTGTCCTTGGCACGAGGCATGATAAGGCGATGATAACGTTCGCCTACGGTCACGGTAACTTACCTTCCACTCGTGTGATCCACCCCTTGAACACGTTACTGGCTCTCCGCGGGGATCGCCGTCCTCCAGCTCGGTGCTGTTTATCCATCTTCCATGTTTGTTCTGCACCCGTAGCAACAACACCACCACCGATTTGGACGTGCTTGGAATGGTGCTGCATCCTCGTTGATATGTTTCATCTTCGATATAGGCAGATACGCATTCTCCTAGAGTGGCCTTTTTGCCCCCCCCCCCCCCCCCACCGCTCCAGAAGGATGGGCAATGAGTAACCCAACCGAGTGCTCACCCGTTTCGGTCCCTCGGAGAGTTATCCGAGTTCCGAGTCAAGTCGTACGAACATGTCTCACTTGCTAGCTAGTATCATGGCGCAACAGCCATCTTCGGTGAGTTTCATTGCGCCATTTCCTTTCCTAGGTTTCCTGGGAATGAGAATCATCTCCTCGGGAGTCGGGACGAAATGCCGCGTTCCGCTTGGGTGTTGAGATGAAGCGATATTGAAGCGATGGATCAATTGATGGCATTTGATGCGACTGAAAAAAGATATTGATGTTTCGTATTCCTGCCGACAAGGCTGGGGCTGAGTCAACAACAATCACCGAGGAACACCCACCAAGGGCCACCATTACAGCAGTTTGCTCTAATTATTGTCGCCGCATCCTACTACCTACTGTAGGAATGAAACGCACCGCCGACGGCCGCAGTTAGATTTGAAGCAGTGACAATTAGCTTCAGTCTTTAACCTTGAGAGCAAAAATGCCGCAATGAGAACCATACTATGGATTCCCATTTCGAAATGGCTTTCCGAGTGACGAGAAAAAGGAGATAAAAAATAGTGAGGGATAAACGCGTGCCAACAGTACAGTATAGGGGCCTGATCCCGGAGTCCGGTTATCGGCGTGATGGCACGCGAGCTACTCGTGACCTACATACATCTGAGTCCTTATTTCCAGATTCTTTCTGGCAAACGATAGAGTAGCCAGTATCCAAGTCACCAACGCAGTGGATGACATAGATTTCAGAGAGGTAAAGGAACATACAGTAGAACCCAAGGCCGAAAGGTTCGAACCAGGCTCTGAGTTGCTCTCCTACCCTGTAATATCAATATCTAATGAATCCCATGGAGATCATACTACCAGTAAGGCCGCTGGATCAGAGAGGATTGGTCCAGCGAAAGGTTGTTGCCCGATGAATGCATGCTCTTTTTTGATCCCCCTTCTTGTTCTTGTCAATCATTACTTACAGCAGTTTGCACAGAAAAAAAGCGGCGCTAGCAACCGCGCCAGTCGTATTCCAACGCACAGGTGCATAGGCTCAAAAGTTACTCGTTGGGCGGAATAACTATTTGACTAACAATATAACTGCAGCTGGAAAGACGTTCAATGTTCAACAATGAACCGCTGTCGCAAAATTGGGAAAATACCTTATATTCAAATTACGTTATAATTGGCTACAGTATTTTAAGCGGAATTTCACTCCCTTATCGTGCATTACATTATATTTTAACTCAATTATACTGCCTTATATTAAAGTTAGAATATCTTACACGTGACCATAATCATTATAAATTTATAATGATTTCCTGTTTTTCCGACTTGGGAATGAAATTGACCAGCGTTTACGGATAACACACTGCAGGCAATTGCTTGGCCACACTCATTATAGCTATTCCCGTGGAAGAGCTCAAATTTCCATTCGCATGCGAGTTTCGGTAGGTCGTCTGACAAAGAGACTCTAGCAGTGGGTTCAACGTGACTTGTCCGAGTCCCACGTTTGCATCAGTCAAAAAATAGGTTGATGTATGTTGTCGAACCACAAGTGACCATCCGGTGCACATCATGCGTCATACCCAATCAAGTCGGCACCTCTACTGTCGAAGCCACCAACTCCGAGGCCAGCTGTGTTCAACGTGCTTTGTAACAGATGTTATAGCGAATCAGCGATGACGGATCACTGATATTACGACTAATGATGTGGGCACAGACGTCTCACGATATAAATGAATCGCTATCTAAAAGCACCCCGTTACGCTCAGCCCACGACCCACATTCTTCTTTTTCTTAGGCACTGGTTGGTGAGTGTTAATGTCCAATTATTTTGCGCTACACGATGCTAATCTTGCCCGTCTGTAGCCACATATTTTGTTTATACACTCATTCATTCACGCCGACGTTCAAATCTCCAATCTCTCCAGTCAGCTATGCCTTCTTATATGACTCTCACTGTCCTTGCCCTCGCTGCATCTACTATATCCCCTGCTTTGTCTGCACCAGTTCCAGTTCGGTACGGCAGCCTTCATTTCTAAATATCAGTGGTCCGGGCCTTCCTGACATGTTTGATTCTTTTAGGGTGACTCGGGAGCAGGCTCTCACTCACCCCGACCTGGCCAGTGGAAAGCGAGGCCTCTTCAACTTTTTCGGCCCCAAGATCGGCGAAGATGTCGCCGCCAAGGTCGGTGGAGGTGCCGCCGCCAAGGTCGGTGGAGATGCCGCCGCCAAGGTCGGTGGAGATGCCGCCGCCAAGGTCGGCGAAGATGCCTCCGCCAAGGTCGGTGGAGATGCCGCCAAGGCCGCCGCCGGAAAGACCTGGGGCCAGAGAATTAAGAGCATGGCGCTGAATCTGGTCGTCGGTGGTATTGGAGCCATCATCGGAACTGATGTCTACCAAAAGTTCAACCCTCATAGTATGGCGTTGGGCGAGACCGCCGGGTCCCCGTCCACCTCTGGCAATACCAGTTCTCCCACTACGGGCGCCTCTGGCTCTACCAGTTATTCCACCACAAGCGCCTCTGGCACTACCGGTTATGCCACTTCTACCGGCCAAAGCTATACCAATACTGGTTCTCCCGGCACAAGTTATGCCAATACCGGTTATAATAGTGCATCCACGGACCCGTCGACTGGTGGGACTGGTGGGGCTGGTATCTTCAGTAAGTCCTCCATGCCAAGTCACGTCTAAAACAGCGTTGTTGATTGTGTCGTCACTACCACGAAGCCAGATCCAATTCGAACCTGAATAGGTGAGAGACAAGTTGGAGAGAATAGGTGCGATTACTCACACAATACAATCACAGCCGTACATCCCCACACAAGAACTTATTGAGTCGCACCGATTTGGAGAAGGCGATTGGTCTCTTTACTCGCATGCTCGATGAACTTGACTAAGTGCGCTTTGGCCGCCTGAGTAGGATATCTGCTGGGTTTTTCCGGCATCACTGCCAGTGGCGTCCACAGTGTTAGTCATCCTGGTTAGCACAAGCTGTCTCTAGTGATATGCAAGGGATGGATGTATTGGATACTCTTTCTAATCCTTAGTAGGCACACTTACCTTCTGCTGTCCCACGAGCGCGTCCCGCAAAGCTACCTACGTATTTTATCTTGGTTAGATACAGGCAGAGCACGTTTTTGTAGCCGGTACATGTATTGTGTTACATGCTGCGTCATACCATGACAAATAGCAAATTCCAGGGAGGGGGATCGAAGCACTAAAGAGACCTATAGGAAAGCATGTTTGATTCTCAGAGATGTCGAAGACTTGAATGAGGGCGAGAATGCAATGATTGTGAGGACAAAAATGTGTCGGCTATCATAGCCCGTCAGGATTTAGCGTCATACAGCACGATCAATTGGGGATTAGTACTCCCAGTTCCTCAACGATGTCAGGGAACTAAGTAGTTCCTAGATAGGAGCCCCGAGTCATTTTCCAGTCCAAATTGAAGAAATGGGGCCCGTAAGGAGTCCGCAAGACTGCGATCAGACTTGACATCAATTAACTACTATACGCGGGCTGTGTGCATAGCATGCAACGCGGCGATAGTTGGTGGTTTGGGGAGTCGAGATGCCGACTGAATTGTCCATGATGCACCAGGCATGGTCCATGGATCAATGTGCCAGTGTCGCATGCAACATGATCATGATGCCTCCTCGTCCTGCGGCTGACTCATGCCAGTTGAAGGATTCTCGGCAGTTGAGGTCACGCACGTAAAACATGTATACTGTATATTGCTAGGGACCTCACTAGGCCTCACTATCGACGAGAATATCATTGTTGGCGAAAACTCGCAATTGAAATTTGAAACGTGACTCATGCTTCAAGCCCGCCTGAGCGAAGGACCACCGGGCCGGGCGTTCAAACGTTCAAATTCAAGCTTCAAGTTTGTTCGCCATGATCTCGACTTCCGTAGCACGATCTTACTCGCAGGATCAAACCACTACAACCGTCGACCCGTCTCGGACACGACCTGCCAGGCCTCGTCCACGAACTTTTACAGGTTCCACCCATCATTCACCAAGCGCGTGTCGAGGACACCCTCCTGTAACTGTGGCAAGCCCATCCAAACAACGCGACACGCAGTGACATCAAGGAAAGTTGGAAAGGCTCTGAACCCACTTCTCGAGAGACCACCACGGAGGGGACGGACGTAAAGAAACATGGATGCAAGCATCCGGGCATCCAAAGGTCCGACGGTCCAGGAGTCAAGAAAATGCACCAGGCATTTGCAACACAATGTACAGTACTACTTCAATGTCATATCACTAGCGACAGTTTGTGTGTTACTGGTATAACTAAGATGACTAGCACTAGTGATGGGGGTTGTTCTAGGAATTATAGCAGAGATCTTGCTGAACGAAGTGCAGCTTAGTCAAGCTCATCGTGTATGCGACTTAACGCTTCCCCCAAATGGTCGCGATTCAACAAGTCAGGGGGAGATGTATACCTGTAATCATGATTGGGTGTGAGTATTCACAAGCGTTATTTTACTTTTCCCTCACATTTTCTGGTTATCATTATCCGAAATTGATCTGGCTTCTGAATGCCCGACGGTAGTGACAACACTATCAGCGACGTCATGTAGATATGACTTGGAGTAGGACCCACTCGAGGTGTCCACAGTCAAGCCACGACGATCAAGAATGCGTACCTCTCGCCCGGCATATGCCCGGGGCGGAGTGGCCGGTTGAGGCGGAGAAGTCGGTGGAGGAGCAGGCGGTTGAGTTGGCTGGGTCGGATTGGTCGGATTATTATTGTTGACGTGAGGAGCAGGTGGACCGCCAACGAGATTGCCGATAATGATTCCCGTGAGCAGAAGGGTGCCAACGGTTGCCACCACTTTCCCTGGAGTGATCTTGAAGCGTGACCTTTCGCTTGGTTCAGGGTGGCTTGCACCCTCAATTTCCCTACCAGAAGCAGCATCAGGAATGTTTTAACCTTGGACCCAAGATGAAGGCTACGTACAGAGGGTCGAATGCCCGAACAGGGGATACAGTGGATGTAGCGAGGACAAGGACAAGGATAGTCATGTAGGAAAGCATGTTTGACTATCGAAGATATTCGGGACTTGAAGCTTGAACGGGGGCGTGAATGTAACAAGTTTGAGGACAAATGGGTAGGGCTACAGGCCGTCAGGATAGCGTCGTGCAGCACCACCAATTGGAGGATTGGCCATGACTCACCAACCGGTGCCTTGAAAGAGAGCGAATGTGAAACTGACACTGAGAGTTGAGGGATCTTTCCATATGGCCATCCATTTTCATAGTCCAGAGATGTCGGCGCCACAAATCAATGATGCATCACTATTATGCGAGGTTCGGTGAGCAAGGTGCAACATAGTTAGATTTGGGAGTAGAGATGCGCACTCGATTGAGTATGATGCATGATGCCAATATTCCGGGCGAAGGACTTGAATGCTGTCTGATGCTGTAGCGCACGCACAACTTCTGTTAGGAATTCTTCGGTGCCGCGGTGCGAAAGAAGTCGTATATACCCTTACTTGAAACTTCAATTCTCGAATTCTCAGCCCAAACAGGGGATACTGTTAATGCACAGAGGGCAAAAACAAGGAAAGACAGGAGAGCATGTTTGATTATCAGAGATATCAGAGTCTTGAACTTGAACGAGGGTGTGAGCGCGAGGACAAATGAGTAGACCGCAAGCCGTCAGGATGATTAGCGTCGTTGCAGCACAATTAATTGAGGTTTGACACCGTGACTCACCAACCGGAGCCTCGAAAAAGAACGAATGTGGAACTGACGCTGAACATGGCGGATCGATCATAGCATCTGTTTTATAATCCAGAGATGCTGGGGGCCGCGCTTTGACTCAATATCTATGATCCATCGCTATTATGCGAGGTGCGGTAAAGGGGGGTGAATCGCAGCCAGATACGGGAGTACTAGTAGGGATGGACACTTGAATGGGTATGACGCACGATGTCAAGATGCCCAGTAAAGAGAGTGACTGAATACCGTCGCTCGCGCTCCCCTTCCTCACCCCATCCTCACTCTTCTGCGCGATTGACGACATTTTGACAAACTTAATTCACTTCCTCGAACACTTGGACATTAGGTGTCAGGACAGGACGCCGCGATACTTAGATTTCAGAAGGTGGAAGCATGCAATTGCAATAGCTTGAGAGAAGCCGATCGATCGGACTGCGAGTCGAGCTTTTAGGTGACGTAAATGTCCAACCATAATAAAGGCACGTGCCTCCCGGGTCATTTTCAAATTGGTCATATTGTCCGAGGATCCTCGTCAACGGTGCACATCATGTACATCATGACCAATTAAGTCAGGATCTCTACTCCCAAAGCCCCAACTCCAGCCGGCACTAAGCCGTGTTGCACGCTGTGCATAGACTCGGATCATCTCACATAGTAATGGTTTGATCGATATCAAGTCTAATGACAACCATACAGGTCGGACATGTCTGGACTATAAAATGAAATCGTTATTTGGATCCATCACCCAGCTCTCGTTCCAATTTTTCTTTTTCTCCAAGGCACTGGTTGGTAAGTACCAAGTCTCGATTTTCTTGTGGCCCTCCACGCTAATACTGACGAATTAGCCCAAACTTTGCATACTCATCACTTTCACAACCCTCGTCCAAGCTTCCGATCTCTCTTATCGTTATGCCGTCTTATTCGACTCTCGTTGTCCTTGCCCTTGTCGCATCTAATGTATCCCCTGCTCTGTCCGCACCAATTCCGTACGGCGTCATCTTTGAGTAAAAGTTCGGGCCTTCTTGACATGTTCAATTCTTCTAGGCATGTTCGGGGGCAGAGTCTGAGTCGCCGTGTAGAAGTCCCGCCAGTAGCCGCAAAAGGCATGGGATCAATTTTCAAGAAGTACGGGAAAGAATTTGCCCTCGGTGTGGGGACAACCATGGCCTTCAGTTACATTTTCGAGAAGTTGAGTGGTGCCGGCAGCAAAAAGGGCACAGCAGCTGCCACCGCTCCTGAGACTGCTTCGGAGACTGCCAGCGCTGCCAATACTGCGAACAATGCGAACAATCAGGCTTATTCGAGCAATCCGACATCGACCAATCCAGGCTATTCGTCCTCGGCAAATACAGGCTATTCGCCCTCGGCAAATACAGGCTATTCGTCCTCGGCCAATACAGGCTATTCGTCTTCGACCAATCCAGGCTATTCGTCCTCGACCATTCCAAGCTATTCGAATCGGAAAAGGTGAAGAGCAAATTAAAGAATGACTGCGATCACTCACCCCCAATCACAGGCAGGCTACTTCACCGGACCTTTTGGGTCGCGCCGACTTGGCAGCGGCCATCCGTCTCTTCAGTCGTATGCTCGATGAGCTTGACTAAGCGTACTGTAGTCGCATCAGCAGGATGACATCTGCTGGGATGTATAGCACAACTGCATCTCTAGCCAGCCATCTTAGCTATTCCAGTTACACGAACGTCCTCGAGTGATATGCAAAGGAAGAACAAACAAATTGTAGCATTAGAGTGCAAGTATGTATTGCAAATATCTGTGGCATTTTACTTCACCCTTGGATGCTCGAATGCCGGAGATGCATTTCTCTGGAACTCGCATTTGTCACGGCATAGCGTACCACGTATAATTCCTTTATTCCTTTAAGACGCGCTCAGTCTTTATGGGACTTGAATAGAATGTGCAGGTCACGTTCGTGGATTGGTTTGTGAGGCAGTGGAATTTAGTGCGCGCGCTAAGGGTTAGAAAAGGGGTGCCGAAGCGCATGAAGCCTCAACAAACTTGGCTGGGGAGTCGGAGACTAGGTCTTCCTTTGATTTTCGGGTCGCTGGTGAAAGCACGTCCGAGCGAAAGGCAAATTGCCGTTGACGAGACAGTTGATAGCGTGTTCGACAAGCCCTTGGCGGGCTCAGGAGAGATCGCATTCGGGTGTTTTACGCAGAGTGCAAGGTAGACTTTGGGGACGAGACCCGTGTCACTCGAATTCGTTCCTTTGCCCACAGTGATCTGGCGACGGCTTCTTCTTGTTGAGATACGTCTTGATGCAAGCTTGACACTTTCAAGTTGCCTGCGCCTGTGCACGGAGGAAGCTGGTTCTTTTTATTTTTATTTTAGAAGTCAGCATTTCTATTCCACAACATAAACGGTAAACGTGGTCCCAGACAATGTAACAGACATTTCCGGCTTGGACGAATGTCATTGTGAGAGACAGCTGGCCAGCGATGGCCAAACAAAGTACCGAGCATGGTAACGGTAAAACGGAGACGCAAACGATAACCAGAAATTGTCTGATACTGACCAAGCCCTTGAGTGACTCATGCTCAGCTGACCTTTGGACTCTCTCGCAACTCGCAAGGGCCTGGGGACTCGTGGCCCACTAGGCTGGGTTTTATCACTGTGTTATTACCTTTAGCCAATCTTAGAAGACCACGCCAAGGCAATGGCCTGTAAGACCATTTTTTAGGGAGGGAGGTTTCGAACCCGCAGCCAGCTCCACTCACGCTCAGAAATGCGATGGTTGGGTGTGATGTGTCAGCGTGCCGGCAGTGAAGGCACGTGCCTTCCTCCCTTTAAATTTAAATTATTATTTTTTGATTGTGCCATGCGGCACATCACATCGTGCGAATACCGTACTACAGTACCTGGCCCGCCTCAGTTGCAATGTGGCGGCTTCGCCGTTCTCGTTCATCAACTCAATGTGTTCAAATCCTCCTTCATTTGCGAAATTTCTAAAGGAAAGATCATCTGACGATACTAGAATCGTTTTCCATGGCAAGGTCTCCAGCTATCTAGACACGTCTTACGGTGGGTTAAGTGCTTTTTGAGTGCACGCATCGTCGGACGTGGCATCAGCCAATCAACTCATTGTTTCACGTCATCAATCGCGACAAAATGAGCATGATGTATGATGCCAGTGCGTGATGTGCATCAACGGTCATTTTACATCATGCTCAATTAAGTCGGTATCTCACTCCCGAAGCACCAACTCTAGCCATGTTGCATGCTGTACATAGATCCTCGCAGATAGTAATGAGTTGGTTGATGTCCGGTCTAATCGTAACGATACAGCTCGGACATCTATGGACTATAAAACGAAATCGCTATCTGGATCCATCGCCCAACTCTTGCTCCAAATTTCTTTCTTTCCAAGGCACTGGTTGGTGAGTACCAAGACTCGATTGCTACACCACGCTAATACTGACGGATTATAGCCCAAACTTTGTTCTTCGCATATTTTTCCATCCACTCCTTCGTTCAAACCTCCTATTCTTCTTATCAGCTATGCTGTCTTATACGACCATCCTAGTTCTTGCCCTTGCTGTGTCTAATGTATCACCCGTTCTATCCGCGCCAATTCCGTACGGCGGTCTCCATCTTTGAGTAACAGTTCGGGCCTTCCTGACCATATTCAATTCTTCTAGGCAAATTCAGGAGCAGAGTCTAAGTCGCCGTGGACCAAACACTAGGGCACCTCTAGCTAAGAGGAAGTTCGCCTTGGGAGGTCTTTTTAAAGAAGGTCGCGATAATTTTTGGTATGAGTGCTGCGTCGACAGTGGTCGGGTATGGCGCTATCGACGGGCTTACTGGTCCCAGCAAAACCCCTGCGGCCTCCGCCCAACCACCACCTGCGAACTCAGGCCAACCACCTGCGAACTCAAGCCCGCCACCACCTGCGAACTCAGGCCCGCCACCACCTGCGAACTCAAGCCCGCCACCACCTGCGAACTCAAGCCCGCCACCACCTGCGAACTCAGGCCCGCCACCACCTGCGAACTCAGGCCCACACCAACTCCGACCTCCTCCATACCTGCTACCAATTCGAATACGGGGACCGATCCGGGTTCTAGCTCGTCGACTGGTGGCAGTATCTTCGGTGAGCCCAATCTGTAGTCCGGTTGATAGATGGCAATGCTTATGACGTTGTCATTACAGGCAGGTCCGTTTTAAACGAAAAAGGTGAGGGGCAAGTTAGATAATTCCTGCAAATACTTAAACGCGACCACAGGAGTGCAACTTCGGCCTCAGAGTTGTTTAGTCGCACCGATTTGGATTTGGCGCTCAAACTCTTTAAACGCGTCCTCGATGAGCTTGACTAGCTTGTGCATTTTGCATCTGTGAGATGACGCCAGCCGGGAAGCCTGGTGTGGCTAATCTTAATCACCTTAATTATGCCAGGAGCATAATCTGCCCCTAGAGGTACACATACACAAGGAGATGGTACAATATTATGACATCCGAGTGTAGACATGCATCGGTAACATCTGGTGCATAAACTTGACGCGTCACTGTGTATGGGGTCCCAATTGAAGTTGGTCGATTTACCTTACTTTGCCATCATGACCAATATGCGTGAAGAAATACATTAGGAATCAGACAAAAACAAAACTGCACGTAACTACAAGCCCAACCACTAGCGGATATGTATTAGTCTTCTGTCTGTATAAGCTACAGAATATAGGGTTAAAAAAAACCTTTCGCGGCAAAGAATGATGGGCTGCCGCAGCGCGCAATGACATGTCGGATGGGCTGGTCTAGATAGGTTTGGGGACGAGAGACGCATCGCATGTCAGTCCTCCACACCAAGTCACAGTGACCTGGCAATGCCAACTTTTTCTGGAAGCCTTGCGTTAGTGGGAGTCTGGGAGATGGTGGATGGTGTAGAACTCACTAAGTATATAGTTCGGTGGCGGTGGTCAGGTCAGTGACTTGGTCCTAGTGGGGATAGTTGAGTGGAATTCCGGGTCGGGGACCACTAGCAGAACAGCGATGTGGAGATGTTCTTGTTGATACCGTGACCCAAGGTTGAGTGCATTGTAAGGAGCTCGCGTGTGTTGCGTTTGCCCGGTCCCGTTCCCTCACGTGGCGCACTCTCTCATGCCCGTGACAACTCGCGCACCGCCACATGCTTCGTGTTGTGGTTAGTTGGTCATGGTTAGATGGTTGTGTGGACGTGGTTAGATGGACGTGGATTGGTTGGATGTGGATTGGTTAGATGTGTGGTTTGCGGCGGAGTTGCGTTTGAGATTGTGTCATGTACCCCATTGTCCTCCTCATGTACTTATAGTGGACCCTCGGGTGCCTCTATCATCACCGAATCCCATCCGTTTGTGTTTTGCATCTCATCGTCTGCCTTTCCGTCGTCCGTTCACGCCGTGTCCGTCATCGCATCCGAGCCGAGTCGTCACGCGTTCCGTAGTCCCGCCGCCGTTACATCGCATCGTCCGCCGTCCCTGTTCATCTGATCAGGTCTTCCTTAGAGAGGACTTTTGTTGACCTTTCACTCGCACCTTTCCCTTCAGCATGACATTACGGTCTGAAAGCGAAAATGGCCAGGTGGTGAGTTGCTCGGAGATTCCAACAGTACGTCTCAGGCTGCCCGCACCCGACTGCCGGACGATACTCGGACGTTCTGACTCAGATGCCTTGATGATCCGAGTCAGATGCTCAGATGCCCAAGGGCGGTGAGGACGAATGATGAAGGCAGCGCTGGGGCACGTGTGTGTCTGTCAGCAGCTATCCATCCAGTTTCAGTCGCGCGCGGGCCAGTTCAGTCCGAGCCGCGGGTATTCAATTGCATTCCTCTACGGCCAAAAAAAAAGGTTTAGTTATCTATACCTATCTTACTGTGCGTGCATTATCTTGTCATCATACATGGCATCAGATAATTGAAATTAAAGGCTGTTGCAACGTTGGTGATCTCGACGAAATAAGACACAATGACCGTTCGATGCACATCACGCATCGGCATCATACATCAAGTGCAATTAAGTCAGCATCTCTACTCCCGAAATACTCTAGCTGTGTTGTACGCTGCGCGTGCAGCCTCACATATGGTGATGGCTAATTGATGCCAACTTACGAGGCCACAACTACATCATGGCCATAGCCTCGATGTCTTCGGACTATAAATGAAGTTGCTGTCTGGATCTGTCGCCCAGCTCCTGTTCAACATTCACATTCATTATTTTAAGGCACTGGTTGGTGAGTACCAAGACTCGATTTTTTTTTTGGTGGTGCACCACGCTAAACCAGACTGTCTATAGCCCACACTTACTTTTTATTCTCGCACCCATTCAGTTGTGCCCGCACCCCTTCCGATCACTTTTATTAACCATGCCATCCTATATGACCATCGTTGTCCTTGCCCTTGCTGCATCTAATGCATCCGTTGCTCTGTCCGCGCCAGTTCCGTAAGGCAACCTTCACATTTGAGTAAGGGCGCTGGCCTCGCTGACCATATCCAGTTTTCCTAGGGAAGTTCAGGAGCAGAGCCTGAGTCGCCGCGATACTCCAGGCACGTCGGCAGGACATTTACCGTCAACTCCTGAGGAACCACCGCTAGAGGGTGAGAAGGAGACAGACCCGCTACTCAAGCAGCCACCCGGAGCTGTGGCAAAAGGAGGGGGCTGGAAGAGTCAACTAACGAATTTTTCCGTGGGCGTGGTGGCAACCCTGGTGGGTGTGTCCGCCCTCAAAGTAATTTGGGGGAGCCGGCCCAGCAGCAGCTCCAGCGCGCCTGCTAGCAGTTCGACTACTTCCACCGCTCAAAATTATCCGTCTGCTTCGTCGTACTCGCCGACTCAGAGTGGCCAGTCTGCCAGTGTGTACCAGAGTCAACGACGCGCTGCAGGAAATGGCAAAGGTCTTGATTTCTCCGGTGAGTCCCTTTCACCTCGGAGTCACGGTCTAAAAATGATGTTACTGACGGTATTGTCACTGCTGCCGGGCCGCCAGAAATAAAAGCCAGATCCATTTTAGATAAAAATAGGTGAGGAGAATGTTAGAGTATACTTGCAATTTCTTAAACGCGATCACAGGCGTGCAACTTCGCACCTGGAATTGTTGAGTCGTGCCGATTTGGGAGAGGCGCTCAAAGTCTTTAGTCGCGTCCTCGATGAACTTGACTAGTCGCTCGAGTCGCTCTTGTATCGGTTAAGATGACCTCTGCGGGCATGGCCATCTTAGTAATGCCAGTAGCACAAGCTGCCCATAGGAGATGGTACGCAAGGGAGCCTGTATTAATATTGTGACGTTGAGTGTACTAGATACACTGTAAACATGTAGTACTATGCTTGACGTGACGCACCGCCCTACTCCGGTGACACGATCCCAATATTAATCTTTGACAAGATGATGTGTGCAGTCACATGTGCGTAGCCCTACACAAATTCTTCTCCTAGTAGGTGTAACATCGATCGACCTCCCCTTCACCTTTTTTTTTTGGAAAGCGTTTATTCCTTTTTTTTTGGTTTATCCCGCATACATGTAACCGTATTATTGCGAGCGGAGCGAAGCAATTAATCGGCCACACGTGACTGCCAGAGGGCTGGCCTCCCCCCACCAAATAAGTACAAATAGGAAGGGCAGTAACGTGACCCAAAAAAACAGCCCCTCCTAAACTCCGTAAATCGCCCACAACTCGAGTACGAGTAGCTGTAACCGTCCTTAACTTCACACGTGCCTTGCTTGTGCAAAAATACATATACCTATTTCGCAAAAATTGGAATTCTGACGTCGTTTCCGGTCACAATATGGCTCGACAGGGTGTGTTTGCGCGTGTTTGCAATTCTCAAACAGGCAACTCCATCTAAATCGGGCCCTGGAGACACCAAGACGCCGCTCACGCTCTCGGGCTCAGATGGTGCATATATGGTTCACACAATATATGTTACGCCTGCAGACTGCACACCAGCTGCTTACCATGCCGGGAGAGGGTACATGCAGCGTATGTACCTCGCGCGCCTCCTCCCGCAATACACCACATCGCCCAACAAGCCGCTATCGACGACAGACAGGCCGTTGCGACCGAACGACCTGTTGACGCTGTACCTCACTCCTCTGCTCCCGTAATAGACCACATGGCTGAACAAGCCGCTATCGACGACAGAGAGGGCGTTGCGACCGAACCAATTGTTGACGACGATTTCGACGACGATACTGCATGGATGGACGTTGACCGGTTGACCTTCCAGTGGACTCCGCTGTTTCGATGCGAGAGAAAAATTTGCTCGATGACATGCGACGGACGCTCGCGAATGTCAACATGCAGCAGTGTGATACTTGCCATGAGCGTGCTTTCGACCTCGCAATTCGTCGCCGATCGAATGAATGTTCACGACCTCATTGTTCACTATCTTTAACGCTCACCGGCGCTCAGCGCTCACCTCTCACATTTGTCCATCCATACTTATCCCTACTTCGAAACTCTTAAATAAAACACTTCCTGTGTCCATATTATCCCTTCCATCAACAGCACGTCCCCCCTAAAAAAACCTAAAAGAAGCCATGCATCCACGTGTCCACCTGATTAGCGAGCCCCCGCAGGATTTACCTGCGTCCATGTTTTAATAAGTGCTAAGAAGTATACGTAATGTCAACCTGCCGGCGGACCCGAAATGAGATTCATGCACACCCCTGTGGGGTAGTGTGGATTCATTGGCATGTCTCTCACCATCCACTACCCACTAAAAACCTCTCGGTTATTGAGGGTGGCGCGGCAAGGCATCTTTTGGGTGTTGCTCTTGAGGACATCATGCATCATGTACATCACTACTTACCCTGACGGTGCGTTGAACTGCGTTCAGTGCATGCATTGTCATACGTGGCATCAACTCGGTTAAATTAAAGGCTGTTGTCACGGTAACGTTGGTGATTTCGACGAAATAAGACACATTGATGACCGTTCGACTCGGATGCACATCACGCATTGGCATCATACATCAAGCGCAATAAGTCGGCATCTCTACTCCCGAAATACCAACTCTAGCTGTGTTGTACCCTACGCGCGCAACCTGTCATATAGTGATGGATAATCGATGCCAACTTAGGCCATAGCCTCACTACAAAATGAAGATGCTATCTGGATCTGTCACCCAGCTCCTGCTCAACATTCATTCTTCCAAGGCACTGGTTGGTGAGTACCAAGCCCCGATTTTTTGTGGTGTACCACGCTAATCCAGACTGTCTATAGCCCACACTTTTATTTCTCACACTCATTGCATCCGCACCCCTCCAATCACTTTTATTAGCCATGCCCTCTTATATGGCCGTCGTTGTCCTTGCCCTTGGTGCATCTAATGTATCCGTTGCTCTGTCCGCGCCAGTTCCGTAAGGCGACCTTCACATCTGAGTAAGGGCGCTGGCCTCGCTGACCATATCCAGTTTTCCTAGGGAAGTTCAGGAGCAGAGCCTGAGTCGCCGCGATATTCCTGAAGGCACGTCGGGGACACAGTCTATACCGTCAGGCTATCCGCCGCCAGGCACTCGCCCTCCTGAGGAGCCATTGCCAGGCTATGGTCCTCCTCCTGAGGGGCCACCGTCAGGCTATCCACCGCCAGGCACTCGCCCTCCTCCTGAGGAACTATTGCCAGGCTATGGTCCTCCTCCTAAGGGGCCACCGTCAGGCAATCCACAGCCAGGCACTCGCCCTCCTCCTGAGGAGCTATTGCCAGGCTATGGTCCTCCTCCTAAGGGGCCACCGTCAGGCTATCCACAGCCAGGCACTCGCCCTCCTCTTGATGAGCCATTGCCGGGCTACCGTCCTCCTCCTGAGGGGCCACCGCCAGAGGGTGAGCCACCCAAGGAGACAGACCCGCTACTCAAACAGCCACTCAACGCGATGGAAAAAGGAGGGGGAGGCTGGAAGAAGCAAGTTACGAATTTTGTCGTGGGCGTGGTGGCAACCATGGCCGGTGTTTCCATCCTCAAAGAGATTTGGGGGAGCCGGGCCAGCAGCGGCTCCAGCGCACCTGCTCTCAGCTCGACTACTTCCACCACTTCAAACAATCAGTACCTTTCGTACCCGTCGACTCCTCAGAGTAGCCAGTATCAGTATCCGGGACAGTACCAGAGTCAACGACGCGCTGTAGAAGTTGGCAAAGGTGCTGATGTCTTCGGTGAGTTCCTTGGGCCCTTTCACCTCGGAGTCACGGTCTAAATTGATGTTACTGACGGTGTTGTCACTACTGCCGGGCCGCCAGATTTAAAAGCCAGATCCATTTTAGATAAAAATAGGTGAGGAGAATGTTAGAGTATACTTGCAATTTCTTAAACGCGATCACAGGCGTGCAACTTCGCACCTGGAATTGCTGAGTCGTGCCGATTTGGGAGAGGCGCTCAAAGTCTTTAGTCGCGTCCTCGATGAACTTGACTAGTCGCTCGAGTCGCTCTTGTATCGGTTAAGATGACCTCTGCGGGCATGGCCATCTTAGTAATGCCAGTAGCACAAACTGCCCCTGGGAGATAGTACGCAAGGGAGGATGTATTAATTGTGACGTTGAGTACTATGCTTGACACACCGCCCTACTCCGGTGACACGATCCCAATATTAATCTTTGAACAAGATGATGTGTGCAGTCACATGTGCGTAGCCCTACACAAAATTTTCTTTTAAGTAGTAGGTGTAGTTTACTCACACACCTGAGTCAAGAGCGAGCTTATCACGTTTGAGGCAACATGGTGTTTGCCTTATGGCAATTGCTTCTTGAGATGAAGGATCGAGAGGTGAGAATGCAATGGATGCGAGAGGGGACGGTGGGCCAGGCCCCTGCAGGACCCTTGGAGGGACTTGGAGCCTGAGGAAAGATCACTTTTCGCCTTCAGTTTTCCCTCTGAGTACCGCCATGTTTACTACTAGTACGTATTACAGAAATCGGGAGGGGATGCACATGCAATCCTCTAGATGATTATACACGTAGACAACTACTCAGCAGTTAGCACATGACAATGATGACAGACATAATAAATCGCACTATTCAGATAGCGAAGTGCCGAAGCGAGCATAGATCGCTAACGGCGGTCCTTACAGGTACTAGAATTACAGTGGCCGTGCCAGTGACCGCGTGACCTGCCGATGGCTTTGAGTCGGAATTCGGAATCTTAAAACAGCATAGTTGACTCCGACTCGGAGCCTTTGACTTTGGCCACGGTTTGAGGCCAAGACATCATGATGTACATCACTACTTAAGGTGCGTTGATCCTTTAGTGCATGCATTGTCACGGCGTCATACGTGGCATCAACTCAAAGGTTGTTGTAACGTTGGTGATCTCGACGAAATAAGACACAATGATGACGTTCGACTCGATGCACATCACGCATTGCATCATACATCAAGCGCAATTACTAAGTCAGCATTTTTACTCCCGAAATACCAACTCTAGCTGTGTTGTACCCTACGCGTGCAACCTGGCATATAGTGATGGATAATTAATGCCAACTTGGGCCATAGCCTCACTACAAAAGGAAGTTGCTATCTGAATCCGTCACCCAGCTCCTGCCCAACATTCATTCTTCCAAGGCACTGGTTGGTGAGTACCAAGCCTCGATTCTTTGTGGTGCACTACGCTAATCCAAACTGTCTATAGCCCACACTTATTTCTCACACTCATTGCATCCACACCCCTCCGATCACTTTTATTCACCATGCCCTCTTATATGGCCGTCGTTGTCCTTGCTCTTGCTGCGTCTAATGCATCCGTTGCTCTGTCTGCGCCAATTCCGTAAGGCGACCTTCATATCTGAGTAAGAGCGCTAGCCTTGCTGACCGTATTCAGTTCTTCTAGTGAAGTTCCGGAGCAGAGTCTGAGTCGCCGCGAAGATCCCACTCCTCCTCCCCTTTACCATGAGCAAGGACATCCTATGCAGCCAGGCTATCCTCCTGGGGATGCAAAACATATTTTAATTTTAAGTTTACCGGGACAGGCTAAGCCACCCAAGGCAAATGGATGGGGGAACATAAAGACTTTTCTCGTGGGCACCGCGGCAACCATGGCGGGTCTTACCATTCTCGATGCATTGCCGTGGAACCGCCACAGCACGCAGTCCAGCGCGCCTGCTCCCAGTTTGATGACTTCCTCCAGTCCGATTACCACAGCTCCGTACTCTCCGTACTCTCCGTCCCCGTCGACTGGCCAGCCTCAGTATCAGTATCAACAACGCGCTGTAGATCACGGCAAGCGTACTGATTTCTCCGAAGCCCATTTCGACTCGGAGTCACAGTCTAAAAATGATGTTACTGACGGTGTTGTCACTACTGCCGGGTCGTCAGAAGCAAAAGCCAGGTCTGTTTCCGAGTCAGATAAAAATAGGTGAGGTGAAAGTTAGAATGTACCTGAAATTTCTTAAACGCGACCACAGGCGTGCAACTTCGCACTTGGATTTGTTGACTCGTGCCGATTTGGGAGAGGCGCCCAAACTCTTCAGTCGCGTCCTCGATGAACTTGACTAGTGGCTTGAGTATCAGTGAGATGACACCTGCGTGCATCGCTAATCTTGGTCACCCTTAGTTGTGCCAGTAGCTCAATCTATCCCTAGGAGAAGTGCAAGGAGAGATGTATTAATATTGTGACATTTGAGTGTAGTAGATACACTGTGAACGTCTGCCAGTGGCGCATGTAGTACTGTGCTTGACGCACCGCCCTACTACCCCGGTGACACGAACCCAATATTAATCTTTGAACTAGATGATGTGTGCAGTCACATGTGTGAAGCCCTACACAAAGTCTCTCCTAGGTGTTGAAACTTGTATCGACCTCCCCAGTAAGCGATGAAGTGGCCAAATACGTGTCGTCGTCGAGCAAGCCCGTTGATTACATAATCTCGTATTGAGCTCTTGCTCAGCGCTCTCAAGCCTCTCATCCCTTCCCTGACGCTGACAGCACCTTTGCCTACTCCCCCTTCACACCTGAACATGCCATGCCTAATTCCTCCCACTCATTTAACTTTAGTCCTATTCCCAGTGGCTCAGTAGTTAGGGGCCACATCTTTTGTTATAGTTATAATGTTGTAGTATAAAAATGATTCAAAGTATCAGTAATATGACATCTGCTGGCATTGCTACTAATATGGCATCTTAGTTATTCCAGTAGTGCATGTACAATCTATCCTCAAGAGATACACAAGATTAATATTGTGACATTTGGGTGTAGATAGTATGCACTGGCAGAATTCCATCATGATCTTAGTGACGTGGGCATGATCCCAATCTCGATCTTTGGGTGAGATGATGTACGGTCTCATGTGCAGGCCATACACAAGATTTCCCTCGGTGTTGAGTACGTTGATCCGAGTGTCGGCCGCAGACTCCAAACGCCCGCAAAAGCGGCAAAACGACACAGAATTGATTATATAATCATTTAAACGATGGAAAGGCGTGTTTATCCTTGATGCTCAGGACATCAAAAGTGCATTGACGGATCTCTGGCCACCCATGGACGGAGGAGCTCAGAGCGGTCCCCCGCCATTCTCAGGGTCCTTCTTTTCATTTGTTCTGTCCCTCGAGGATATGCGAAGCAGAAAAGATCTGGCGGAAGATTGGCTCGGGGACAGGGATGGCATCCTCGTATTTGTGCGTCACACTCGTTCTTTCTCCACAGTCGTACATTATGAGGGACCTTCCCTTCCTTAAACCAGTCTGGACTCTTCTCGATGATGGTAATCGTGTTCATCATCGGTGGCAATGACAAGATGCGATGTAATCCCATCGCGGAAAATGCCCTGTGGATTGCCAAAATGTCGAATGACCTCATTAGCATGCTCAACGGGACTCATGAAGGCACACCGCCGCCAGCAACAGCAACCACTCCGTCATTTGTGCCCTATCGCCCGAACGTCTCCTTGTTGGTCAATGTCATATGGACAACCAGTTTAACCTTTAGTCTCGCGAGCACTTTCTTCGGGATAATTGTAAGGCGCTGGGCCGTTCGTTACCTTTTCAATAACCTGCATCGCATCGATACTCGTATTCCACGTCATATTCGATCACAAACTAGCGAAGATATTGACACGTCGCGGCCAGTAGCGTTGGTCGCATCAATACACCTCTTCCTTCCGCTATCCGTCGCTCTCTTTTTCCTCGGTCTTGTGATATTCATGGTCCACATTGGTATATCCTCCGCTCTGGTGTTCGTCTCGTCGCTCGTGCTTGCTTGGCTCCTGTACGTGTTTCTTATTCTCACCTGTGAGATCCCTCTTGACGAGTCTTGTTAGAATCTTCGGAGTGTAATATCTCATGCCACGGTGGCGTCACGGCCTCGGATTTGCAAGTACCTGTCTGACTACCTCCATGTCAAGGTTCCGATTGTTTTGTTTTTTTGACGTGGCGGTGGCGCGTTTCGAACGGCCTTGTTCTCGCTTCGCAGACTAGGACATGATGTCATAGAGTCGATAAAATCCTCTATCATTCGTTGTCCCAACGTACAACAAACTACCCTTACCCTTACCCACCAAGGACCTGCTTTACTGCCCTCAGCACGTCATCGTCGTCACTTCGCATGCGCCATAAACACCCATCTTCTTCATGCTCGGGGTTCTCACGTAATCTCAACGCAGCCCGTCCATGTCCATCCCCACCTCCAAGAATCAAAATCTTCAGTTCCCCTATGGTTCGCGGTGGCAATTAGACCAACTCGCTCGCAAGACGATATGCGAACCCAGGCCCAACCTACCTTCGAATGGTGGCTGGTCTGCAGGGAGAACACTAAGACCTCGAGGAAATCCGAGACCCTGCAGCCGACGCACGGCCGCATCTAGAGTACCGTCATACCATCCTCGTGCAGAGAATGCCGACACTGTATCCCACACACTCGCAAAATCGTCACTCTGCTCACCCTGCTCGGGTGCTTCTACCTCGTCTGGTTTACGCTCGGCGATGAAAGGGGTGTCGAGGGAGATCAAATCGGCGCGTGGGCTCTATTCGTTGTATGAGGCACGGAAATCAGGACCCATGTTATCGATGGTACGCACAAGCAGATTAATGGTTTCCGGTCTAGGTAGGGGCGAGACGGATGGGCTCTGCGCGGGCTGTGGTTGCGGGTGACACGAAGTCGTACCATCACACGATAATTAAATGTGGGGACCACGCACAGATGATAACGCACGCAGTTCTGGGCTGCCAGCTGCAATTGCCAAGTCTCCAGCGGTGACGGTCCGCGTAAGGTCGTCGTAGGAATCCAAAGAGGGTGTAGAGCGCGACGCGCTCCTCGCAGCACTTGGGTGGCGTGGCTGTGCGGGTGGTGGAGGCTCGTAGGCTGTATATCGAAGCTTCTGTGTTCCGCTGCGCGATGATCGCGATGTCGCGCGAGAGGAGGAACGCGGGCGGGGAGATCGAGGACGCGCCGATGATCTTGCATCGAGCGTGAGGAGGAAGTCTGGAAGCTGAGATGGTATTTATTATAATGATTGAGTGCATCGATAATATGAATATATCCCGAACGAATGGGTCCTTACTGAACGCGAGCGACTGTTCGCGACAGCAGCTCTCAACTCATCCGGCTTGCCGATCATGTCCTCAAATAAGGAACATCTCTGATGGTTTTGGTTTCTGATTGTAAGGAAATGAAGTAAGAAGCATAGATAAGAACACTGACGCGGATATATGGCGACCTGATTTGCTCTTTAGATGCTGGACGTCTGAGATTGGTTCGGGAGGAACCTTTGAGCATTCGGCTGCCAGGCGTATCATCGTCAGAAGACTGATCTCCTGGATGGATGCTACAGAAAGGTCAATGTCTAAAAGGAAGTCTCCTCGAATAAACTGACGTGGGTATGACATTAGCCTCTTTCCCAACCCGCGTAGTAGCTCAAGGGGAGACACGGGAACATGTCCGGCGTACTCGCAGGCGAGGGCCGTAAGCACGACCATCATGGTAGGACTGAAGGACGTATCCGCCTCCACTTCCGCGAGTGGAGTCAACAAAGTCGTTGCGACATTTTCACCAAAAGTGGTTTCACCGTCGCGAAGGGAAGTCAAAACGTTCTCCACTGCACGTTCGAGTACTTGGGGATTTCGTTGCGCATCGGGCATGGCGGGTTCAGCCGTCGCATGTGGCGATAAGACATCCCTGATGGATCTTGCGTACAATTCGGCGTCCTCGTTTGCAAGAATCTTTATCACTTCAAGCAGAGAGAGCACTTCATCTTCGTACGACTCCACAGAACGGTCCAGGCCTTCTAGCCTTTGGGAAAAGTACAATTCGACGATGGATGAGTCGACATCTATCAAAATGCGTAGAGTCTGAAAGAGCCCGTCTGAGAAGAGACGCTTTAAGCTTGAGAAATGGAAATGACGCACCTTTAGTCGAAGGGCAGGATCGGGGGCGGACAGCAGTTGCATCACGCGTTCGACTTCCCATGCCTCGAGAACTGCAGGGACATCTTGGGTCGTGCCTGCCCATATGGCTGGAGGAACGCAAGCTAAGCAGGAGAGAAACAAGAGTTGCTCGCTTGAATCGTTCGAGAGTAAGTGACGTATATGCGATATAGGGGACCCGTTTGACACCGTGAAGGGTATTAATATGACCGCCGGGGTATTTCGGAGGACAGAGAAGCAGTCGTATAGTAGGACTGTGAAGTCGTTTGGCGGTTGGTTGAGTCCAATCGAGCGACAATATAGCAGGCGGGCTTACCATGAGTCTCCGAGTTGTTAGCTGATCGTCTGATAAGTTCAAGAATGGCATTTAGCACTTCTGTTGAAGGTCTGCTCCAGAACGTCATTGAACGCCCCCCAAATGAGGCCGCAAGGACTTACTGAACAATAGAGTACAACCGTAGTGCCTTCCGCACTACCAACGCTGCTGCTGTAGAATCTGTGGAGGTCTTTCCATATTGGTGTAGTACCCGATACGCATTGGTGAGAGTATCTGGGCCCAGTAATCCATTCTAGGAATGTAAGAAAATGACCCCAGAAAACACTGGGACATTAACCAACCTTATGCAGGCTGATGCATACAGCAAGCGCAGAGCCAACGACAGCTTGGTCTTTATCACGAAGGCGTCTGGAGATCTCAGGTGACAACCCCCTGAGCATAGCAGAGTCGCATTCTACAAGAGCGCGAATAGCATGCAGGGCCCGTTTGCGTATATGCGGTCTTGAAGGCGTGATTGTAACCACTGACAGCGGGCGAGAAAAGGATGGCGCACGATTTGTGGGATAATAACCCACGAAGACGCATCTGTACTGCCGGAATCACATCCTCGCTCGGGCACTGAATGAGGTAGTTCAGTGCGAGGGCTATGCGCATAGCTGAATCAGCCTCGAGGTCCTAAAGAAGCCTGAGATGGTACACTTGTTGGACAGCAATCGTATATACCTTACGGAGTGTGTTTACGAGCATGAGTTTCAGGTCATGGTGCGGAGGCATGATTTCCGAACAGAATAGATACCCTGGTAGGAGGATGAAGCGAGAATAGTCTGAAGCAACACAGAACGTACCAGCTTTCCTCTCCTCCATGGAAGAACCAGCCTCTGCCAGGTTCACAGCGTGCAGGAGTGCGAATTCCAGTGCGCCGGGAGGAAGCCCAGCTACTGTACTCATGGAACAATACAACAAGATGATGAGGTACTCTCGACATTGTGCCTAAGCGGTCTAGGACATTCAACGAAAGCTTCCCGCGGGGAATGGCGCAGGACCCACGGAGGAAAACCCGGGACGCGAGAGGCGATCGCGGAGGGCGACGACCTC
The DNA here is from genome assembly GCA_022496225.1 of Russula aff. rugulosa BPL654. Lineage (NCBI taxonomy): Eukaryota > Fungi > Basidiomycota > Agaricomycetes > Russulales > Russulaceae > Russula > Russula aff. rugulosa BPL654. The sequence goes on from WTXE01000012.1 coordinate 118,532, forward strand.
TTCGAGGAGATAGTCATCGGCTTGTTGAGTACTTTGTGCGAGCTCGACTTTGCGGACTAGAACATAATGTGCGCGACTCGAGGCCCCAGAGGATATGAACGGCACTTCCATAGAGTTACGGTTACGAACACGTGCTCGGGCGGTTGTCCTCCGTTTGTTCTCACAACAACGGGCCCTGGTACGAGCGACAATCTTGAAACCCCCCTTGCCTGTCAAAATTACTCGCTAATAAGTTACTAGCCGCTATCAATTTCAACTATGAGCAATCTCGCTACCACTGTGCATGCGTTCAACAAGATCCTCTCCCAACCAAAACTGTCATCGAAAACACGAACTGCAGAGGACGTGGAAGAAAGCGTGAAGAAACTTCGTCGGCTCATCCTCATCGAGGGTATCCCGTCCAAGCGGTATGTTCTCGGTTCTTTGCCGCTGATCCCTGTGCGCTGTGTGTTCATCCGCTCATGGCGATCTTTGCAGGACCCCACGCTACGATACAGAATCTGGAAAATCCTGCTCAGGGTTAATGACCTCCCCGCCGAAAGATTCCTTGAATATGTGGCGAGAGGACCTTGCGAAGTGAGAGAGAAGATCCGTAACGACACTTTCCGGTGCGTGGCTATATGTCGTATTGCTGAGTCCCCTCTGATGTTGCAACTACCATTTAGTACATTAGCGACTGATCGAGGTTTCAAGGAGCGAGTCCGAGAAGACATGCTCGTCCGTCTTCTTGACGCTTTCGTCTGGCGGAATCACGGTAGATCGCATTGTGGTCTATTCTCTATCCCCTACGCTCACCGCTCTACAGACAGACAAGAGTCGTCCCAGCAGCTAGGCTTTACCTACGTGCAGGGCATGAATGTTCTGGCTGCCCCTTTTCTTTATACCATGCCTTCAGAACTGGAAGCTTTTTTCTGCTTCGCAAAATTTATCGAAGAGTCTTGTCCACTCTATGTTCAGCCTACCCTCGAGGGTGTCCATCGCGGTCTGAGGGTTCGTGTCACTATCGTCAAATCTGGCTGTAATTCTTAAACTTTTACGCTTCGAATAGCTTCTCGACAGATGCCTCAAGATTGTGGACCCAGAGTTGTACAACTGTTTGCGCTCAAAGAATCTTTCTGCCGAATTATATGCTTTTCCTTGTAAATGCCCTCACTTTTGTCCTGCGGCAGTCTCTCACATTCGATATCTAGCTGTCCTCACGCTTTGTGCTTGCACACCACCGCTCGACCAAGTTCTCCGGCTATGGGACTTTCTTCTCGCCTTTGGAGTACACCTAAATGTCCTGTGTGTCATCGCGCAACTACTCCTTATCCGTGACGATGTGATGGCCTCGTCCTCGTAGGTTGTTTCGAATTTGGCCGTATCTTGTTCTCACCATTTCGTTTTCAGGCCAATGCGTCTCCTGCGTACCTTTCCGCCGTTAGAAGCCTCCCCCGTTATTGGCATCGCTGTCACCCTTGTTCGCGATCTCCCACCTGAGCTATATGATGAGCTAGTAAGGCATCCATATGAATATCGCAAATGACTATTCTCTCTCCCACCATTTTGCTCTGCGCCATAGTGTATCGGTGGCGGCGACGTGGAGGAACTAGTTTGCCAAAATCTCTCAACAGACCTGATTAACCCTGATTGTTGGGCACAGTCGTTTGTAGGCGGCACATCCGGTTTCATCTGTGTGGGTGCGGATGGCGGTAGATGGCGGCGGCCGTCACTCCACCGTTATGGGTGGTGACTGCATTGCGCTTGAAGATCGCCCTAGATGTCTTCAATATCCCTCGGAGAAGAGCAGCCTCGTTGTCAGTCACAGTGGGTAAGGTCAACGGCGGAGGGGTCGGAAAGTGGGTGAGACAGTGATTGTGTCCGTGTGTTGGATGACGAATGAGGGATGAAGAGGTCGAAGCTGGGCGCTTCGATGAGGGAAAGATTGGGACCCAACTCCTGAGGAATTAGGTCCTATTTTTCAAGTGTTCGCGCTGGCGTCCGTAGAGTGTTTCACCTCTGCATATTCGCCTCAAAAAATGACAGCATGTTCTACTACTTGCTAGAGGTTGATTGTCACTTGGTTCTGGGTTGTAATGCGTGATAGTCATGAAAGTGTGCGATGTGAAGTCTTCACATCGCACATTTTCACGAATACGACGCTGACTCGGAGGCCGTTCTCTATGCATGTGGCCATACTATGCGTGTTCAAGGCGTGCCCTTTCCGTCTTCATTCTTCCATGCTGCCTTAGGCCTTAGGGTTTGTTGACCTTCTCATTATCGAGCGTTGAACAAGGCGTTGGATGTGTGGCACTAAGTTATGGATGCAGCGTTAGTTCAAAGTCCAATCCTGACTCAGCTCGGCCATCCTCTTACTTTCCATTCCTTTCAGTCGCAATCAACATTTCTTCTATTCAAAATGGCCTTTTATTCTTACCACGATCTCATCATCTCCGTTCTTACTGTGTTCAAGCCCTTGCAATGGCATGATTTGAGCGCTACAAGATACTAAGGCCCCGGATGATCTCGACCAATCAATCCTCCGCTTCACGGAAGCGATGTCCCTCCCGCTTCCTGGGATTCACGCTGTCGAAATATTGTTCAAATATTTTTCCACCTTACGATTCCCTTGTTCACCGCGCCAAATGACTCCAAACGGCCTGAAGATGTTACACGCTCTATTATTCACCTCCGTTATCTTCGTGGGCAATCACTTGAGGTCTTCAATATCCCACCCAATCGTGTCACGGGATTACTTTTGGATGCATTGGATATCCAGGTGGAGATGAGACTTGGAGACGTTAGGCAAGACATGGAGGAGATGGCGGTCCTCTGCCACGAACTTCTCAAATCGGACATCCCAACAACCTCTTTAACTGGTTTCGCTATGGACTTGGTTCGAGCCGTTAATGCACAATTTGGACGATTCGATGAACGACAAGAACCTTCCGATAAAGTCATCGAATGCCTGCGAGAGGCAAACTGACGCCTACCGGATTCCCATGACGTATCAAACGCGCTCGCCTGGTCTCTTTCTTATCATATGACTTATTCGAATGACGATTACGAGGAGGGAACAAGCATGCTGGATAAAGTCATCTATGCCCCCGGAGATGGGCAGAATCAACACAAGGAGGTTGCATTGAGGTTGACTGCTGCCTTTGCGCAGGCTCGATCCTCCATGTTCGGGAAACCGGAATACTTAGAACAGGCGATCCACTCTACCCGTACGTTTCTCGGCGAGGCTGCTCTTGAAGATCCCCTTCATCCTACCGTCATGTACCGCCTTATGCTCCTCCATGGGAAGCACTTCGATGATTCAGGTGTCGCAAGTGGTCTTCAAGAAGCGCATCTCAGAAATCAGGCATCTCCGATCATCGACCATTCCGGGACCTGACCGCATCTCTCACTGAGTTGAATGCCGAAAATGATCATGACAAACACTTCGATGCAATCCTCTCCATCAATCGAGTTTTCGACAAAGTGGAGGTTGAAGAGGCTATCGAGTACTGCCGGCTTTTGCTTGCGTCCTCTCACCCCGATAGTGACTTTGCACACCTTGCTGCCGTGGGCCTATGCGTCCTCCTCCACCGTGCTTTTTCGTGCACCAAAAAAATCAAGTACCTTAACGAGGAAATTTCCGTCTCTCGGGACTTGTGCAACAACCGATTCGGAGGCGCCAATTTTTCCGTAATTCTAGGATTTATATCATCTCTACGCATGTGTTTCGAGCTGCTCGGTCTCAGAGAGGATTTCTACAAAATCATGCAACTGTTCCCCATTGCAGTCAACGATGAACGCCCAAGGACACCTGACCGTTTCCAGGTTTCATGCGACTGGGACCTCGAGGTGCTCACGTTGAAAATTTCTCCGAATAGCAATGGCGATAATCGAGTGGATGGCCCAGTGAGGATGGATCCATTCGGCCACCTCGTAGTGCAGTAACGAAAGCTTTTCGATGACCGTAACAAGCTTATTTCTTGCTTATTTCTCAGATACAAGCCCTGCCAGGCTTTGAGACCTTCATGAACTTGAAGTCTCCTTCCTTCGACAAACTCCATTTTGGTGCTGCGCGTGGACCGGTCGTCACCATTAACCATTGCAGATGGCGTTCGGTCATCTTCATTATCCTCCATAACTCTCCTCCTTCCCTTATTTCCACAGGCGACGATTTTTATTACCGCGCGAACAATTTGCTGGATTTGCTATTGGACGCCCGAAAGGAGTGCCTCGATTCGAATCAATATGAGGACGCTTTAAGTTCTGTACTCAAGGGACTCTACGAGCTTGTCGGGCGACCGGTGATCCAAAGGCTGGACGAGTCGAACGTACCAAAGCAATCTCGCGTTCGGTGGTGCCCGACATCCGTGTTTTGCTCTCTGACGCTTCACGCAATGGGCCCAATCCCATGATTCCCATCAGATGACAACGGCCGTCCGCAATATTTCATGGACCTGTATATACCCTCGTACACCCCAATGCTCTCGGCACTCACTGATCGAATCCAATAAACCGGGATCACCGATTTTGGACAAGCCTTCAATCCTACTCGTTTCACAGCCAGATGCATCTCTACCAGGGGCATCCGGAGATATACAAGCCATACAGGCTGCCAATACACAGGTGACAACGCTCATCTCGGCAAAGGCGGTTCATCCATATCGTATGCCATGGAATACTCGAGCCAGGAAAACCATTCGACGCCTCGTAAGCTCTACACAAGGGCCTCTCCTTGCTTGACATCGTACGATCTCACAACGGTCGTGGGTCTGGTACAGGTCTGTGCGATTGTATCCTTCTTTACAGGGAAGTAGGGAACCTGTACCAGACCCACGACCGTTGTGCCAAAGCTGAGATCGTCTTTCTATTGGCTTGCCATACGACACAGCTGACCGACGAGAGCATCGCAGATGAGGGGTTGCATCTCGCTGCCGCAATGCAATACTGCGGATTCCGCAGTGTCGTTGGGACGATGTGGGCAGTGGCAGATACGGATGGGCAGTTCCTAGCCGAGAACTTTTACAAGCAGGTGTTCTCAAGTAGGAAGAACTGGCAAGGCGTACCTTATTATGAGAGAACGGTCAAGGCGCTTCGAAATGCCGTGCGGAACCTGCGGAGAGAAAACGGGATGACTCTGGAGCGTTGGGTGAATTCGTTCTTTTTTTTTTTTGAAGTCCTTTTCCGTGCATTATGGGGCATGATCGGGTGTCATTTATAGGGTTTAACTATATTTCGTAGGATGTCCGGGTTTGTTGTAGAATGGTCATATTTTCAGGCTGCGCCTGAGGAATCGGACCACCGTGATAGGGCGTGGAGTTTGGACAAGGTTACATTTCATTGCGGTCACTATGAGTTCAATACAGAAGACGCCCTGTACAGTACTGCGTGCAACGGAATTAATTCATCTTTAGCAAAGGCCGAGTCCATACACGCAAAAGGTTCCGTCAACTCTGGAGCTAAATCGTGCTTCCCATGCCAGGTAGTGATCTCCGTCAGCGGATAATCATCACCTCCTTCCTTGAATTCTGTACAGTATCCCGAAGTGCTCGGAACCCGGTGCCCTTCTTCCGCCCGCCTTCGAAAAGTGCCCCGGTCAGGAGGTCCCATCCATGTACGGAATATCCCGCGCAGCGCAAGGCAAGCATATGGAGTATTGCAAAACGTCATAGGTTGTTCTTCGACTCGGGACATAGCAGGAGAGAAGAGAAGAAGAAGAAGAAAATGAAGTCATCGGTCATATCAGGACTTTCTCGGGCATGTCGTCCTCCCGAAAATTAGCCACCCAACAAAAATGGCCGCACCCCGCCGCGCAAGGGTGACCCATCAACTGACGAGGGGCGGGTGTGACCGTGGACGTGTCAAACGAATCATCAAGTGCCACGATATCGGTAGCGTCATCGGATTCTCGGTCTTTGCTTCGCGATACCGACGCCGAACGGTAAAGACGGGGAGGGAACTTCATCGGGTCTCCCGGCGAGGACGCCTGTGGTGCCGGAAGGAGAGCTAACGGTATTTCGGCGTAGAAACGCCGGTAGCAGGCTTGATGACCGCCGTGCGAGCATATGGCGCACTGAAAGAGCATGAATTTCACTGGAAGATGGCTAAGGATAAGGATATGTTTCGAGTCAACTGTTTGGGGGAATGAGAAATTAAATTAAGTAAAACGTACCAAATCGAGCACTGTGCCGCGGGGGATCTGCAGGTCGCACACATGGAACCTCCTTGCTGAGCGAGGATGGCTTTTCCGCACCTACCACAAGACATATAGACGGTTGTCTGAAGCTGAGTAAACAAATGAAATGAGACTTCGCCCTGATGGAACGGGAAGATTCCGTACATTGGTCGCAGAACGTATTTCCGGTACGGCTGAGTGCTTTCGAAGATACGCTGCGGTGATGTGCAACTTCATCCGCATCAACAATTCTATACCCGCAAAATCGTTAACACCAGAGCTCGAGATGTATCGGTACGATGATGCCAGACGTACCGATGTAGGCCTCTACGAACAGCTGCACCCGCTGCGTACCAATCCGAAGCACACCCTCCGCCACAAGCGCCACCATAGCGCAAGTTTGCACGTCTCCAGCCTCGGCACGCTCATCCAAAGCCTCCCTAAGCGCGCAACAAATCGCCTCGCGCACATCCTCGATCCGTCTACGCACGCTATTACGCACATAGACGTCCTGCGCGTCCAACGCCGCGCACTCTCCACGTGAGTCCTTTCCCGAACCAAACAGACCATCAGATAAAGACATAGCGACTGAAGTGACGCGCGACGCGTTCGTCAGCTGTGCCGAAGGGAGAAATTGCTCGTGATCGCCGTCGTCGTGTGCTGTGACCGTCCGCATGCTGCTGCGCGAACTCGGCCGTGGTAGCACGTGTCCCGCCGCCGGGATGGGCACCGGTTGCGCAGGGCCAGGCGCCGCTCGCGTTCGGCTGCGACTGTGACTGCCGCGTCTCGCGGCGCGTCGGCGGAGGGATTGGGAACGTGCGCGCGTCCGCATCGGCGCCATTTCGCCGTCGGAATCGGTCTCTGTAGATGCGGGCGAGGGCGAGTCGTCGTCCCCCTCGCGCTCGTCTTCGGTCCACGTCTGGTGACCCGCAGCGGCAATGCGAGAGAGTGGGCTGGGGCTGGGGTGTGGGTGGCCGGTTGAATGCGCCGTGCGTGACAGTGGCTGCGTGGTCGGTGATAGGACTGAGGCTGATGGGAGAGAACTAAGCCCGCACTCGCTGTCACTTGAATCTGAGTCGTCCAGCGTGCCCTCGCCGACGTGGCGTAGACTAGGAGAGGTAGAATTATCGCTTGGCACAAGGGAGGGGGTGGACACGGATGGCCGTCGGATAGACGAGAGGCCTCGCGGACGGTTAGCAAGAAAAGCCGCACTGGAAGAATGTCGCGAAAAAACTGTTGGGGAACGGGCGGAGGTCGTTGATGGAGTGCTGAGTGCTGACTGGGGGCTCGAAATCACTTGTGCTGTATTGGAAACATTCCGGGGGGATGGTGAGTTTGATGGGGAAGCAGATGAGGGAGGATGCGGAGAATCCCCTGAAGTAGTATAAGGCGAGTGAGAGTTCAATTTGGTGTCGGAGGACAAGCCTCTCGGTGTATCAGGAGGTGGGAGGGAAGTGGTTGAAGATAGGACACCGGATGAAGTCGTAATGGCTGCAGGAGCCGAACGTGAATGAGGCAACACGCGAGAGGAAAGTGACAAGGGAGACAACGGCGGCGTTGGTGGCCGGGATATCCTGGGGGAGGCTGGTGCGGGACTGAAAAGGGACCTCAGCAGACACCACATCTGGAACACTTGGTAGTGTTCTTCTTGTAAGGCGATCTGTGCATTAATCTCGCATATAGTAACTTTGTCGGGCCCATCAACGACATAACGCTTTGCGAGAATGGAAAACCTATTCAGGTCTTGGTGAGAAGGATCGAACACGTGTGTTCCCACACTTTGTACGACCGGCTTGAAGGGTTTGTTGCCCAACGCTTTTAATTTAGAGAGCGGCACGGACTGTCTAATTTTTGGATCGCTAAGGAGCGGTAAGCTTCAGGCTATCAATAAACATAAACGATAAAATAAAACACACATGTCATCGTAAGGGATCTCCCATGGAATCGTCTTGTCTGCCACAAAAGCAAGCGAGTCTGAAACAGACCACGAAGCCGCAAGACGGGGGACGGCGTCCAAGGGACGATATGAATTCCTGAGGTCAAGTTGAGCAAAAGTCCCGGATGTGTGCTGCGCCCAGAGAGCGTGCGAGTCCCGAAACTCGATATCTATTTACAAATCTCAGTCCGGCTCAGTTTACGCGTACAAAGGAGACTTACCTGAAACACCACCCTCAATGGAAGAGCCCCCTACCCGCCACTTCGCGATGTGTCCCCTCCTTACATCCCAAATCTCAACCGCATCGCCTATATCGGCCCTCCCTTTCACAGGAGCCACCTCGGGCTTCTCCATGTCAACATCCACGATCGTGCCAGAGTCAGTTATGTCTGACATTGAACCTGTGCCGGACTCTGCGTTTGAGGTGACGGCAAGCTCGCACTCGTACCCCGGACGCCACCGAACTCTACGTACAGGGAACTGTGTTGCGATCGTATAGGTCGGTGTACGCTCGAAGTGGGGATTTGCAAGGTCCCACACTTTGACTGTTCGATCAAGAGAGCCACTGGCAATCCATCCACCAGCACCAGGGGTACCTCCCTCTGGAGCGCACCAGTCGAGTGTGAGAATGGGACCCGTGTGCGCCACGGGTAAACGGTCAAGCTGTCCTTTTGGACCCATTGAGAAGTCATACCTAAGGAGAACGGATAAGCAGGAGGCGTAATGGTTGTAACAGCCACCGACCGATACAAACAACCATTGTCCAGACCCACAACAGCATGAACAGGACAGGCTTGGCTACATGAGAAGGCCGCACTGCGAATAGCAGTAGGGTGGTGGAGTCTTATGACAGAGCTTCTCATATCTCGCAGATCCTAGTTCAATTTCAGGGCGTGTGACACCAGAGTAGGCCATGGGCTTACCCAGACTCTTATGTCGCCATCAGCAGAGCCAGTCATGCAGTAGTTGGCCACAATGGGCGAGTACGCGAGTACATGGATCGAACGGAGGTGCAGACGCGTCCGGCGTTCTACGGAATGACGTCTACACCCATGTGCAAGTTGCTTAGAGTGTGGACCACCCACCATACTTGGAGGGACCCAGTTTGTTCAGGTCCCACATTATGAGTTCGCCGTTCCGCGCACTTGTGAGGATCTTGTTGTCATAGCCTGGTATTGGGTGAGACAAAGTTATTCCCTTCCGTCCCCTCAGGACTGAGACTTACTCCCGCGGCCCCAAGCAACGTCGGTGCTGGCACTCTCCATTTTCAACCCACTGCCAGTCCAGAGATTGCGCGACGCATCAAGGCGATGGCCTCCTCGGCCGACAGCGGACTTATGGTCTGGATTAAGTGAAGTTTGCATGTCGGAAACCCGCAATATGCGCAAGCCTATGAATTGGGGCTAAACATCATGCATACAGAATAGCCGAAGAACACACATTCTTTTCCCGCGACCACACACCGCATTCCATCTTCGCTCTTGGCGATCGCACCTCCGCCGCTGCGGGCGGCCCCGGGGAGCCTCACGGTACGTGTCTGACCCTGATATCCATGCAAACGGGCGTCTGTATACGGTTCCGGTGACAACGGGAATGAGGATATTTGGATTGAGGGACGCTGGCGGTGGGGAGAAAGCATGCGAGGCACGTGCTGGGGTCGTGCCGGGGTCCGCCGGGTGTCGAGTCGAGTTGGGCGTTGGATGGAGCCAGCTTTACTATCTCTCTCTTCCCTCTCGTCAACGTACACCAGCTAAGCCCTGGCCCACCGCCTTATTTCCATTCTTACGTAGCAATGGGCAACAGCACGTCATCGTCATCTTACCGCACACATCATGAGGATACGGTCGTCGACTTTGGTTATCTCACTCCCCAAGGGGTCTACTCTGCCACCAAAGATTGGAAAGAGGATGTCGTCACACAGCTCATCATCGACCGCAAAATCGCCCCTTTTTATAGACCCCTCGAAGATTATGATGTCTCCTGGGATGACGAACAAATCCTTGCCGCCCGTAAAGATCCTCCCACCACGGCCGAGCAGGACGGCACAGCCCCCGCAGTGACGCACCTCCTCCCACGAAATCCACTCATCACAAACGCCAGAGCGTATCCAAGGAGCTACCTCGTAGTGCCGAGGCTGCGATCTACAGAGATGCCACAGAGTGTCCAATATGCTTCCTCGTCCGTCATCCGCCCCGCTCAACGTTCCGAATTTATCTAACACATGCACTTTCTAGTACTATCCTATCAACATTAATCATTCCCGTTGCTGCGACCAGTCGATCTGCTCAGAATGTTTTGTTCAGATAAAGAGAACCGAACCTACCGTAACACATATGGTCTCCGATCCCGCATGCTGTCCGTTTTGTGTACAAGAAAACTTCGGCGTTGTTTATACTCCTCCCCCCTGGAGAACGGGGATCGGAAGCGAGGGATGGGTACGTCAGTTCGTCTTGAGTCCGATCCACCAAGATGATGGATCATTCTACTCACGTTCGCAATGTTCCGGTTTCGGCGCAATTCCCAGGCCCACCCCACTTGGCCAGACTCACCTAAAGGCTCTCAAAGGTCATTTGATAGTAGCAAGCTTAGACAAGGGAAACAACAGAAGCGGTTCAAGAGCTATGATCACACCGACCCTGAGGTCGTGACAGTAGGTACGACGCATCCTCTTTCGTTACTCTGTGAGTGCGGCCTCACGTTGATGACCTAGATCAAATACATCCCGACTGGGAGGCCAAGTTGGCGGCAGTCCAGGCTGCGGCAGCACGCCGCGCCAATCGACGTATAATCATGAGGCAGATCGGAGACCGCCTTATTCCGGTTGGCATTACAAGTGGGAGAATACACCCACTTCCTGTCGAGGCCGCTGGAACAGAAGGAGACGGCGGAGGCAGTCGACGCTCAAGACGACGACAACAGCAACAACAGGACCTTAATAACTTTCTCGGTAATTTGGGTTTCGGCGGTCGAGATCTAGAGGAAGTGAGTACTTCATCTGTTATACCTTTTGAATGTATTGATCATTGTGCTGCATTATCCCAGCTGATGATGATGGAAGCGATGAGACTTTCTTTGCTCGAACATGATGCCCAGCAGCGGCGAGAGGCGGAGGAGCAAGCTCGGAATGGTGCAGAAGACAGTAGTTCTCAGTCAAGACCTGAAGGTCCTAATTCACCGCCGTCACCACGAGCAATCGAAGCACCCCCCGATATTGCCGGCTCCACGGCCGAATCCTCGCTTACACCTGCCGTTTCTAATATTTCTCCTTCTCCCAGTACGCCTAATGTGGCCAACGTATCGTCAAATCCTCAACCGCTGTCGGAAAGCCCTTCAAATGGTACAGGTGATCTCAACCCGACACCACGCTTGTTACAGTCGTCTTCATACCCTACTCCAACTCACCCAACTGTCAGTCGAATGGATTCGTTGGCATCTTCTGTTGCTCCGAATGAAGTGGCCACCGGGTTGGAAGGCTACCGATTCCTAAGCTCCGAATCAGAAGAATCGGTTGTCGCCCGGGAGCCCCTTCTGGACCTCGAGGACAGCGATGCATAGACTTGAATTCCCTAGCGCAGCGAAGGAAATGAGGGCTTACTGCTGAGGGGGGATTATAGGGTCCAATGTTGTACAAACAAATCGCGCTCCCGCCACGTCACGATTCTTCAGGATGAACTCAACGACACACTTTAATATTTTATTTGGGATTGTAGTTTTACGACTAGATCATTGCCCTACTTTTTTACGCATAGATGACTCGGAGGGTTTACTCTGTGGTCGTCCAAGCCGTCCCATCACACGACCGATTTATATCAATTTTTTTTTCTCATAAGTCACGTGTGAATTTTGTTACAAGCGCGTTTCCGCAAAATTACACTCACTCACTCACCGCTGAACCACTTCAACAATATTCATGGACACTCCATGGACGGTTGACCCAGATGAGGTTTCACGCTACTTTAACGTTGACCCCCACACCGGTCTTTCTCCAGACCAAGTCCATCTTTACTCAGAACGTTACGGTACCAATGGTGCGCGTGTGCTGGCCACGTATTACCCCGCTTGCTGTACTGACAATGGCTTCCACCGAAAGAGCTCCCGGAGGAGCCAGGAACACCCATATGGGAGCTAATCCTCGAGCAATTCAAGGACCACCTCGTCCTTATCCTTCTTGCGTCTGCCGTCATATCGTTTGTCTTGGCCTTGCTCGAGAGCGAGGAAGACGCCTCGCCTTTCGGTGCCTTCGTGGAGCCTGCGGTAATTCTTCTCATCCTCATTGCAAATGCCGCAGTAGGCGTTATTCAGGAGAGCAATGCTGAAAAGGCCATTGATGTACGTTATCTTCTCGTTCCTGAAACCGTCACCGCTGGCATGCTGACACTTGACGTGTCATCAGGCGCTAACGCAGTATGCCCCCGATGAAGCCAGCGTTTTCCGCTCTGGCAGAGTTGGCCGCATTCCAGCGTCGCAGATCGTTCCGGGCGACATCATTTGCGTGTCCGTCGGTGACAAGGTTCCGGCAGACTGCAGGCTACTGTCTGTGTCGTCAAGCAGTTTCCGCGTTGACCAGGCAATTCTTACTGGCGAGAGTGTGAGCGTTCATAAATCTGAAGATGTCGTATCGGATGTCAAGGCGGTCAAGCAAGATATGACAAATATACTGTTTGCTGTACGACCTTTTTGCTCTGTGACCTGTGAACCGCGCTTTATTGAATACATTCTGACTAGGGCACAACAATTGTGAGCGGGAGCGCGCGCGCTATCGTTGTTTTTACGGGTCAAAATACGGCCATCGGCGACATTCACAAGTCCATTTCGTCTCAGATTAGCGAAAAGACTCCTCTGAAGCGCAAGCTGGATGACTTTGGAGACATGCTCGCCAAGGTCATCACGGTTATCTGCATCCTCGTGTGGCTTATCAACTTCCGGAACTTCTGGCATCCCTCGCATCACGGTGCCCTCAAGGGCGCAGTGTATTACTTCAAAATTGCCGTCGCCCTCGCCGTCGCTGCCATCCCGGAGGGGTTAGCTGCCGTCATCACTGCATGCCTCGCTCTTGGAACCAAGAAGATGGCCCAAAAAAACGCTATCGTCCGGAACCTACCTAGTGTCGAAACTTTGGGTAGTACCAACGTTATTTGTTCGGATAAAACGGGTACCTTGACCACCAACCAGATGAGCGTATCAAACGTGAGTGGTTTCATTGTTTTGTACGTGGCGTGCGGTGCCAACTTACTCTTCCGACTAGTTTGTCATAGTCGACAAAGCGGGGAAACTTCGCGAGTACCTCGTAGACGGTACAACGTTCTCCCCGCACGGGTCGGTCACATCCCCTGGCGGGAAGGATGCGTCTGTTGACCTTCAATCAGAGCCAGTGCAACGCCTGGCTGAGATCTCTTCAATTTGCAACGATGCCAGGGTCTTCTACAACGCAGTAAGTCAATGGCGTACCCTCACTATTTCGTCCGCCGTAACGAGGGGATTTCTAGGACAAAGGCACATACGGTAATGTGGGCGAACCCACAGAGGCGGCTCTGAAAGTTTTGGCTGAGAAGATTGGCGCTTCGGACCCCAAGGTGTTGGCCACTTCGACGTCCCTCGATCCGTCAACCCGAGCAACCGCTGTCAGCGACTATTTGGAGAGGAAAATCCGTCGTCTTCTGACTTTTGAGTTTTCCCGCGATCGGAAAATGATGTCGGTTCTCGTTCAACTGGATAAGACTGGCTGCTTATTCGTAAAAGGCGCTCCCGAGTCTGTCTTGGATCGGTGTTCCAACGTTCTTGTTCCAGGTGGCCATCAAATACCACTCACCCCTCTTCTCCGTAACCGACTTCTGGCACAGATCACTCCCTATGCTCAGTCCGGACTGCGCACTCTGGGTTTTGCGTTTATTGACGTTCAGGATGTCGACATTCACCACTATCATTCGGAGAGCGTGGCAGATTATTCCCGTTTTGAACGCGATCTCACTTTCGTCTCGCTAGTCGGCATGCTAGACCCACCGCGACCAGAGGTCCACGATGCTGTCACAACTTGTAAAGCTGCTGGCATCCGCGTGATATGCATCACTGGCGATAACAAGGGAACAGCAGAAAGCGTGTGTCGGAGCGTTGGGATTTTCGGTCCAAATGAAGACTTGACGGGGAAGAGCTATACTGGCCGCGAATTTGACGAACTCAGTCATCCCGAAAAGGTCATCGCCGTCCAGAAAGCCTCCCTTTTCAGCCGAACGGAACCGAATCACAAGGCTGAATTGGTCGATCTTCTGCAAGGTCTTGGACTTGTTGTTGCTATGGTGAGCTCTTTGTTGCAATGTTGTCCGCCTTGCTCACTCCATATCATAGACCGGTGATGGCGTGAATGACGCACCTGCATTGAAAAAGGCCGATATTGGTGTGGCAATGGGAAGCGGCACAGATGTCGCTAAGCTTGCTGCCGACATGGTATTGGCTGATGACAACTTCGCCACCATAGAGAAAGCCGTAGAGGAGGGTAGATTGATATACAATAATACCAAGCAGTTCATCCGCTATCTTAGTACGTGCGCCTCTTATTCTCATAATTTTTGCGTCTTACGTATCGCTTTTCCAGTTTCGTCCAACATTGGCGAGGTTGTCAGCATCTTCTTAACTGTTCTTCTTGGCATGCCGGAGGCGCTCATTCCTGTGCAATTGCTCTGGGTTAATCTTGTTACCGACAGCTTACCCGCAACCGCATTGGGATTCAACCCCCCAGACCGCTCGATAATGCGGGTGCCTCCACGAAACAGTCGAGAACCATTGGTGTCCAAATGGCTCTTTGTCCGATACATGGTTATCGGGACCTATGTTGGCATCGCCACGGTTGGAGGTTATGCATGGTGGTTTATGTTCTATGAAAAGGGCCCACAAATCTCGTATTACCAGTTGGTGCGTATTCTCTTTTCACTTACATATATCTGCGTCTTACTAATATCTCTCTTCCTGTTAGACGCATTTCCACCAATGCGCCGTTCGATTCCCCGAGATAGGATGCGATATGTTCACGAACGACCAGGCACGACATGCGTCCACAATGAGCTTGTCGATACTGGTCACCGTCGAAATGTTTAATGCGATGAATTCGTTATCCGAAAACGAAAGTTTACTCCGTCTGCCTCTTTGGAAAAACAAGTTCCTGGTGGCGGCTATCACCCTGAGCATGGTCCTACACGTCGCCATTCTATACATTCCCGTCCTCACTGTGAGTGGTTTCGTTTTACAAGACTGTTGCCTGGTTGATGACTGGTTGGCAGACGATGTTCGCGATCGCGCCACTGGACTGGATCGAATGGAAGGCTGTTCTGCTGTTGAGTGCGCCCGTGGTGCTCATAGATGAGGTGCTGAAGCTTCTGACGGTACGTCTCAAACCCGATCCTCTTTGTATACTACATTATATCTTACGCTGGCGACCTTTTAAAGACAACACTCGTTTCTCCGCCAATCAAGATTAAGATCGATTAATCAGTAGGATAGTGGTAGAATTTGATGGGTGCTAATACCCGTCCAGTATTGATCCCGGTAGTGGATGGACACGAATACAACTAATTTATAAGAGAGCGGGCCTTTCGGATTCGATGTCTTCGTCTTCATCGTCGCTGTCCGGTTGGCGCTCTTTTACTGTTTGTACCATGTGTTCTAACCCAACTAAATCCCATCCTATTGAATCCTTCGAGACGGTTAGGTGGCTAACGATGTCGCCAAGTCGTATCAAAGTATCTTCCCTAAAAAGTGAACCAAAAAATTTCAAAGTCAAAATCATGCAGATTCAATAATAGTAGAGCCACGTCGTAAAACCATGTACCTCGCACATATTTGTATCCAGCGACAGAAATCGTCGAGCCATATCCGAGAATAGACGTAGTAGACTTCGTGTGCGTCGAAGATGGCGCGCAGCTCGAGCAGACAGCGTAGAACGGTGCGCGTCCCGCGAAGGAGGAAATGTGCCACGTCTTTCCTGCACGCGTCCGCTAGCGCCCAAGAGCGATAAAGCGGGAAGGCGACCGCGCGGCGGTAGGACGGAAAGAAGGTCTCTGCCAGCTCAGCGGATTCAAAGTCAAAATCCGAGTGCTTTGAGTCGTCCTTGTTTGTTGTTACTTGTGGGGAAGGATGAGGAGAATGAGAATATGGAGGAGGGTCGAGCGCGGTGAAGGGTGTTGTGAGCGTTGCGATCGTCCATGCGCTTTCGGGAGTTGGATCGTGCTGCGTTGTGCGGGCATCGTAGGCGTAGGCGAAGAGGAGCGTTAGGAGCGTTAGGTAGAGGTTATGGGTTTCTTGAGGTGAGGCGAGGTCTACAATAAGGACATTCTTGAGTTGTTGCCATCGTGGAAAGGAAATGTAATGGTATATTTACATTCTTTTCGGGGGAGGCGTAGCATTGCTAAGTTTTCGGCTTCTGTGAAGATGACGGCGTTGGGACTCGGAGCGGTTGAGGAGGATTCGAGATGCGGATGTGTCCATGCGAGAAGTTCCTCAATTTGTTCGCTATCCGCAAAGTCTGCCCTAATTAAAGTAGGATGGGTAGATAATCGATGATGCAATGAACAAGGGATTCCTTTTTTTATCGTTGGAGGGACGACGCGACGTACATGTAGTACTCGGGATCCCATTTTGACTCCTCGTGCCTCAATCGACGGATGCGTCGTTCGGAGGGACTTAGAGTCTCGGCATCCACACCGAGTTCATTGATCTCGTTCTCTCCAGTGCCTACGTGAAGAAAATACCCAGTATATGCGTTGAGGAACCCATAAGGTTTTCGAAGGGATGTTTCCAACGCTGGGAGTGGGTCCGGTACAGTCTGGGGAATTGTCCACGAGTTGGCTGCAGCTACATATTGAAGATAGATTAGTCATAATGAGCAAGACACGAAATATGTGGCGATGCTCACCGTCGAGGATTTCCTTGCGTTCCGTATCGCCAGGGTCACTCGTATCCGTATTCCCCGAGGTATCTTGTGAGCTCAGTACTTCGATTGTCGCGTTGTGAGGTGTGCTTTGGGCTGGTGGTGGTGCAAGGAGCTTCCCTAACAGATCAAGATCTGGGAAGTTCTCTCCACGGTTCAGCTTTGTCAACGTGAGAGTGAGATAACCAGATGCGGGGTCGTAGACAGCGGAAGACTGGTCATCCTCGACGACACTCGCCGGAAAGCTCAGCCGAAGGAAATAGGGCGCGACGTGTAGGGAGAGCAGGGAGTCGTCGACGTGAATTTCTATTTCTGACGCGCGTACAGCAGGACAGTACGCAGAGACGATGACAGAACTATCATTTTGTGAGCAGGAAAAGCGTGGGGTGATCATCCGCGGTCGAGGACAAGTGGATCAGTGAGCAGCGTCGCGTATCAGACGAGGACATCGCTATCTACCAGAGACGCAGACGCGACTCAACGCGCTTCAAGTTATTAATAACGTTTCATCAATCATCACGTCAAACACGACATTTTTTTTTATTCTTTATCACTGTAGACTTTTACACCCATGGACCCACAAACGCTGCCGGCCATTCCCCCGCTCGAGGACATCGAGCGCTGGATTTTCCAAGAAAAGCGGGGCAATTGCGTGCCCGTGTGCATTCAGCTCCCTGCTGACCTCATAACGCCCGTCATCGCCTATCTTCGCATCGCAAACAACTCCAAGTACAGTTTTTTGCTCGAGTCCGTCCTCGCGGGCGAGAATATCGCTCGCTACAGTTTCATCGGTGCCGATCCGTTCAAGCTCGTCAAAGTCGGGCCTAATGAGGCTGTCCAGGGCGATCCCATGCTCGCCCTTGAGCGGGAACTGTCGGTCTACAGATACGTCAAGATACCCCAAGTGCCCACGTTCACCGGGGGCGCTATTGGTTACGTGGCGTACGACGCGATTCAGCATTTTGAGCCGAAGACTGCACGGTCAACGTTGAAAGACGGGCTTGGGATACCGGATGCTGTCTTCATGCTCGCAGACACCCTGCTCATATACGACCACCTCTTCCAGTCTGTCAAGATCGTTTCGCACGTATTCTGCCCGGAAAACACAACGAGTTCGAACCTCGCGTTCATCTACCAGACGGCCGTGTCCAAGGTTCGCCGCCTCGCGCGGATTATAATGAACCCTGTTGTACCGGAAGTGCCGCAACCTCCTGTAACCTTGGGCCACACGAGTACATCGAACGTCGGGAAAGAAGGTTATGAGCGATATGTTACAACGCTAAAAAAGCATATTGTGGCAGGTGACATAATCCAGGCTGTTCCCTCTCAGCGTCTCTCGCGTCCGACCGAGCTACACCCATTCAATGCTTACCGACGATTACGACAAACGAACCCTAGCCCGTATATGTTTTACCTCGATTGTGGGGAAGTGCAAATAGTCGGGGCAAGCCCTGAAACCCTGTGCAAAGTAGAAGAAAACAAAGTCTACAATCATGCGATCGCAGGAACGACAAAGCGCGGTGCCACAGTTGAAGGTTCGCTTCCTCCCCTGCCGCAACATTGAGAGTTTGTCCTAAATATATTCTCAGAGGACGAGCGGCTGAGTCAAGAGCTGCTGAACTCGGAGAAAGATCGAGCTGAGCATCTCATGCTGGTGGATCTCGCACGCAATGATGTCAACCGCGTTTGCAAGTCGAACACGGTTAAAGTGGACCATTTAATGAGAGTGGAGGCCTTTAGCCACGTCATCCATCTCACCTCTCAAGTGTCTGGGGTGTTGCGTGACGGTTTCACGAGGTCAAAGTGCCCCCTACTTGTCCGATCGTCGCGTTCCTGACTTTACCCAGATTCGACGCTTTTCGTTCGATATTCCCTGCAGGCACTGTTTCTGGAGCTCCAAAGATAAAAGCGATTGAGCTTGTGTATGATTTAGAGCAAGAGCGCCGCGGAGTATATGCTGGCGCAGTTGGTCGGTTCGACTTTGCCGATGACGCGATGGATACCTGCATAGCGATCCGGACTACTGTCTTTAAAGATGGTGTAGCGTATCTCCAGGCAGGTGGGGGGATTGTACATGACAGCGTTGAAGAAGACGAATACAACGAGACCATGAACAAGTTGGAGGGCAACTTGAAAGCACTTAACTGCGGTGAAGGTAAGTAATCATGGTTTCCGCATTGGAATTCGCTGAATGCCCTCGATTAGATTACTGGTATCATATGCAACAATCCACTAAACCATCGAGTAAAGGTGGATAAAAATAAGGCGATTAAATTGACGTTTGAATTTAATCTACTTGAAGTGTACGACGTTTTGCCATTGATCGCGCGGAATGCGCTCGCTTTTTTGCCTGCTCTGCCGCTATCTTTGCCTTCTCCGCCGCTATCTCGACACCCTCTCGGCCCGCGATGCTGAGTACACCTGCAATCAACTCGGCGGTCCGCGTGCTTTCGTCGTTAGCAGGAACAGAGTACATGACGATGCGTGGGTCGACATTAGAGTCGACAATCCCGATAGTGGGAACATGCTCGATGGCGCATTCGCGGATAGCATGAAGGTTGGGTATGGGATTAAGGAAAATGACAAGGTCAGGAACCACACGTTCAGACCTGGTAACGTCAAGTCCGAAGAAATGGACCTTATTTGTGAGGGTGCCCGGAAGCCACTTTTCACTGACGTGGTAAGCTTGCGAGCCTATACGTTGTGCGGCTTTAAGGACGGTGGGGCGAAGGTCGGGGCGAGTGCCGACAAAGACGATTGTCCCGTCCCGAGATGCAACGGCTCGACGAGGGCAGCTGCGCGACGAAGATGGGGCAGGGTGCGCTCGAGGTCTATGATGGTGACATCCGCGCGTGTTCCATACGCGTATGGAATGAAGTTTGGGTTAAGCAACGATCTGTGATGGCCGAGGTGCGCTCCAGCAGCGAGAAGTGCAGAAATTGTTAGGTCGCGTGGGGCCGTTGGGCGATGTAAAGGATGATGAGGTTGCCATGCATTGTCCCGAGTCTCTGTAGAACCAAACTTCGAAAAAACGTCGACTGGAGACAAACGCCGTTGTGAATGGAGTAAAGCAGCAGGGTGTGAAGGACTTACTGAGGGTGCTGCGCTCCGCTCTCTCCAGCTGGAAAGCGGTCCAATCGTCTTGGGAGAGCAACCTCTTTTGTGACTCCTCTGATACAGATGTGAAGGAGCGACGCTGACTCCGCCAGGTGGTAGCAAGACGTGTGCGGAGTGAATTGAAGGCCATTAACGGGACCAGCGAGACCAGCGAGCGATGCTGCCACTGCCGCAAACGGAAGGGGAGTGCCGAGCTGACTAAGCGCAGACCAAATTTTTTCATTCAGTTGGGTTGGGCGGCCAAATACGCTCCTCCCCTCCTTCGTTCTGCAACCTACCTCCCCCACAAAATGGCCGATTCTGATCTTTTCGACGGCGCTATCGGTATTGACCTCGGCACAACCTACTCGTATGTCCCCGCCCTTGTCTCCACGCTACACTTGTCACGTCTAGTACAGCTGTGTGGGGGTGTGGCAAAATGACCGTGTCGAGATTATCGCTAATGATCGTGCGTTCTTTGTCTGAATCTTTCTCATGCAATTTTCTTTTCTAACTCGTAACCAGAGGGTAATCGCACTACACCATCCTATGTTGCGTTTTCTGCAGAAGAGCGTCTCATTGGAGACGCCGCGAAAAATCAAGCTGCGATGAATCCTCGGAATACCGTTTTCGACGCGAAGCGTCTTATTGGTCGCCGTTTCGAGTATGTTGCTTAATATCTTTATCAGCGTTCCTATCTCACCCGTTACCCCTCAAAGTGACCCCGACGTAAAGAAGGTAATTAATAGGTCAACATCTCTCGGTGTTCATTTACTTATCTAGCAACTTCTGTTGCAAGGATATTTCTCACTGGCCCTTCGAAGTCGTTGAAAAAGATGGATCTCCCCTGATCAAAGTTCACTATCTTGGTGAAGACAAGACGTTTAGCCCTCAAGAGATTTCGGCTATGGTTCTCACCAAGATGAAAGATATTTCCGAGGCTAAGCTTGGGAAGACTGTCAAGAAGGCTGTCGTAACAGTTCCCGCATATTTCAATGATTCTCAACGTCTTGCCACGAAGGACGCGGGCGCAATCGCTGGGCTTGATGTATTACGTATCATCAATGAGCCCACTGCCGCCGCCATCGCGTATGGCCTGGACCAACAATCAAAAACTGAACGTAATGTTCTTATCTTCGACCTCGGTGGAGGAACTTTCGATGTCTCCCTTTTAAATATCACTGGTGGTGTGTTCGCCGTCAAGGCAACTGCTGGCGATACCCATCTTGGTGGAGAGGACTTTGATAACGCGCTCCTTGAGCATTTCAAGAATGAGTTCAAGCGGAAGTCAAAGCTCGACATTTCGGATGACGCCCGTGCGCTACGGAGATTGAGGAGTGCTTGCGAACGTGCTAAGCGCACTCTCTCCAGCGTCACCCAGACTACCGTTGAGGTTGATTCCCTCTTCCAGGTAAGACAAGTGATCTTCAGTATAGGGCGTGGGATGACATTTTTGCCAGGGAGAGGATTTCTCTGCAAACATCACGCGTGCACGTTTTGAAGAGATTAATGCAGTACTTTTCAAATCGACACTCGAACCCGTCGAAAAGGTGCTGAAGGATGCGAAGATGCCTCGGGAGAAAGTCGACGACATTGTCCTCGTTGGTGGTTCAACACGTATCCCCAAGATTCAGTCCCTCGTATCCGAGTATTTCGGAAACCGCCAGCTCAACAAATCCATCAACCCCGATGAGGCCGTTGCCTATGGTGCTGCCGTGCAAGCGGCAGTTCTTACTGGCCAGACCTCTGAGAAGACACAAGACTTACTGTTGCTCGATGTTGCACCCCTCTCCCTTGGTGTCGCCATGCAGGGTGACGTGTTCGGAGTTGTCGTTCCGCGGAACACGCCTATTCCGACCAACAAGTCCCGCGTATTTACTACCGTCGAGGACAACCAGACGACTGTTACGTTCCCGGTGTATGTTTCTTCTCGTATACGGTCATGTTTGCCGTCTGTCTTACACAAGTTGTAGCTACGAAGGAGAGCGGACGCAGTGCCGTGATAATCGTTTGCTCGGTGAATTCGAGCTGAATGGCATTCCTCCCATGCCACGAGGCCAAGCTGAGCTTGTTACCACCTTCGAGGTTGATGCGAACGGCCTTCTCAAGGTCTCTGCACAAGACCGTGCCTCCGGCCGCAAGGCATCCATCAGTATGTATGCTTCTTGCCGCGCATGTTTATATGCTTATTGTCTGTCTGGAGGTATCACCAATTCCGTCGGTCGCCTGTCATCGGCAGAAATTGATCAAATGATCAAGGACGCCGAGCAATTTAAGCAAGCGGACAAGGACTTTTCCGCACGTCATGAAGCGAAATCCGATCTTGAAGCCTATATTCACCAGGTCGAGGCCACAATCACGTCGCCGGAGATCGGCATGAAGCTCAAACGTGGCGCAAAGGGACAAGTCGAGTCTGAGCTGGCGCGTGCGCTCGAAAAACTCGAGATAGAGGACTCGACATCAGACGAACTTCGCAAAGCACAATTGGGGATCAAACGAGCTTTGCAGAAAGCGACTGCGGGCATTCGCTAAGATATCTTTGAGTATCGTGGTGGTTTCCTGTCCTCTTGTCGCCTTTATCCCCTGGTTACCGTCGCTGTATACACTGAATTAAAAAAGCGTAGATTTTTATGTACGCATCTTCACTTGTACATGTGCGAGTAGATGAATACGCGCAATAATCTTCCTAGCTCAGGGGCAAAGAGAATCCGTGAGAAGTGCGAATATATATGTCCTCACCGTGTCTCATCAGAACCCATGAGAACCCAGGAACTTTATTACAGGTGACCGAGAGTCTCCACGAGGCACAGGGTTTACGTTAAGTCTGTGCATGGCACCCCTAAAAGATCCCACTTGGCTTTCACGCAATGCCGGTGTCGGTCTGTGTTGCAATCTCTCCGATCCCGCGGGCCAGGGGCATCGGGAACTAGCGACGGGTGTTGGGTGTTTGTAAATACAGTTTTACTGAATAGTAGTTGCGCTGGTCAGATCTTGGCTTCGGGTCCCTAATCAGAACAAGAACAAGGACAAGGACAAGGAGAATGCGTAGCAAGGCATCTCGGGCACTGGGACCCTTCACGTTCACGTACCCTGTTCAAAAGATTAAGACCACGAGGTGGAGAAGAGATGCAAGTGGCGGGTCTGGGGTTTTTCTGATCAACAAAGAAAGCGTTATTTTATACAGTACTAGTAAATAATAAATGGAGATGAATGACCGATCCTGAGCCTGAAATAAGTTATATGCATTGTCGTTTGCTCAGAACGCCGTTCAGTTCATTCATCCATTCATCCATCATTAAAAATCATTATCATTAACTTAGATACCGTGTGAGGTCAGCCGGTGAAGAACAAGGGCGGTCGAACCGAACTCGGCAGTCCCTCGGACGAACGTGACACATTCTTTTTTTTTTTTCCCGCAGTTTGTAGTTTCAAAGTCACGGTATAAAAGGTCAGAGGGCAGAAAAGGCGAAGAGGGGCCAAAAGGTAAGTTAGAAATGGAAGTTCACGCCGTAGAAAGTCCGGCCCCTGAGGGGTTATCATGGGGCGGAGGTTGAAAGATGGGCCGGAAGAAGTGGATAAAGTTTGTTTTTTTGAAGGAATATTTGAGCCCGATTTCGATCGAGAGCGACAGGTCAGGTCGAGGGAGCGTAAACTTGTCAGGCCTTGGTCTTGGACCACCACCAAGCCCATCTCTCGCTCCCTCTCTCTTCTCTTGCATTTCTCTCTACTACTATACTTCCCAAGGTATCATTCTTCTCCACTCAGTCTCTTTTCTATTTCTCTCTTCTCCTTTCTTCGCCCTGGGAAGTTTTACCAAAACCACCATCAGCACCCGGCAAGCTGATCTTCACGACCTCCTTCCTGCAGCACATAGTAACCACAGCTGTGTCTCAAAAGTCACCTCTTACCCCTTCTATATACATACAAGTACCCACTGGTTCTCCGTCTCCGTCACACAATCTTCGGTAATAGCTAATCAGTATCCATCCTCAAGAGTATAATGTCTCTTTCCGCCGAGCAGCCTGGTTTCTCCCGCAATCCCTCCGGAAAAACGCCCCCTCCCGCCCCCTCTGCAGCTTATGCAAAGAGGTTTGTGCTTGTCATTTTGTCCCTTCTCCTTCCTGAATTCTTTTTAGAGCGCGCGAGTTACAGGGCGACGGTATGATTGGTCGATACAGGCCGCCGGCCCTCCGTGGTCTCACATCAGGCGGCTCTCCTCCTAATGAAATCTCCCCTTCTTCCACCATCACCCCTACGGACGGCCTTAGCCTACCAAATAACGCATATTCGTCTGGCTACAGAAGGGCGAGGGCCGGAACCTTACCTTCCAACGTGTCGCTGGCCGCTCAGCAATATGCTGCCTCCAACACACCTAGCTCCAGCACTCTGACGTCTACAGAATCATTCAGTGATCAGCTACAGCTCCTGCCCCAGTCTAGCGCCACCCCGACCTCCTCCATGAGGCCTGCGCTGCGCCATTCAGCGTCAGTGGCCTCCCCTATTGCGTCCTCTGTATTATCAGAACGAAGCAGTCGCCTTCGTTCGGGCTCATTAACGACATTGCCTTCCTCCGGCCTGTCAAACCCTTTTGGTTCAAGCATCTTCTCCTCATCGTGGTTAGCTTCATCTGGCAGTAATACTGCTTTCCCCGTTTTGGAAGAAATACGCTCGCCCACGTCCATGGATAATGGCGCAGATGATTTTGATGTTCATACACTGGATTACCTTGGTTTAGATGAGACCCATCACCGCCCCCCTCCCGCCGCAACAATATCCGAACTCCGCAATCAAGCGCAAGCCGTAATTGCTGGGAATCTGTCTAACCCACCGCGTTTGCGGGCCACAACTGTCTCGCACCCCTACCGTCGAATGTCTTCCACGGGTACTTCCCTTCTTGGCACTCCCAACCCGGAGGAGGAAGAAGAGGTGTATGAACAGTCGTATAACAGCCGTCCGACATTGGAGACCTATAACGACTCATTGGCTCCCGACGACTACTTTCCCCGCGGAACGAAAGGCCTCAAGCAGACAGATTATTTGGGTGTAAATTTGTCAACAGCCGACCACGTGCTATATCTGTTGGCACCCTTGACGATACGGCCGCACGGATAACGCGTCGTGCAACTGTTTCAGTGGAGCAACCCGTTTACGAACTTTCATCCTCGTTCAATGGCACAAACAGCGCCCAGTTGAGTCAATCTGGTATTCTCAAGACCGATAAAACCACCACACTCCGTTCCGGATCAATGCCTTCAGTACGTTTTCCCGTCACGGAGGTGTCTGGGACTCGGACACCCTCCTATCTTCTGACAGCGAATCAACCTGGACGCGCAGTCTCCCCGAAATCTGAGAACCCGACTCAGATTCAGACTCCGACTCGCTCCCTTTGGATAGGAAACCTTGACAGTTCGGTCACTAGTGAGCAGCTTATCCACGTCTTCGCCCCATACGGGGCAATCGAGAGTCTGAGGCTCTTGCCGGAGAAGGTAAAATACAGAATCTTCATTGCAAATTTTTTTTCTCATCAGAGCGTAGGAGTGCGGTTTCGTCAACTTTGTCGATCAGGCAGACGCCGTTCGTGCCAAGGAAGATGTACTCAATCGTCTTGGTGGTAACATCGGCATGCCTAATGGGCAGACTGTTCGCATCGGCTTTGGAAAGGCGGATAGCGCGCCCGCTGCGCCGGGTAAAGGTCCTGGCGGAACTTCATCAAACGGATCGTCATCTTCCATTGCCGGGAAGAACTCGGCTAGTCCCTCCATGAGTGGTATGGAGGCTCAGCTGCAGTCCACGCCGACGCGAGCCCTCTGGATTGGCTCAATTCCATCGACGACGACACCGGCGACAATCCTGAGCGTGTTTAGCCCGTACGGCCCCATTGAATCTGCTCGCGTCCTCACCCACAAGAATTGCGGATTTATCAACTTCGAGCGCCTAGACGATGCCGTCCGGGCGCGCAAGGCTCTGAATGGTCGCGACGTGCTCGGTAGTGATGTCGGCGCGATCCGTATTGGATTTGCAAAAGTGCCCGTTAAGAACGGGCAAGACGGTGTTCCAGGGCAGGAAGAGGCTCCCAGCCTCAATGTTCAGGGCGTGGGTGACCTTAGTGTGGGTGCCACTATCCACGCACTACGCAGCGTCAAGGGGGCGTCTACAATCCCCGTTGATCAGCAAGTCCTCGGTGGCACGGTCGAGAACTATCGTTCTAATCTACTACTGAGTATGATCGGGACGGGAACCCATAACACGGCATTTGTGAACGATGGAACGCCTAAACCTGCTGGGTGGTGTCCCACTGTGACTGAGCAGCAAATGATCATGAAGGAGCTGTCAGGTGGAGCACCGGATGCCGACGCTGACGTTTTGGCTTTGGCCGGTATTGGGTCTTCTCTTTGTGTTACACTCCTATTTGCTAAAGTGACTTTGCAGATTTCCGCCCGCCAACGATGTATTACACCACCATTCCTTTGGTATCAGAGCGTCCGCATAACAGGCGCTGGGATGCTTCGAAGTTGCGGGAACTGCGCAAGAGGATGGACTCGAACACCATCTCGGATGAAGAAATCGAACAGGTCGCTGCTGATTTCCTTGATGGTGAGATTGTCGACCTTGCCTCTGACTGGCTGGGCAACACAGTATGTTTTATTGAGCCACATCCTATCAACGTGGTCATTAAAATGTGGTACAGGTTGTTCAGAAGCTCTTCGAGAAGTGCGCTTTCCCCGCGCGCATGGCCATGCTCGAGCGCGTCAGTCCTCATCTAGCGATGATTGGTATTCACAAGAATGGCACCTGGGCTGCGCAGAAGATCATAGAATGCGTGCAGACTCCCGAGGAGATCAACCTGATTGCCCAGCATTTGCGAGCTTACGCACCGCCACTGCTACTCGATCAATTCGGGAACTATGTTATTCAGTGAGCCCCTTTCACGGAGGTTCCTCGGATCGTTTGATGACCTCGCCTGTAGGTGTTGCCTGAGATTTGGACAGCCAGCTAATGATTTCATCTTTGACGCCATGGCCGACCGTCTATGGGAGATCGCCCAGGGTCGTTTTGGCGCTCGCAGTATGCGCGCCTGCCTGGAGAGTCCAAACATTACTATTAGCCAGCAACGCCGTATCGCCACAGCCATTATTCTCAACTCTATCCCACTTGCTACTAATCCGAATGGTGCACTCCTCCTGACCTGGTTGCTTGATACCTCCGGCTTCACATCACGCTATCGTCTTTTGGCGCCCCGTTTCACGCCCCATCTTTCGCACCTTTGTACGCACAAGCTCGCCTCTCTCACCGTCCTGCGCATAGTAAACCAGAAGGTGGAGCCTGAGGCGTCGAGTCAGGTCGTTGAGGCGCTCTTTTCGTCCCTGAATGACCACGTCTTGACTGATGTTCTCGGAGATCAAGTCAACGGCGTGAATGTCGTCCACAAGGTGCTCACTAGTCCTTTTGTCGATCCGTCGAAGAGACCGGCGTATATGGAGGCTACGAAGCGTGTTCTCATCGAGTTGAAAGTGATAGCTACCCAAGCATATCGTCGTCTCATAGAAGAAGTTGGTCTTCCCATCCCCAATTTCCAGTCCAACTATCCTAATGGCGCGACGGCCTCTCCTGGTTCAAAGGGGAAATTCAGCGGATCTCCGAATTCCTATGGCGTTCCCGGCTTGGCATCTGGATACTCGGCTCACGACCAGAATTTGGCATCCATGATGGCCGCTTTACAGATGGGTGGCCAAAACCCTCAATCTGGCCCACCCCAGCCGCCTCAACTTTCCATCGATCCTGGTTATGGCAGTCAAAATGCCCCCCAGCGTAGCCGCTCGTCCAATGCGATGTCTACTTTCTCACCCGCCACTGATCACTTCAACCCATTCGCGGCCAGATCCCCGGAAAACAGCAGCCCACGTATCAACCAGCGCCGCAATGGTGGCCCTACACCTACTCCTGCGGCTGCTGCACCATCCTCGATCCCTATGCCTACCATTCCTTACGGGGCTCAATCCCCTGTTCTTAGTTCGGGAACTATTCTTGGCATGGGACAGCCCTCATATAGTAACATTGGGCCACAATCTGTTCCCCCGCAGGTCTATCAACAGTACATGTACCAGATGTATCAACAAAACACTCCAAATATGGGGGCATTCCATGCTTAAATCAGAATCGACAATGACGACAAGAGGTGCCTTCGGCACTTTGTTGCATGACCTTTATCTATCACGTCACTCTCTTCCACCCCACCTATCTCTTTCCACAATGAGTTCTTGTGACCAATTTTCGTGATTATTTACAACGACCACCCTACTGCATGTGGGTTGGTATGGCTTGCTGTTGCAATTGCAATGTCTGCTCTCCTTATATACCCCGAAATCATCACTTGCTTGCATTTCTCACATTCCTTGAATGTTGTTGAGGAGTAAATACGGACGACGGTTTTGTTAGCTTAGTGTTTTCTTGCTCTTTTCCACTTGTTTTTTTTCTCTGGCCTTTCGAACATGTAAATGTACATTCATCCAAACATGACTCTCGCTTCCGCCGAGTACTCGGCCCGGCCCCTCTTGCGAGTACATCAACCATGGGTTCTGCCTCGTCAAAGCTAGCACGCACATCAGCCGCAAATTCAGGAAAAAAACCATCATGGTCAGGTGCAAGGATACCGCCACACGAAACTAAAACATCGCCTGGGGCGAGAGCACAGCAACCTTGGGCAAGCGAGTTCAAAGATGAAGGTATGCACTACATGTTAACTTCTTTTTCAACGTTGCATCACACCAACAACTAGAAATCCTGAGAGATGCTAAGGATCCTCAACTACTGGCTAATCTGAGTCGATTGAAACCGGTGGAGGTTCATCACCACGACTACAAACTACCAACTGGAACGGTGCGTTGAGTTTTGTCAACTCTTACTGGTTGGCGTGACATTAACTCCGTTTTCTCCTTTTTTTTTCTGGCAAAGGAAGAAAGATCATGTTAGGGAACTTTTTGAATCGCGGGCGAGGGCGGAAGACGATGCTATCAGCGCGCGTACACCACATAACCGCCTTCACGTTTCGTCGCTCGTCGAGCTTCTCAAGGAGCGTTGTCAGGACATGGTGGCGGTCGACAGTGCTGGAAACTCTACGGCTACGGCTACGGCTACGAAGCAGCTTGCGGGGAAGTATGGTGTGGATGTTGAGCTGCTCGAGAAACTCGTGCGGTCTGTCAATGTGCCGAGTGAGCGAGAGAGCAAGATGCCGTTGAGCGGTGCTGGTGCTGGTGCTGGTGCGAGGAGGCATGTTAGGGATGCTGAGAGTGGCGAGGATATTGCGGTTAGGGAGGTGAGTTATTTTCTTTCTATGAGTTGATGTGGGTTGAGTGTTTTTCCTATTTGTGGTACAGGTGGAGTGGAGGGAGCCAACACATACTGCTACATAATGACGAGTCTGCAACATCTAAAACCTCACTGGCCTCGGCTTCACCCCCTAGGGGCGGGCGTGCTCGACGTACTGTAGTACGAGTGCCAGTGGTTGCTTGTTTACTTTTTGTATGGGTCACTTGTAATATATGCATTTCAATTGCTACTCGCGGCCCGCGAAGCATAGTCATCGACCACGCGTCCGTCCCTCCTACGGAGAAACGATGTTCAAAAGAAAAGCAACCACGGCGCTCAACAGTAGTCGCCGATGGTTTTCACACCGTTCTTCAGGTCCACGCAAATCCTCATCCTCATATGCGCTCACCCGAAATGCGGCGGTGGTGGCTACGTCCCTCGCGGCTGTGGCCGCAGCCACAATTGCGAGCCAGAAATTCTTCAACGAAGGGCCCATCCATAACGATGCTTATCCATCTAACCTAAAGGCGAATGCAACTCCGGGGTTGCGCGTAGGTGGTAGAGACGGGGACGAGGACGAGCTTAGGCTGTTGGTTTGGGGCTCGAACAGGTACGTGCTGTACTGTATACATCTGCGCGTTGATTCGTTGATTCGATCACGACACGACGTCGGGTTCATACTGCATAATTAGGGCACATATTATATCCCCTGACACGTCGGATGCGGCACAGGTCCGTACGCCAGCAGCGGCTTCGTTCCTCCGGGATGTGGCGCTGCGCGACTTGGTGGTGCACGCTACGCACGCTGCGTGTGTCGACGGACGAGGGGACGTCTATCAATGGGGCGATGGGTTCTTTGGCCAACAGTCTTCGTCGTCTGGCGAAGATGATCGAAAGCCTGTGCTGACATTGCAAGGGAAGGTGCGGAGGGTCCCCACGTTTACTGCTGCTGCCATTTTTAAAACTTTATTATTGACTTTGACTGATTGGTGGGCACTGTATTCGCAGAATATCACAAAGGTGCAGGTTACGGAATCACGCGTGTTTGCGCTTTCGGATTCTGGGAGGGTGTATGTGATACCAGTACAGGCTGCTAGTGCTAGTGCTACCGGTGCTAGGCAGGGTCTCACTCCAGTTGGCACATCGACACCCTCGAACTCGAGTACGTCGCGATGGGGTTCGGGCTGGTTGTGGGGTGACGGTGCGGGGGCACAGCACGCTGAGGTAGTGCCTGCTCAAAACCTCGCATGGGGCGAGAGGTAAGCATTAGCATTTCGCCCTCGTTATCCACTATTCTTAGTTTGGATGATCGTCGCTCACACTATCTGTCTTTAGGATTACATCCATCGCCGCTGGTCGAGACCATTTGCTCGCGCTGACGTCTTCCGGGCGCACCTTTATGCATCCTATCACGAAAAACGCCAATTCCCACGGACAGCTTGGGTTCCGCAAGTTCGACACTCCTGACCCCTCTTCTGCAACCTCGGCTTCGCGGCTTCACGTTGAGCTGACGCCAAGAGCTGTCACTGATCCTTATGCCCGGAGCTCTCGTTATGCGCGCGGATCATCATCACCTGCGACTGCAGGTGGTGGTTTGCCCCCCGTATCTGAGAATCTCGCCGACGTGGATGATACGAATCTCAAGTTTTCGGACCGGTTTTTCGAGGTTCCCGCGCTGAGAGGCGTTAAGGTTGTCCAGATTGCGGCTTGTGCACGGAGTAGCTTCGTGAGAACCGATAGCGGAAGAGTGCTCGGCTGGGGTGCTAATGATTATGGGTACGTCATCTGTGCCCTTGCCTCCTAACTAACTCTAACTAACCCCCTCTTTTTTTAAAACGTTAACGGTATAGACAAATCGGTCTAGGCGGAAATGTGACACTCGATACGATTACGGTTCCTACGGAAGTGGTACTATGGAGGGGCACGCCAAGTAGCACCCGTACCCAGTGCATCGACTTGAACGCAGGTGGTGACTTGGCGTTCTTCACCGTAGAGCGAATCGATGGGACGGCAATCAGGAACGTTGAGATCTTGTCCTGTGGTAATGGACAGTACGGCGGATTAGGAAACGCTTTGTTCAGCAACGCGCAAAGTGTACCTGTTCGAACGAAAGCCATCAGTGGGCTGTCGGAGTGTACGTTCCTCTTTTCTCCCAAGCAATCACGACCTGCCATCAAACCTGATTGGCTAATCGGGACTCGTGATAATAGTCTCGGAGCAAACAAATAACTTACAGCCGATTGCGCCGCATGCGCTCTCTGTGTCGCCTGATGGGCATGTGTTACTCTCACTCGAAACGCATGCAGGTGCAGGACCTGGTGGGGGCGGGAGGGATTTGTTCGCCTGGGGTACGAATTACGACTATCAAGTTGGCAACGGGAAACGTGTGAGCGTTGCGGTGCCAACGACTGTGGAACCGATAGAGGGAGATCGGATCATGCTAGAGAAGCGCCGGGCCAAATTGGTGCGAGACCCGCAAGGTCGCGTGTGGAGACGAGGCGTAGAAGTTGAACAGGTTGCAATTGGAGGGTTTGGAACTAGTTTCGTATATTGGAGAATCGCTTAGTACGAAACCTGATATGATGGTGATGATCTTTTGTCCATGTTGCGGTGTCACGGTGCGGCACGCGACCATCCCCTGTCTGGTCTGGTCCAATGGCAAAGAATAATAAATAGCCCGAGCGACCGTCGTGATGACGTTCCTCTCCTCTCCATCAATCCTATCAATAACACATCACTTATCATGTCCACCTCCCTGTCGTCGCCCTCGTCGTCGCTGGACATGCTCTCGCCCACGCCCACTTCTCTCAGCACAAGATGGGCGAGCGAGTCGCTCTCACTCTCAGATGACGAAGACCAGATCGTATGGTCCTTATCGTCTTCCGCCGTCCTCTCCTCTCCATCCCCTCCTTCGATTAGCTCCCCCCTTTCAGAAACGGCAGACTATGTTCTCGTGCCACGCATCGTCGATGCCACTCCAACTCCACCAGCACCAGCGCCAGTAGCAAGCACTGCCACTGCCACTGCCACTGCCACCGCCGCTAGCGCTCG
The DNA here is from genome assembly GCA_022496225.1 of Russula aff. rugulosa BPL654. Classification (NCBI taxonomy): domain Eukaryota; kingdom Fungi; phylum Basidiomycota; class Agaricomycetes; order Russulales; family Russulaceae; genus Russula; species Russula aff. rugulosa BPL654. Next base: position 150,989 of record WTXE01000012.1, read on the forward strand.
TCGCAGCGGTAGTGGCGTTTGCGTTGCGGGCTCTTCAGAACTACGGGACAGTGCCAGCCGGACGTCGTCGGACAACGACGACGACGACGACGACGCAATTGCAATCGCGGGCGGTATGGCCGCACTATCGTTGACCCCGAGCGGCGCCAGGGCAGACCGACCATGTGGTCCCACGATAACGATAACTAAGAAGAAGAAGAGCAAGAAGAGTCGTGCTGGCAAGAAAGGCGTGGGTGTGGGCGTAGGCGTCTCCGCGATGCCACCTCCACCCGGGCCCGCGGCTGCATCAACGACGACTGAACGAAAGAAGGCCACAAAGAAAGCGGCGGCAGGTCGTTCAAATGCAAGCTCATCCTGCACTCACTCGCCCTCTTCATCCATCTCCTCTCCTACTACATCATCTACATCCACATCTACATTTATATCTACCTCTTCTGCTCCTTCAAGTTCTTCATCAAGTCGTCCGGGCGGCCCGGGCAAGGCCCGCTCCGAGTCCGGGTCCAAGTCCAAATCCGCGGAAGGTGCGGCATTATCGTCACTGCCAGGTCCTCGCGTTGCGAAGATGGGAAGTCATGATGGCTGATTTTGATTAATTGTTTTTTTTTCTTCTTTCTTATTTGCGCAGTTACTACGCCGCCCGGGAAATCGAAGAAGAAACGGCCCGCTAGCGGCAGTAACGCTTCAGGTTCTTCGTCATCTGTGCTCGCTGCACCTGCACCTGCACCTGCTCGAGCTCGGGGATCCCATGCTGATATTCCGAACACGAATGCCAAGGAGGGGGGCGAGAAGAAGGAGTCGTCTTCATCAACAATAAGCACCGGATACCACGAGGCGCACAAATTCATGTCATCGTAAGTGCATGTCCTGCTCACACACCTCGCTTATTATCCCTCCACCCCTCTTCTACTCCGACAAAAGGAATCTAACCAAAACTCTTTTTGATCCATCGTATTGCCACCAACGTGCCCATCCCCTCCCCCCTTTTCATGTTCCGCCGGCATTTCCATTTCGTTTTACGTATAGGTACCTCGCGCATCCACCACCACCAGGCAATAACGGCTCGGCGTTGCTGATGCTACAAGCACTCATCCTCGAGCTCGGTTGTTTGCCCAGCGCGGCAGCGGCGGGTAAGTTCTCCATTCCGGAGTTACCGGGTACGATGCGGCAGGCCAAGCTGCTCCTGAAGAGCCACGCTTTCATTAACGTACGCGACTACCTTGCCGTGCGGGAGCAGGGTCAGGCCGCGCTGCGGGGCGTGATGCACCCCAGTAGAAAAAGCCTTGTGCGGGAAGTGCGTAAGGGGAAGCGTGTCCCTGTGCAAGAGGTGAAAAAGGCGGGCCTCAACATCCTGTTGGTAAATACGCGTCTTTGAGAGATTGTTTGGCGGTACAATTCCTATGCCTTGAGTGTAGATCTAAGTATGTGGTTGTAGTTTTCAATCAGTTTTCCCGACACTCTTCCCGAACGAGTAAACAAGCCAAGATTGCGGTGTATTTATATTAAATTTCGAGTTAACGAAGGTGCACAGTCACCTTCTAGGCATCTCCGAGCCGACAAGAGAGCCAGCCCTAGCACGGCTAATGACGATGTATGACATGAATGTAACCAATAAAATAAAGCGATAAAGGGATAGTGGTGTTGGGTATATAGGTCAGGATCGGCAAGTTCAAAGACCAACTAGGCACTGCCATCTCCGGCAAGAAGACCAAGACCGATCATGGCCTGGTACAATGAGTTGATGGACTGGTTCTGCCCAGGAATAATGGTCCCAGTTGGCTGCGCGAGACTACTGGCAGGGGCATTATTGTAATTGACACCAGAAGTTTGAGTCGTACTAGACGTAGACGATTGTTGGGTTGTAGTGGGAGGTGCACTAGAGACTGAGCTAGATGCCTTCGAAGTACTGGAAGTGCTTGTACTGGAACTGGTACTCGAAGACGGCGGGGGGAATAGGTGCTCTGCTGGGAGGTGGTGGGAGGAGGGTCATAATGGCTCGTGGATGTCGGCGGCGGTGGCGGCGTGGATGAGGTGGTTGGCGCTGGCGCTGGCGCACCTCCACCAACAGTCCAGTCACAGTAAATTACACCTGTGCCTAGAGGAGCGAAGTACTCAAATAGGCCTTCAGTGAGATCAAGGCCTCCACTTGGACAGCCCGGGCACTGTGGAAGGAGGGATAAGGCAAGGAGCTGATAAATAAGATGACAGAGAAAGTTCACCTTGTCGACAATTTGGGCAGAAGCGGACTTGCCATTACATGTGATGGTGATCATGTCATAACAGAACGAGGAGCTACCAGGAGTAGTACCAAACAACTGAAAAGGGGTCAAGACCTCACCCAAGGCAGACGAGAGATAAAGATACTGACAGCCGCATCCAGCGCAACGACCTGGGTAAGGAGCGAGAGGATAAATGTTGATTCAATATGATTTACAGTGCTCACTCACAAAAGCACTTGCGGGGTAATTTCCACCACAAGCTGTACTGCAGAGATATAATCAGCGATAGACGATGTGCGTAAAGTAAAGGTACACATACGTGCCGGTGGTAATATCGTAGTATGTCATCCGTTCGTTGTTGTATTGACGGGGGCGGAGTGCAATTTCTGCATGACGGCGATGGTTTACCTCGTGAGCAGCGAAGGCGTGTAAAGAGAGGGATATGGCAACAAGAATTGTTGCAAAGGAGCGCATTGCGGGAATGAAGGAGAGGAGAGAGAAAAGAGGGTAGGACAGAACAGCAGCCGAGGTATAAAGCTGGCGAGAGAAAAAGGGAGCTGAGAACTGAGAAAGTGTCGCGCGCTCACACCCGAGCTGACTTACATATTTAAGCGGCGATTCAATTCATTATACCCCCAATTTCCAATTCCGTGTGATGGTTGATTCGAGTTAGAGACAAGCTTGCCATTTGGCCTCATTAGTTCCTCATTTCACTTGCCACGTGCATATCACCGTTCTCTCGCAATCCAAACAAGTGCCCTCATGTCACACTCCGCCCCTCACCTCTTAGCCGTACTTTATCGGGATTGCGTCGAAAGCCAGATGGGTGTCGAAACACCTGAACTCCGTTCGCACTTATCTTGGACGCGGGATGTTATCGAGCAAGCTGTGCTTATGCCTCAGGCCTTGTCCCCTCAGCTGCAGGGGCTGTTGCAGAGGTTCGAGATGGTACTAGTAGGGCTCTGCGCGTTCTAGAATGCTGCTTCGTCTATTACATCGTCGGATCAAATGGCCATTGCTTGACCTGGTTGAATAGCCGGTTACTTACAGGGAAGCATCCAATTGGAATAACGGAGGTCGCGTCACTGCAGTGCCGGAGGGCGGCTGCCAGAGTAAGCGGCTCTGAACCGAAACCGTGCAACAGACGGCGGTGGTAAGTAACTGGACTCTCACTGCCGCGAATCTAACAAGCTCCATGCCTCCGTCCTTCAGGCCTTCATGGCTGACTTGAGGCTGCTGCTGGTGCACTTCCTCAATTACGCTACATATTGCCATCCCGGCTCTGTCTTCCCGAACTGGCCCACGTTTATCGTGAATGTTCCATCTGCACAGCGGGGTACCCCTCTACATGCTGCATGTCGCTGTAAGCCCATGCGTGCTCAAGCATCTCCGGGTTCTGCTACCTTACGAGTTACCGACTAGGCGGCTCACGGTCACGGTCAGAACCGTCCGTGCCTCGCGTCATACGGCGGAATATGTGAAGAGCAAGGATCCGGTGAAATGACCGCACAGTCACAAAGCCTGAGACTAGTGGCGTTTTTGCGAGGCAAAGGCGAGTTGGATGGCCGTGCTGACGATGCCATAATTTTCTTTCTCGCCTTCTTAACGACATTGACAAGCACAGCATTTGGCCGGAGGCGTGGCGGATGACGGGTGAATCTTCCCTTTTCCCTTCCTCGCTCATCAGGATATTGACCGACGAGGTCAAAATTGACCGTTTGGCAATGGAATTATGATGAACGTTGGAGTGTTAAAGGCTCCGGAACATCGGCGAGGTCCAATCAGATGTCTTGGACGATTGCTCAAAACGTTCAGAACTCGAGACGCAATCAATACAGTTGCTTCGGAAATAACGTTGCACCGGCTCGACCTACTTGCAATGCGGCTGTACATGGTTCCGTATATATCCCCCAAACTTGTAGGTAAACACGATGCATTGTTATGAGTACACGTATGCTATTCTGCCCTTCTGCTTTCTTTGTGTGAAATAATGCTGAAAAAAAATCATTAATCCTCATATGATCACCGTGGAGCAATCCCGCACACGCCGTCTCGCTTGGCACCCCGAGGAAGTTATGCGAGTGGATGAAACCGGGGAGGCGATGAGACTAAGACACATTGCTTAATTAAAATACCGGAGCCACCTCAGGCCCATTGGTATCCGCCAAACTCGGGATGGCAGCCGGATGAGTGTTTCGAGACACCAGCAGGCCAATAAACAAACTCCAGCACAGGAAAAGTGCTAGCTAGCTATGCACGCACGCACCACCAGTCACTAAGTGCTTAGGGAAGGGATGGTCCCAAAGTTAGTAAGGAAAGTTTCTTATCTCGCTAAAGATCGAAGGGGCTGATCGTGAACCTACCCGTGTGCTCGGCCCGTGCTCAAACCCCCATCATGATTCACCGTGACGGGGAGCGGACAGTATCCGACGTTGGGCTCCGCAGAGCTGGTGATTGACACGGAGCACTGTACCTCGTACCGCAGTACTGTAGCGGAAAAAAAGAGTAGCATGTGCATCATGTGTGACTCGTGCTGACTCGGATTATTTGAGGTCTAACCGAGCACCAGGCGTACGGCACATCACATCATAAGCTCCCACCCCCACGCGGGCGTATCGCGTTGTAGGACTTACGTTAGTGCACACTGCTGGGAATTTTTTTTTTTACAGTGAAGGTAATAATGCTCCATATATGGGCATATGGGCAGTAACACACATTTCATTCGACCCAATCGGCATCACAATCACGATCACGATCATATAAAATGAAAATGCATGATGAGGTCGGTCGGAAGTTGGGTTCGGAACAGGTTCGGTACGAAAGAAAAATCGCGTCACGCGACCGCATGCATCATACACGTAAAATAACCGCCCATCTCATTTCACGTGCCATGTCCCCATTCCCGGGAAAGAGCAGAGCAGAGACTCTGCATGTTCTCTGTCTACTTTACCGGCGTCGGCGGCGTCAAAATGAATTGCATCCCCGGGTGCGGACCACGCTCACTCGATTCCGATTCGACGTCGATATCAACATCAACATAGAGCGGTTGATTCGGTTCCAGATAGAGCGACGAAGCTCGTTGCTGCTGCTGCTTCTGCTGCTGCGAGCCGCCACCGCGACGGCGGTCGTTCATCTTCTCCTCTTTCCCCTCTCCTCCTTCTGCAGCACCGTCCTCGGAAGCAATATCGGATTCTGAATCGGACCGCGATCCACTACGCGAGCGGCGGCGGCGGCGGTGTCGCGATGGGAAGGAGAACGAGGACCAGGATAGTGCGGCTCGTTGTTGTTGTTTATGATTGTGTGCTGCTGGGCCGTGTGGCCTGGATTTGGCTTTGGCTTTGCGTCTTTGGAGGAGGATGTGGAAGAGGAGTAGGCTGAGAGCGAAGAGGAATATCCCTGCGAGTATGCCTGCGAGTGCGATTGCTATGAAGAAAGCGGGTCAATGATTGTTTTGTTCGGGGTCAGCCACACTGGCATCCCCACGAGCCACGGCACGCTAGGACTCCTACAATGTATCCGCGAAACTCACTGGGGGAGATATTGGCTGGGATTTCCATACTGTAGCGACAGGATATAATAAAGGAATGAAAGGTATTTGTGGGCAGAGAATATGAGGAACGTTGGAGGTAAATCCAAGTTGTCCCGATGGCTTTCATACCAACGATTAGATTAGATAATGAGGCTGATAAGATCTGCTATGATCACGAGCCCTCGTCCTAAACTTGAAATACTTGAATCGACTTGACACGAAATTGAGGCACTCTCCTCCTCGGCGTTCAATTAAATCGCTCGGAGCCACTGCGTTGACTTCACATAGGGCCAATCGAGGTTCACAGTATTAAAGTACACGGTATCTAACTAGAATGTTAAACTAACAATGGCGGGGAAGGAGGTGTACACACATCTAAAAGGCTCCTAATAATTCCAACACCGAGAGCCGCCAAGGAGGAAGACAAAGGTCAATGCGATAGAAACAGCAACGCAGCAGCAGCGAATTCTAAAGTAATGCCATTTCAAAGGATCATGAGAGAGACCACAACGTCCGGATAAACGTGGGATTGAAGTCGCTCGCTGATTTCCATAACTGGGTGGTTCTTCATACTGTATGTGCGCTGGAAATCATTTGTGAACTACACCTCGGACTCTGAAATGCGTGTAAGTCAACCCTCCTCATCGCTCGAGTAATCGTCGTCAAAGGGCATGCCAATACCCCATGTGTCAGTCCGACCGGTGCAATCAATCGGCCCCAATGCTAGGGTATTCAAGTCGGCTAGCTGTTGCGGTGTTATGTGACAACAGACGAGTGAGATACTTGGGACAGTCCACTCCAGTTCTAAGCGTCGCGCTAGAGCACGCTTCAACGTAGAGAAGAGCTCCGCGTCCCCGAGCGGGAACGAGAAATGCGCGTTTGTGATCTCCAGAGTTTTAAGGTGGGGCAAGATAATCGCATCGGTCACGGGGGGCGATGGCACATGCATGGTCTGCGCGTCATGGAACGCATTCGCAAAATCGTAAGCATAACTGCCGGATAGCACGACCGACTCGACGCGAGATAGACGAGGTAAGACCTCGAGCCAGTCTACGTCCTGGATGATATACTCGCGACGTGCAGTGAAGTGTACGACTCGGCCGAGGGGCATCTTGGATAGAAGGCTTCCGAAACCTGGGGAAATCTCCACGCTATCCATCTGACTAGAACCGCGCCACGACAGAATCACGAAAAGACTGAGTTCCTCCGCATCATCTACAAGAGGACGAGCAGTAATTGTGGCATTGTCACGTATCCTAATTATAGATGCGCGGTAGGGCAACTCTTGCCTTTCGAGCTGACTAAAACTAGAGGATATGATGTTCGCTAGAGGAGGGATAGCTAATGCGACTTCGCTGATATGCCAATATGTTTTAGCATTCACAGTGAGGTGCCTACAACGTGGCATGAGGAAATGACGCATTAGGTTTGCGCAATCTAGGAGGAATCCTGTGACGTAGAGGTAAAACATGTGTTGGAGTCTAATTGGTGGGGTGTCGTTGGGAGGGAGCGTTCTGATGCTATGAGGGAGCTCCGAGATCGCATGTATAAGGGAAAGTTTTTCTAACTTGGTCATTGTCTGTAGAAGGGACAGGATATCCTCTACGGATGGCCTGGAGTCAATGGGGATGTATTGGAGATCCAAAGAAGTTAGATTTCCGACAGAGGAAACCCGTTGCCAATTGATATGACAAGATTGGAGTACCAAGTGGCGCAGGCAAGGGGCATTCTCCATAGAAGGGTAGATGTAATTAGGAAAAGTAGTCGAGAGACTGAACAGCATCAACTCTTTTAAGATGTCGGGGGATCCGGTCAAGGTCAAAAAGGGGGAAAGTAGATCGCCCAGGCCTTGGAAACGACCGTGACCTAAAAGGTGGATGCAAAGATATCGGATGTGGTGAATATGAGATAGGGCAAGTCGCACAGAAGACACAAAGCCGTCATCGGCGAGATTGTGTTCCTCTACTGGGATTCCAACTCTCAGCGGTGCGGTTCGAGAGCGTTCGAGCATTATTGGGGTCCATTCAGGTGGATTGAAGAGAATGTCTGTCCATAAGAGAGGGCACTGGAGGGCGGAATCGCGCCATGCCCTGATACGTGGCTGATTTGAAGGCAGGGTGGGGAGCGGTGTAAAAACAAGTTGTCGGTGCGCTCGGATTGATGTATGAGGATGAAGATGTCTGTGAGGAGGATGTGGGGAAGACGAGAGACGGGGGTGAGTGAATTGCGATAGGACTTGAGGGATCGGGTATGACGAGGGTCGTGAGATAGCGATAATTGATGGTCAATATCGTCGAAAGCGGAGTGCATTGTTTGATGGGAGAAGAGCGACCATCAGCGTACAGTAGACCAAAGGAGGTGAAGCCCGACACAGCCCCGGAACCGCCCTCGGGTCATCATCTCTAATCTATCTCTCTTTCTCCTTCACTGCCACCACCACCACACCCCTTTCAATGGACACGATCTTTGGCAGGAAGAAGTCCCGCCTACGACAATCCTCCCTCTCTGGCCAGGACTTACAATCCGTCCCTTATGACAGTGTCACTCCAGGCCCCCCAGTTCCCGTCAGTCGTCAAGCGGTCGTTTCGAATATCTCTGCCCCAATAACGAACCCCACACTCACTCCCAATGGCACGAGTCTCAACATTCATACCATACAGCGCTCGAGGGTGGCAAGAGAGCGTGTATACGCTGCCACCGCAACATCAACACCGCGTTCGAGCTCTCCTCATGCCTCCATTGCGACCGATGACTCGTCCACTCTCTACAGTGAATCTGCCGACTCCATTTCCAATCCACCTATATCCTCTGCTCGCAAGCTTCGTCAGAGCGGAAGCTCCTCGGGACGAAGAAGTCCCTCTAATCACGACTCATTTCACTCACTCCCTCCTATCCCGACCACAACCTTCCCGTCTTCGCCTCCTCCACTGCCTTCCGCTTCGACAACCTTGCGCCCCTCATCCTCTTCGACCACTCGTTCAGACAATCGCTCTTCCCGGTCCACATTCCAAACCGAGCCCCATTCTTCCCACAGCCACCACCTTTTTCCGCACCTACATCGACATACCACGCTTGATTTTGACTTTCCCCGGCCAAGCGATGAGGAGATCGAGGCTAGATTTCAAATTGTCGTAAGAACGCGAGACTTGACCAACTTGCCGCCTCTTACGATTGACCAAAAATGGAGCATGGTAGAAAGTGATGAGCGGTTGCGGTTTAATGAGGAGAAGGCGAGGGAAGAACAAGCCAAGAAGGTTCCGGAGCAGAGCCGCTCAGGAATGATCGAGGAAAGATCTCCCGAATGGTATATCGTCAAGTTTATGGATAGGACCATAACACCGAAGGACGCTTCCGGTCTCCTCGTTTCATTGAGAGGCCATGAATTGGGGTGCGTTGACATTATTCCCCGTTCTCTTCGGCCAAACCAAATGATTCTTCTTCTCGTAATGATAGATGGTTCCAGCAGTTCGTTTCGATACGTGGGACGCGGGTGCTGGCGCAATATCTCTCGTACCTTAGCAACAAGGGAAAGCAGAGGTTTGTCTTGTATTTCTATCATCACTTCGCACGCTCAACGGTCCTTAAGGACGGAAGCCGACCATCAGCTGGAATACGAGACTCTTCGTTGTATTAAGCAGATATTTAATTCTTGGGTATGTTCTGAAGTATATCGCAGATCGCAGGACATTGTTTGACTTCATTGCTCTAGAATGCCACGAGGGATGCCCTTACTCACAACCTTTTCGTCGCGCAAATCGCGTCATCGTTTAATTCACCTCGCTTGCCTGCCAGAAAGCTTGTGGCCGAACTCTTGACTTTCTTGGCCTACCGTATCCCGGAAAATCTAAATCTCATTACTGGGGCCCTAGAAGCTGTCAGCATAGCAAACAATGCTGGCAACTCTCCGTACACGTACTGGTTTGCGAGTCTCGAGAAGTCTATCTCGGGGCGGGGAAAATGGGTAGCATGGTTGGCGCAAGTGACGAGGTTCGAAAGAATGCTACCACTGAAAGTAATATCAATGAATATGCAGTACGTGTTCTTCTGGGTTCAACAGCGTCTTTCTCTCCCTCATCAATCCGATTCATAGTTAAGCAACCTTCTCCTCATCAATGGGATTCTCGCGAACACGGAAGATCTGGATCTTCGCATCCATCATGAAAGTCAGATGGCTACTGCTGGCTTGCGTCAGATAATGGAGCTATGTCGCAGCTTCAACTTTGACAATCTCAATACACACCTGGAGAGTCTGCAAGAAACGATCGAAAGCGACGAGAAGGAATTACGCGAGCGCCTAGACCAGGAGTTCCTCAGGACTTGACTAATATTGAGGACGTCTATGCCGCACTCAAAAGTCGGACGCTTAATACGAAAGCTTATGATTATCTCCTTTCCATTCTGCAGCACCTCTTACTCATACGGGAGGATGGCCCCGGGCTGGTGCAGTACTATCAGCTGCTAGACTCTCTGGTCACCGATGTCGTCATGGACCATAAGCTTTCTGGTGCGGAACAACGACTTGGGAAATCGGTAGAAAGCATCATTTCCCAATTTAATGGTGCGGACCAGTTCCGAGTTTTGGAGGCCGAGGCTGCGCAAATGCGCGCAGACTTGCGTCGTGTTCAACTCGAGAAGGAGACACTCGAGAATGAGATGCTGAACGGCGGCGACGGCCTTGTTGGTATTCTCAAAGGCAAGATTGCCAGTCTGGAGGAAAAGCTGCATGTCTCGCGTGAGACTACCGCTCGTTTACGAACGCAGTTGGAGACACAACAAGCGAGCTACGAAGAACAGGTGTCACAGCTCGAAGCTCAGATCATGGAGTTGTTCCGGATGCTCAAGGAGCTCGGCGCGGACGGTGTAGGCAAGATCCTTGACAACAGCGGGGCCATGGACCGCAAGTCCCTCATTGCGACATTGGAGAAACACATGCAGAGGAGCAAGACAATCGACATACTCGAGGGTCGCGATAGATATTCTTCTGTCCGTCAGAAGAAGGATGGGGATCAAGACGATGATGAGGGAGAATCTGATGACCCGGATGCGACTCCTGGAAAGTCAAAACTCAAGCGACAACACGGTTTCAGCGTCAAGGTTATCCCTCGGCAGTCACAGTTCTTGGATGCGGATGAAGCAGATGTTAAAGTACAGATCCAACAACAACTAGCCGCTGGTGTAAAGGTTGTAAGTGATCCCGAGAGTCTCTTGTCTTGTGCAATGCTGACATGACATAGTACGCGCCGAGAGAAGGTAATGCTGCCAGTCCGAGAAGCATCAACAGATCGCCACGTCCCAAAGATCACCGTCTAATCGACGATGGTTCACCCTCTAAGAAGTCAAAAAAGCCTCGTCCTCTTGTCGGCGACTCTGGACTATCATCCGTTCATGATGACCAGGAGGAAAGCGACCATGAGCAGTCGACACTCAGCGGAACGACTCTTGCAGAAGAATCTACCACATCTTCCTTCGATAGTGGTCGCTCACCTGGCGTTGGCTCTCTTGCGGATCAGCTCAGCAAGCACTTTGCATCTAAACGTAGTCAAATGGCCCAAGACCAGACTGCATCACTCGAGGCTTCTGAAAACGCAGCAGCACCTCCGCCTCCTCCACCTCCACCTCCACCACCCCCGCCTCCCCCTCCACCGCCGCCGCCACCTCCACCTCCACCACCACCACCACCGGGGAAGTTTGGGTCAATACCTACATCTGCGTTGGGTGCGCCGCCGCCGCCGCCGGCACCACCACCACCGAGGAGCCCCGACTCCGGGAGCTCAAATCCTAGCTCCGCACGCGGTTCCATATTTTTCGGCGCGAATCTGAACGTGATGCTACGGAAAGACATGCCTATTGCACCGAATACGAAGATGAAGCAATTGCAATGGGATAAACTCCCCCAGCAACAAGTTTCTAAGACTTTGTGGCAGGAGGAAGAGCCGTCCAAGGAGAAGGAGATGATAACCAAGTTATCTAATGACGGAATCTGGCTGGAAATGGAGGAGGACTTCAAGGCGAAACAACTCGTGATTAATCTTCTAGGTGCGGTTCTTTTTCTCGGGCTGCATCAGGTCGCATACAGTGCGTTGATCCACTTTATCGTTTCTAGCCCGACAGAAGCGCGCAGAACTGAAGAGTGTGCTTGATTCCCAAACAAAGAAACGAGTTGGTCAGTACTCTCTTCATGCTAGGAGTGTTATAGAATATCTGATTCGGAGTCGAAGAAATTCTTATTCAACGCGTAAAGAAGCTCGCGCCTGAGGAGATCGCCCAAGGCATCAAGGAATTCGAGCCTGTAGTCTGTACTCAAGTCTTCTTGAGTGAACTCAAGCGGGTCATTCCCACCCCGGAGCAGGTGAACGCAGACGCCATGACTTGACTTCGCGAAGTTGTGTTGAAGTTCATTTGTGTTCATAGGTTGGCAAATTGAACGTCTACCGGAATTCTGAGCCGGAGGAGTTGGCTGGCCTACACTCTGCAGACCGGCTTATGGTAAAGTTGATACAAATCGATCGACTTCGTCCACGTATCGACGGCATGCTTTACCGGATATCTTTTGATGAACAGTGGGCATTACTTGACGAGGTAAGCCCGCTTACTTACGCCCTATGGCTGGAGTATTCTGAACTTCCGCATTGTAGAGTGCTCGTAAACTATCAGATGCCGGAAAGAGTCTCATGAATGCCGGCCACTTCAAAGACCTGTTAAATGTATGTATTGTATCCTTTCATCCACCATCAAACACTAACCATCACTACGACACAAACAGCTTATTCTCCTCATTGGGAATTACATGAACGGAGCGGGTATTAAAGGCGGCGCGTTTGGTTTCAAGATCAGCAGTATCAACAAGGTAAATAGATTGGCCATTTTCACAGACTTCTATTTTATTTTCTGACGAACCGTTTTTCTAGCTTGTTGATACGAAGTCGGTGAATAACACCACACTCTTACATTTCCTCGAGCGCACAGTGGCAAACACTTTCCCTCCATGGAGGAATTCGTCGAGGAGCTCAGTAAACCTGCGGAGGCATATCGAGGCACGTCTTTTTCTATAACATTTCACGCGGTTGATTGATGACTTTCTTTCAACCAGTCAATCTTCAGGATGTCAGGAAAGGCCTTACAGAACTACGAGACGGTCTCAAGGCAATCCGGCAGGAACTTAAAGAACACTTTTCTGAGATTGAGCAGAATGATCGGTATTCCAAGCAGATGTGGGGCTTCTTGGGAAAAGCGACCCAGCAAATGGAAGATCTCAATGATGACGTAAACGCAGCAGACACGCTGTTCACGGAGGTGGTCAGATACTTTGGAGAAGACGAGAAGAATATGACATCCACGGAATTTTATGGGATCTTCAAGACCTTTATCACGTCTTATCGCGTACGTGCTTTTGCGAGTCTCGTCGTTCTAATGTCTCACAGTGGTGCTGGCGAGTAGAAATGTCAAATTGATAACAGAACGGCCGCGGAAGAGAAACTCGCGTTGGATAAGCGAAGGCAAGCCGCGGAGGAAGCAAAGGCAAACCGGAAGAAAGTGACAGAAGATGCTCTGGCACAAGAAGCCGAGGAGACAGCTGCTCTCGACAACTTGCTAGAGAAGCTACGGAACGGAGACAATGTCGGACGGCGCGCGCGTCGAGCGCGTCCCAGTGCCGCGAGCTTGAGCACGAGAGAGCTGCCCTTGCTGCAGCTTCCGGACAAGGACAAAGAACTACCGCCCATTTCGGCGGTAGGGAGTACTACGGCGGACATTGCGCGAGGCATGCTGGAGCAACTCAAGACGAACGGTTTCGTGTCTGAAACGTTCGCGCCGTTGTCGCCTACAACACCGTCGGTGCCCAAGCGGCGTCGATTACGGACTGATGACCTGGCTGCGGCGTTTGCCGCGGAGCTCGAGGCGGCTGGAAATCCTTTAGATTTTGGGAGTCCTCCTGAGAGTCCAGGGTACAAATACTCAGCTGGTCTGGGAAGTTATGAAGATGGTTCGGACACTGGATGAGACGTTTAATTTTTATTATTCGCATGTAATACCACGGCACGTACACTATAGTATATTATTTATTCTATTACTCCTTGCGATTATAATAGTTGCCTCGATCCAAAATTATGGTCTAGTGATTGGTTCCATCCTTGCTTCGTACTTCGCTGCTGCGGGTGTAGCGGCTGACTAGCGGCTGTAGAGTGATGAATGACCTCACAGGACCGTGCGAGAGACGCTCAGTTACGTGTTTTCTGCTCCTTTAAAGCGGACCGCCACCTTGTCCCCCTTCACAACTGTCTACTCCCATAATGTTGTTCTTCGCAACCACAGTCGCTCTTTCTTTCCTGTCCACCTTCGTTAATGCCCAGTCCTCCTCCGACGACCCCGCCTTGGGCATCGTAGCCATCGAAGCCCATTTCACCGGCGCACGAATCGTTCCCGACCTCCTGGCGACTTTTGACCCCTCAGCCGTCATGAACGTCACTTTTTCCAGCGTTGGCGCCATCTCGCCAGGTCAAAACCTTACCACGGAACGTGAGTTTCTCTTTTTTACTTTCTAAAAAAAAAAAAATTTGGCTGACGGGAGCTGGAATGTTCGTTATTTCTAAAATAGAGGTGGCGGACGCGCCAGGGATCACGATTGTACCCGCGAATTCTAGCGTGTCTCTCACGGGTAACTTTACGCTCGTCATGGCCGACGCCGACGTTGTCGGCACGAATGAGTCTGTAGGACAGACGCGTCACTGGCTCGTCAATGGAGTTACTTTGAAAAACGGTGCGGCAGGATTTAAAAAGAATTTTATGTTTTTTTATGCGCGTTTAACTAACTGGATCTACTTACTAACCAGGTACTTCTGGGTTCAATGTGTCAACTACTGATGGCGTGGCCATCACAGATTATGCTGGACCTGCTCCCGCCGACGGTAGTGGTCCTCATCGGTAAGTCGCCCAAAACGCGTCTTTTTATCCCAGTTCTGACCCCTGCCCTTCCCCCCCCTTACGTACCATATGCCTCCAGCTACGTTATCTTGTTGCTCCCTCAACCGTCCGATTTCTCGCCTCCTTCGGACCTGTCCAGCCCCAACACCCCTGTATCTGTTTTCCATCTCACAGACTACATATCGGTACGTCCGAGCAAGCGCGTTATTATGCATCCGGGACCTCTTATTGACTCTAACATCCTTCCCGAACGTTTTAAATAGTCTAGCAAGCTCGGCCAACCCGTCGCGGTTAGTTTTTCCCCCAAGGTCACAAGAAAGCAGCCTGCTAATCTTGACCCCTTTTCTCTCGAATCCTTTTTCAGGGCATGTACTTTGACGTCCAACAAGGCGCGGCGAACGATTCTATTCCGGCCACCTCAGCCGTCGTCAGCTCGACCCTCAAAGTTTCCACTCCCACTTCCGCAACTTCGAGTGGCAGCGCGAGCACCGCCAAGCAAACCAGCAGCACGAAAAATGCTGGCACCCGCAGCGGCAGCTTGAACTCCCTCGTCGCGATCCCAGCTTCACTCGTTATTCTGTTGGCTTCGTACGTATACCTGTAAGGGCGAAGTGAGGGACGCGTAGTGGTCGTGTACGGACAGACGTCTCGATTTGTATCACAGGCCGATAGATACCCTGATAATTGAGCCTGTGTGCCTTTAAGTGGACTGAGTGACATGGCATAAGACAATGGCTGAGTTCCCTACTCAAACCGTGACGCGTGGTGATATATATATTTGGACCTTCAAGCGTATCCAATGACTACGTACTGACAGGCACTATGTGTCTCATGATTGGCCCATCAGCGCATCAGCCTTGGCCAATTGGATGAGGATAAACGTGACTTGCTTCTCACGTTTACCTCATTTGACGTTGGCGTTCTTAATTGGCCACCTGATGGGCCACATGGGTATTCGTGAGCGCTGCATGACTATCTGTGGCATTTGTAAGGTGTCTTGAGCGTCTAGACAAGTGCTCTTATAAAAGGCGCTTGACAGCCTGAACATAAAACATGCCGGCTGTTTTTCCGTCTTGGTATCTTTATATTTCTCAGCGCCTTTGGCGTATCTTCCATTAGTGCGGCCTGTGATGACTACCCCTGCACGACGGATAGTGACTGTCCGTCGGGATGCAGATGTGACGAGGTCGTGAGTATTTTGGCGACAAGAACTTCACTGCAACTTCACTGTTCTGATTCTGTATATTGTAGGCGGGGTACCCCAAGCCTGGGGATACTGTGTACAAGTGGTTGGGTGTGGTTAGTGAGTGAAATACTTACAAGTCTACGATTCCAAGTCTAAACTTCAACTTTCAGGTCCATTTGCTAAGATCCATGAAGGGTGCCCGAATTGAGTAAATGTTTGAGGGGTGCAATGCTAGTCGGTGTATGATAAAATTTAGTTGTTTGGTTAACTTTTCGGGTCTGTCTACAAGTTCGAACACTATTCTAAGGTATGCACTGATGGGCCGTGCTGGTAAGTTACCTTTCAAACCTTCGGAGGCCACATCATCTACAGTACTTGTTACACATATAACATCCTCCTTTCCTTGAGTCAGTTTTACTGTTTCGGTGACGTGAGTCAGTTACGTTTCACGCAATTTCACGTTACAATTCTCATTCTGTCCACGCAGTGTCTCTGACTCACTGTGTCGAATCGTTGACGTCACAAATTCTCGCAAGAACAGCTCGCGCTCAGTGAGCTGCTGTTGGTCTGTGCATCCACGTCTGCACCACACTCGAGCAACAGTCGGGCGACCTCAGAGAACGATCGAGGCTCATCAGAGTTGGCCAAGGGATGGCGAAATCCGTGACAAGCATAGTGTAATGGGGTCCAGTTATTGACGTTCCGGACATTGACATCTGCACCGTAGTCGAGTATTAATTCGCTGACCAACTCGAGATTTCCATGGGACGCGGCAGAATGCAGTGGAGTCTCATTATCATAGCCATGGACATTCACATCTGCTCCACCATCTCGGAGAAGCTTGGCTATCTATTCGACGATGCCGTTGCACCAATGCAGCAACCAGAGAGTGTGCCCCAGAAACCGCCGCGCTTATTGAGAGACTTTGGATTTTTGTCAACGAGAAGCTTTGTAAGATCCTGAAATCCATGCAGTGTGGCGTAGTATAGTGGGGATCCCAGTGTGCTTGGTTCGTGGTTGTATCATTTGTATGTGAACATACGTAAGGGTGAGTTGGTTTGGGCTTGATGTCAGTGTTGTGGATATTGAGCCAGGCCACATTTTGTGGCCTGGCTCAATATCCACCGACATGTTGAAGTGAGCGCGGCACGGAAGCAAATACCGGAGCCCGGCTCCTCCGGGCGCCCGTGTACAGTGCACGCGCGCACTGTAATGTGCATGCAGTTAGCAGCATTACCATGTGATCATTATCATTCAGTAGTATATTACTATACATTCGTTAGCATACCGAATCGCTGGGCATCGAGCCCGCATAGAGTATATAAAGAGCCAGAGTAAATAGTGGGCCGCTGGAGGGCTCGATTCCTTGTCCAGATGCCGCCGCCTCCCCCGATGCTTATCACGTCTGGACACACAATGATGATTCCCTCTCCGCTTTCATGACTCGTTATATTTCTAAACCTGATATTCTTCAAACGGAATCTTGCAAAACGGCCTCGGAAATATACACTCGTCTTCGTCTCCTTACTACAGTATACATTCGCGAATCTTCACTTTCGGTGAAAAGCCTTACGGGATGTCTGGAACTTGTTTGTACCTCTGGGATCAGGACCGGGCGACTCAATCAGATCGTACCAGGTGACGGTGAGTGAACTAATAAGCTATATTAACAGCGTAAAAAAAACCACAAAAGCAACAGCACGGCGCGAAAGACTGTCCCCAGTAATAAAAACCCCAAAACTTAGCTCTCGTACCGCTCTCGTGCCTAGAGTACAAAAGTGTCAGCGATCAAAGTGAGAACACTGCTAACGGGAGAATGGCTCACCGAGTCCTTCACCATATTGACATAACCAGTATATCCTTCTTGGTACTTTCCTACCTCCTTCCCCTTGCTCGCGCCAAGACCAACACCAGAAGCATATATCGCCGTCTGGCTGTAAACGGAACGGCCTTTAGGATCATATCGAACAAAAAAACACCGACATTGTAAACTCACATGGGGTCGACTCTGCCCTCACCGTCAACGCCTAAACCTGTCCCCTCCTTCCATCCCATCATTCTCAAAAGCTTATTTCCCACATTGCTCTCGTCTTTTCCGGGGTTCACTGGTGGCGGCGGTGGCGAGGGTGGCCGAGTCGGACCTTCCGCAGCACGCCGTTGCTTGCGTTTATCCTCCGCGCCTTCGGGTAGCGGGACGTCTGGTTGGTTGTGCATAATTCGTCGTTCAGACGCTCGGTCACGATATTTCGGAGCGGAAGTCTGGGCACCATCGGCTTCAGCTGCAGCTTGAGCAGCTTTGGCCTTCCCCCTTGCTACGTCGCGTAAATTCGCGTCTTTGAAGTTACGCTACGCAGAGTTAGTACCTATCATATACAAGGAATAAGGATTAATTACCCTGTGTAATTCCGATTCCTTGTTATGTTTCTTAAGTTGATCAAGTGACTTGAACTGCCGTGCGCATAACAGGCAAGCAAGCTTGACAAGGTCAGAGAACTCGAATTCCACTTCTTCGGGAAGAACGTTGACAGAGGGTGTTGGCTTTGGTTCCGATGGTGGACCCTGTGTGGGCGCGGCAACCTGTCAAAATTAGAATCATCATTAGTAGTGAAAACAGTGAGAAGTCACTTACTTCAGGGGTGCTTGAAGCAGGTTGGCCTGTGCTTAGCACTTCTTGCACTTGGTTCCACTTTGTAATGTTATTCGCCGTCTGGAACAATGGTTAAACAATGGATCAATGCAATGACATAGACTTTCGACTAACTTTTTTGCTGGCAATCAAGGGAGCCACTTTCTTCGCTGCGGCAACTGCGCACGAACCATCAATATACATAGCCAGAAAGAAGGTCCTTCATATCTCGGATGAGACAAACCCTTGGGATCTTCATTAGAGGCGGCCCTATCTCCTTCAACAACATCGGGATCCCCTTCCTCCGTCATAGAGAATCCGAGTGTCGAAGCAGCTGGTGCACTGGAAGTAGGTGTACCTTCAAGGCAGTTAGACGCAGAACTAAATGGGGTTGAAGCGACAGACTCGTCAAATTTGTCGGTTTGCTACTGCCCTTGAAGCTTAGGGTGACGGGCTTGTCGGAAACAGGCAGCGTAGAGGCCTCAGCAGGAGCTGCAGATGCAACGTCCGCAACTAAGGTCGCAAAATCAGATATATGCACGATGCCATGGGACAAAACAGGACCTTTCTTCTTTTTCTTCTCCTTCTCCTTGGTAGGTGCGGGTTGTTGTGTTGGAATTTCGGCTTCATACTCCAGTTTCGCGATAGTGGCACCTTCGTCCCAGTAACGAACCCACTGGTCCTCGACGCCGCCGAGGGACATGGACGAAGGCAGGCAAGCTTCGTCCCTCATAATTGGGTCAGAGATGGGTTGGAAAGAGTACGGATGAGCAAACGAAGTAGCGACCGGACGGTCAGAAATGCGAAAGCCATTGGGGTGGACTTGAGGAGACATGGTTGCCGCTAAAACCGCGGAAGCAGCCTGGAAAGAAGGAAGGAAAAGATTGAAGTATCAAAAGGTGTGAGGTAAAACGAGAAGTAGAAATTACAATACCTGAACGTCGACGAACTCGACGAAGGCAAAGCCCCAGCTCGCTAGTGTTATCTTGTCTTTAATCAAGATAATTCTCTTCATACCCTTGGCACCCTCCTTGTGCGGGCCGGAAGATGTCTTCATCGCCAATTCGATTGCTTGCGGACCCGACAAAGGGTCCAGTCCACGGAAAAGGAGAATGGGGGCTGGGGAATTGCCAATGTCGCGTGTACCGTCATTTGCATTCGCCATGCGACCGGAACGACCTCCAGTATTAGGGTTTGCGCTTTGAGAATAATCGATTTTGACACGTCGCCCACTATGCTGTCCGCCCGTTTTGAGTGCCTTATGGAATGCGGCGGTTGCTGATGCGCCATGCGAGGCTGGAGGGGGAACTTGAATAAAGGGGAACTGCGGATCCACGAAGGCTCGTGCAGCCTCGACAGAAGCGAATTGGGCAAAACCGAAGCCCTTAGATTGGCCTGTGAAGACGATAGGAAGAAAGCAATAGGGGTAAAAGGGAAAAGAGAATCGTCAATCGTATTGTCCAGGAAAAGATGCAAGTGGACGGGCAAGTGCCTGTTGATCTCTCTCGGATAATTGTAACCGTCTCAACTGAGCAACCTTGGCTGGTCAAAAATGTATGAAGCTGTGGGCCATGAACCATGAACTTTCAGAGGGTAATGGTGAACAATGCCACAAACGTCGGATTCTGTGAAACCAGTGTCGAGACCAAGGAAGATGACGTGCGGACTGGGATCGCTAGCAACGAGGCGCTTCTTAGGACCGTGAAATCCACCCCCTCCCACACCGTAATCTTGGTAGTTGTGATGGGAGTCTTGTCCTCCATCATCCCAACCCTGAGAGAATCTCGTGTGTTAACGAAGAGACGAAGAAGTAGCCGACGTACCCCGCCGTTGAATTTCCTCTTCTTCCCCTCTCCATAGTCCTCGTCTCTACCGTTGCCAGACCATGAGCCACCGTCATGCCAGGTCTCCTTTCCCATGTCCCATTCACGATTGTAAGTAGCCATGATGATGATGATGAATGAGGGAAGTTAACCACTGGTGTCGCTTTTCCAGAGCCAAAGCGCGTAAATCCGCCAGACAAACAAGCGTCAACAGACCCACTTCCTTCACCCCACAATGGCTGGCCATGGTATGCCAGTTTTCTCTTTATGACTACCGTACTAACCCTCGCTTTTAGGTTATGTCAACGTGCGTATTATCGTCCAAAAACTGTTGCATGTCGCATCTTATTTCTGTCTTGTAGACTGACCCTGCCGTGGACCGATGGAACCGCATGGTACGTCAATTATACCAGAACTGTTATCGCATTAACACCATCTGCTTCCAGCGTGAGGACGTATACAAGCATTTTAGATTTACCTCAAGAGCATCGTGGATATCGCTAACTGGCTTGGTTCTCGTCCCGGGCGCGTTGCTTTATTTGTCCGCTCGACAGGACGTACGTTTCTTGTCATCATGTGTCACGCATTGATCTCTCAATATATCCTCACAGCTGAAATGGAATTGGACTGGAAAGCAAAAAGGAGAGTCGCTACGCTCTCGCCCTTCGCAAATAGTCAACGCGGCAGAGGAGTAGACCTAGACTTCTGTTCAACCAGTATCCCATAATTGCCTGTTCATATCCGTTTGCAAAGTTCAATAGCAACCTTGCACCCCATCCCTACCACTGAGCTAAGAAGAGCGTGTGCTGGGGCCTTCTGAGAGTTGTGTTCAACGGCAGTGTCGAGATGTTCGAGTTCGTCGTCCCGAAACTCACGGATTACTTCACTAAGAAGCTCGATGCTAGGATGATTTATCCCTTGTAGCTCCTTCAGCTGACTGAATTCATGTAAGAGATCAATCACCAATTAATTGCCGACTGCGAAGGCACGTACTCGTCGTAGTGTTCACCGATGACGGTTTCAACCGCCTCCGTGCATGCCATTGCCGCCTCCTTTCCCATAAGTGCCGTGACCGCACCTAGTCCAAACCCGGCTACTTTTGCGACGTGCCATAACGCTGTTGGTCGTACTTGGTGTTGAACCTGGAGCTTGTTCATGACAGCGAGGTGTTTTTTCTCCTGGGCCCACATATCCTAAGATTAGTATAGAATGTTAATATGATGTAGAACGAGAAGCGGTGTGGGACTCGCCTGTATTAGTGATGATGCGACAGGATCACGTCGGAGGATGGTAAGTTGTCCCTCATAGATGTAATTGGCGGCGACTTCGCCCGCCTGGTCGACCCTCAAAGCAGCCTCGAGAGTCCTTCGCTGAGATGGCGAGAGGTCCGGTGTGGAACAAGTCGATACATCTGGGCCACGGGTGCAATCAAGATAAGCGGAGGAGGGCACGGCTGGTCGGGTGTGGATAAAGGAACGCAGACGAGGCAATCTTGACTGTAACATGGCCGGGGATATCAGAATACACCGCGATCCAAGCTTTGGGCTTTGGGCGTCTGGTTGAGCTCCTCCGCAGCCTAAAGGTCATACTATTGTTCACTTCAATCAGTCGATACTAACTCTATGATTAGGACAGTACTAGGACGACAGTTGTAGAACGGTCTCGACCGCAGAGCTGTCATTTTCTTTCTCGCGCTTGTCGTGAGAGCCGCCTCTTCATCACCCCCGTTCATCTTCCGCATGGCTAATAACACTGGCATCGTCGTCCCCTCAGCTGGTGTTACCGAGGGAACAAATATATGTGCGATTATGTATCATTTGTGGTGTATCAGAACCTCAAATCATCTTCTTTGCTAGTGGTAAGGTTATATGACACAGTCAACGCCGTCAAAATCCACAAGGTAAACATTCAGCCATCCGGTATGTCTCCGTACTGAAGCATGGCACTAGGGTCGGCTGTCCGACCTTGGTCATCAATGCAAACTTCTCCTTTCTACAGTGAGGGACTATTCAGGACGGCTCGTCGAAGCAGAAGCAAGTGCCATCGTGGCCGAAGCCGATGAAATCGAGAGGTAGACATATCTACCTTTCCCTGACAGTCTCGCACTGTTATTAATCAATCCTCGCAGAGCTATAGAACACATTCTAGATCGAATTTCAGGCTGGGAAAGGCTAAGCAGTAGGGCAGCTTTCCTGAGGCAGAACCACATTCAGATTGGCATCGAGCAATGTTACCGTGAGCTTACAGCGTGCACTGTCAGGTTCATGGTACGCCGGCCTTACTCGACGCGAAGGTCATAGTCTAATTCTTATTTTTTCTCCAGGTCGCATCGTCTATGGTACAGCACAGTGAGAGTCAAGAGCGAGAGAAGGAACGACAGCGTAATCAACAGCAACTTGTCGAGGTGATTGCTACCTTGCGAGAAGAAGTACGGAAACTACACTCCATACCATTGGAAGCGTCACAATTGCCTGAGCAAGTCCTACCAGTGAGTCTGACATAGCTCTATTGCGTGGATGCATGAAACTCAAAGCATGGAAGCCGCAAGTCGTAGATGTCGATGGACAGGTTGGACTGGGAGCCGTACCTCAGGCTGTGCCATCCCCACGTCCCAAAGCAGCAGATCGTGAGCATTTTAAGTCCTTTTGTGGATCATAACCTACTTCTCTGCATTGGTAGATTCAGGGAAAGTTTCCAGAGTTAGCGAGGATGCAGTCATCGAAGGAAGCCAACTGCTCTTCTATATCGGCGAATGGACCTCTGACGGAGAGCGTGTACGTAGCATGTCCGATGTCCGATCTGAAACTGACCTGAGCTAGACTGCACTTGGTCGTTTAAGGGATCAATCCCCAGATTCTCAGAAGGCAAGTGCAACGACCGCCTATGACTATATTATCATTAAGCAGCTCTTGCGCAGCGCTTCAAAGAGTGGATCGAAGCCTCCCTTAGCCTTCAACATCGGAACGTCCTCAACTTCGCTGGACATGTTACAATAAATGACGTCGTTTATTCAGTATGTCGCGTCTTCTACTGTGACAATACTCTGAACTGACTGTGGCCGTTGTAGGTCAATCCGAATCCGTGGATAGAGCACGGGAATATCCGAGAATACCTCCGGAAAAATCCGGACTCCGATCGCGTGCGCCTCCTCCATGAAGTTGCATCTGGTGCGTTGCGCCTGGTTTCGTGTCAACGACCTGTATTGATAATATCTAGGTGTGGAATTTTTTCATGAAAGAGAAATCCTCCACGGTGATTTGTGCGATGTAAGTTGCATTTAGGGCCTGTTGGACGTTCCCTGACACGCTTCACTCCCCCAGAAAAATATTTTGATTAATCGTGACGGCAAAGCCATTGTCTGTGGATTCGATCTTTCTGAATTTTCGAAAGTACGTTGTTCCATCTAATATACGTCTTCCTATCTAAAATGGAATGTATTACTACAGCCTGCCGTATCTCGTGCTCGATGGCTTGCTCCAGAACAGATCACATCTGCCAGCGTCGCTGCACCAACCGAGAAAGCAGATATTTGGTCATTTGGATTACTCTGCCTCGAAATTTTCACGGGAAAGGATCCTTACCAGGGTCACTCTGACTATTATGTGCCTGTTCTGTTGAGCCAAGGCGCTCAACCTGAGCATCCTGGGTCCACGGCAGTTGGTCTTACTCCAAAGATGTGGGATCTGATGCAATCCTGCTGGAAAATTCTTCCAGCACAGCGCCCTTCGATGTCCGAGATTTGCTCGACGATATATAGCATGCTCCCACGCCGTGATGGTCAGTCATTCTCCCTCTCACATCGGCGCGTGCTTACCTTATCCCGACATGTAGGTCCTCGACCGTCTAACGGAAATATTGACATCCCCGTCCCGACTACACCGGAAATCGACTCTTCACCCCCAAATGTAGCGAGGCGCCCGGCTGTTGAGATATCGTCAACATTGTCACCACTGGAGCTACCTGGGATCCGGCCTGTTACCCAGGAGCCTAATAGGGTGGCATCCACGAGTTTCTTAGGAATCTTTGACCAACATACCGGTACACAGCCCCCAAACAGGAGGAGGATAGTGAGCCACTCTCCTTCATATAGTTCCCAATCGCTCCCACCTCTCCCGGAGGATCCTGCCAATCAGGATCTTCACACACCCACTCCCTCTCAATCGACAACCCATGGGCGTCATTCCACTGCTTCCGACTCTCCCGCTCCCTCTACACTATCAGCAGACTTGGGACGCGTTGATTCTTCGTTATCGCAGAGTACGTCGAACGCAAATGGATCGAACAAACGACGATGGCTATTTGGGATTAAGAGATCTCAGACAAACCCCGCCACATCCCCCGGAATAGATAGTGATCCATCACTCCCTCGTAGGTCGAGCAGTAGTAATTCCTCGTTACACCCAGGACCACCGTCAGCCATACCTCCTCCGAGCAGAACCAGGACAACGCCAACCGGACCTCCTTCTCCGAGCAGTACCAGAACAACGACAACCGGACCTCCTTCTCCGAGCAGAACCAGGACAATGCCAACCGAACCTCCTTCTCCGAGGAGAACCAGGACAATGCCTCAGCCAGCTCGAGCGGCTACCATAGCTATCGACTTACCCCAAAGCCGTAATTGGGAGCCTGTAAGCCCTGCGGTTCTACGTTCGTTGGAGATGGCCGCGAGCGACTCCGAGTCTTTACTTCGCCCTGCATGGGACGGGACTGTGTCTGCTGGAAATCTAGAAGGCCTAGTTTCTCGGGTCATTACCGACTTCAAAGATCCACCTAGAAATGACCTCTTCAGGGCGACCTTCTTAACAATATACCA
Organism: Russula aff. rugulosa BPL654; assembly: GCA_022496225.1. Taxonomy (NCBI): domain Eukaryota; kingdom Fungi; phylum Basidiomycota; class Agaricomycetes; order Russulales; family Russulaceae; genus Russula; species Russula aff. rugulosa BPL654. The sequence continues at coordinate 176,101 of WTXE01000012.1, forward strand.
ACTTTTTGCGACCAGCGAACGTCTTTTCGAGATTTTGAAAAGGCGATTTGAGTCCTGCGAGCTTGATCCTGTCGCTTCCCTCTCTCGATATCCGTAGGTTAACAATGCTCTCCCTTCAAACGATTATTGAAGATTCATTTCTTAGCATCTTGCTCTTCATCGAGAGTTGGCTCAAGAAAGGGTTTGCGGATGAAGACCGGAAGTGTAGCTCAATGATCAAAGAACTCGTCCTTCCTCTCGTGGACTCTGAAACAATCTCCGAGAAAATGGAAGCGAAGGCAAATGAAATTAAGCATCTGATCGAAGACCGCGAGTATGTGCGTCGTAGTGGATCATCTATCGATATCGATGTGGCAGCTAATTAAGATTTTTAGGTCTGCCTCCGCCAACCTACAAATTGTACTGGGTTACAAAGCGAACCCGCTGAACGGCCCCGAGGGGTGACGCCAAATGAACTAGCAGCCGCCCTGACTGTCGTGGAAGGGGACCGATTCAAGTGCATAACTTATTGGGACTACGTGAACTTCACCAGACGTCCGCACAATGTGCGGCGCGTTGAAGTGTTCAATATTGTTCATGATCTGGTTAAGGTGTGGGTGCAAACAACTGTCTTGAAGTGAGAATCCTACTCGTTTTTCAACATCCAAGATGACAAGCTCACCCCTGTTGATGATAGGTCTGATTTCTTAGAGGAGCGAATGGAGATATATGAAGAATGGATCAACACGGCAAAGGTCAGACGCCTTCATACTCTCAGGTGTGGTGATAACTGACGCCTGTATAAGGCATGCCGGGCCTTGAATAATTTCTCGTCAACATCGGCAATTGTACTCGCTCTTATGTCGCCGCTGGTCAAGGCGCTAGCCCTTACATGCGAGAGCAAGGCCAAGCCAGATCTGTACGCACTAGCGAAGGAACTGACACCGACAGATGGTGCATACCAGAACACGCTTCAGAGTGTGGCAACAAGAGACCTCATCCCTTGGTTAGGTACGATTGATACACTGCGTTTTATTCGTCTCGCTGCCAACTTAACCCGACTTGCGTACCCAGACCTCCACCTTTCCACTCTCAACTCGAGTTTTGCCCGTTCCTATCCCATTGTCGAAGTGGACGGACATCCTCTGATTGATTTCAAGTATTGCAGTACGATAGCTGAACAGATCGACACCCTCGTTCAGTACTCGCCACCTCGCACCCGCCACATAACGCGACCAGACTTGTTGGCACATGTTGAATACAGTCTCAGGTCTAGTCGTGGCGACAATGTCCTGCCTAATGCAGAGGAGCGCAGTGCTCGTCTCGCTGATGAAGAACGAGTCTTCCACGCACAGCGGAAGAAGATGATAGGGCTCGGGTTTCCTTGGTCTCCACCCCGTCGGCGGAAATGAATCTTATGGATCTTTTGGTTATATCGGATTTTTTCATCTCATCGTTTGGTTTATCTATATTTATTTTGAGTCGACTGTATGCCCCAGCGTGTCTCCTACGCTTACATACCACTTTTCATGTTATTCGGTGTATTCGGTGTATCACATGCGGTACTGATAGAAGTGCGTAGTACGCACTACCACGGCCTTGTTCAAAATGCGGCGGCGCCTATCAAACAGGTTATGATTATTCAATTACTGCAATGGACGATGACCGTGGCGCGCGTATCTTAGCTCCGGGTCACTCACTTGTAACAGGTCTTTCTTCCTCTCTTCTTCCCATCGCATGAGTTCGCATGATATTATACCCCTAACGGGGTTAACCAACTTAAGCGGCATTGGTTCGTCCCATAATTAGCGTTGGGGCCGGGACTAATACTGACATTTCCGTGACAAATTGGGACTGTAGCAAGCTCGTTGATAAATACTGCGAAGAATGTTAAGATATATCGAGTTAGTTCGCTTTTACAACCCTAACTTAACCCATCAGCTCAACCATTTTGTTTTGTTTGGCCACAGTCGCAATGCCAACACCTCAGCAGGGAATGTCTAGATCTTGCTTCGGCTCTTCGCGACCACTCGGATAAACTTGAGGGTACGGCCGCTCTGCAAGCCGTGGATGAGGTAGAACGGTGAAGAACGCTATTGTTGTTTGTCGTTTGCACGTCTGCGGCTAACATACGATCACTTTTTTCGCCCTCTTTTACTAGCGTACTGACTCGTATCCTCAATAGAGTGCGCAAATGGGAGGATCTAGGCAAGATGAGGTCATTCGTTAAACAGACGGAAATCAAACTGGGTCTTGACGAATCGTATCGGGAGCTGAAGGCATGTTCAATGGGATTTAACGTGCGTTCCTTTTTTCTAGTTTGCACGCTTGGTCTGTGCCGACTTGGATATATAGATCACTTTGCATTTGAATGCAAGTAGCCAAAGTAGAGAACTCGAAGAGATTCGCAGGCGTGATCACGAAGAACTTGTCGAGATGATAACGAAAATTCTTCACGACAAGAACCTTCTGAAGATGACACTCGCCACGAGCACGCAGGAAGATGCACACAACGTCGTGGAAGCTATAGAACAGGCACGTTTATACCATCATGCCTACCTACGTCCAGTCTCACGTTACGCGGATTTATATAGGAGTTGAGGGAAGCCGACGTGGGAGAGACGCAGGAGAGACAGCTCCAAGAAGACTTTGGGGAGTTGCGTAAATGGGTCGAAGGACTGCCACCCATGGTTGATCGTCCGTATTTGGTTTTTGTCTTGTGTGGTCCTACTCTGTACTTAAACTTTGCCTCCGTCCAGTCAGCGGGAAAGTCATCCGGACGAGCGATCATCCAATCGCGTCGGGAGGTTCGCAGGATATTTACACCGGCGAATGGACTGGCCAAGAGGTACGGGGGCTAGAAGGGGACGGAAGCAGAAAATTTACTACTAATTCCTTTTAACTACAACTACTAGGTGGCCCTTGCGTATCCCCGGAACCAGAGCCGTGCAGGCCGGGAGGTGAGATGAGATCTTAGAAAAGCAACTTGATCTTTTTGACCCCTTACCGTCTTTAGCGCTTCCAAAGACAAGTCGAAACATGGAGGACACTCCGACATCCGAATATTCTGCAACTGCTCGGTATAGCTTCTATTGGCGACTTCGTTTATTCAGTATGTGACGCTTCCACCCAGTCCCTGGAATTGATCAATATCATTCTGTTCAGGTCAGCCCTTACATGGAGTTCGGCCACGTTATACGATTCCTCAAGGCCTACCCCGATGCAGATCGGGTCCTTCTACTGAGCGAAATAGCGTCTGGTGTGTTCCCAACTAGGTGACATGTACTGCAGCGCTTTAAGAGTTCATTAGCTATTGAATACCTGCATATGAATGGGATTATTCATGGAGACTTACAAGGGGTGAGTTTTGTTACCGGTACTCGAACGAAAACCTTACGATTTATGGCAGTCAAACGTTCTGATTTCACGAGATGGTCACGCGTGCCTCGGTGATCTTGGCTCCGCTCGTGTCGAGGAGGTATGAGCATAGTTTACATCGGGTTTTATGCCGTCCTCATTGATGATCGATGTCAGATTCCTATCACAGAGGTCATTACTTATGGATCACTACGGTGGCTGGCACCTGAGCTCGTGGCTGACAGTTGCTATATTCCGACTACGAGGGCCACGGACGTGTGGTCCTTCGGGATGCTTTCTCTCGAAATTTTTACTGATAACGTACCATTCAGTCACGTTTCAAACGAAGCGTTTATCCCCCTTGTCATCCGCGATGGACCATTACCCACTCGTCCAGAACATGCTAATACGAGGGGGCTTAGTGATGCGATGTGGAATCTCATGATTCAATGCTGGCAACGTGATCCTAAATCCCGTCTTTCAATGTCAGAAATTCGTGGAACTATTCAGAACATACATCCAATGCGTTCATGTACGTGATATACTCAGTTGTACCAGCTATTCTTAACAACTCCCCAAAAAAGCTTCTCGGTCCAGCAGGCCTTCCATTTCAAACACTCAATCAGGAAGTCTGCACAGGCCCTCTTCTATCGTTGCTGGTGTTCCGGGCGGCGCTCATCCATCAGGTCTCAGCTTGTCTAGGCCATCTGGATCGACTGGCTTGACCCCTCCTAAAGGCCCAGTACCAATGCCCAACCCTTTTGCGCGCGATGAACCCGAGTTAGGGCAGACACAGAGAGGAACTCCCGCTTCCTTCCCAATGCGCAGAGCTCCTATTCTGAACATTCCTTTGAGTTCTTCCCCTCCATCAGTATTGACGTCGGGCCCTCGCTCAGCACCAGGAAAGTCCATACCATATCCGCAAAACCCATCACCGTTGTCCTCCAGCTTTCTGACTCCACTCCCGTCTACTACGCCTGAATCACGGACGAGTGCATCCCCACCAAGTGATCACTCTGATTGGTCGTTAAAGCCTCCCATGCTTTTACCAGATCCCTCTTCGTCCTCAAACGCCGAATTATCCCTGCTCATGCAACCAATAATCGTCACTCCGTCATCGAGATCGGGTAGCATTGACGGGCACAGGCGGATCGGATCCACGTCTACCGGGTCGATTCAGAGTGTTGACAAAAGCATGTCGACGAGTGGCTCTGGTGGGTTACTAGAGGCCGCCGCTCAAGATACAGAGCCCATGCTGCGCAGAACTGTGGACGGTACTGTAGAAGCCGGGACATTAGTTGGGCTAATAGACCGCCTAATCAGGGATACTCATGATCGTGCCAAGGATGATGAGTTCAGGAGGGTATTCCTTGCTACATACCCCCTTTTCACTACAGGCGAGGACCTGTTCAGAAGTCTCAAGATACGCTTCGAGGAAATGGGAGACGTGCAGTCTTTCATCCCCTCTGGCTCTAGTCGGTACTCGTGAGTCAGCCATGCACAGATTCTGTAAATCTTCTGATGCTTTGAAAAGCATTCTACTTGTTCTGCGAACGTGGCTTGAGGGTGGAGGTGAAGTCTGGAGTCGTGAACTGCTCTCGTCCATCAGAGAATTCTCAAAGTCGATTGGTGGTTCGGATACCATGAAAGCTGCAGTGCAAGAGATTGCGAACCTTGCCGATGAGAAGGTCTGTGTCGCTTATCGCGACTCTCAAAATTGCACTGTTTGACTATCTTCCAGTTGAATGTCATCGTCTTATCTCCCACTCCGACTTTACAAACATTGCATGGAGCCGCGTTGCCCTCCTCTCTAGAACAGTTCAAGCCCGAAGACATCGCGGACTCACTTGCAGTGATCGAGGGAGAGTTTTACAGTAAGATAACTCAAGCCGATTATATAGCTCACCTTCGGGGAACGCCAATTACGGCTCACATTGCATCCGCCAGCAAAATCAACAACCGCCTGGTCAACTGGGTCAAGCTGCATATTATTAGGTCAGGAAATGTTTGCCTCGGTGAACGCGTTTCTTCAAATGAGTTGTCGTTGAAACGCTTCTACTAGCTATAAGGACGTGAACAGGCGCTCCACCAAATTCAAGTACTATGTCCTAATCGCAGAGGTGCTTCCAGCCCCGACACTTTTCTCATTCATGCTACCCAATACCGCCGGCGTACTGATGCTATATTTTTATTCTCCCAGGAATGCAGAAAGTCCCAGAATTTTTCGTCCATGTCGGCTATCATTGCCGCGCTGAGGTCGCTGTCGCAGCTGATCCTGACCTGCGACATCGAGCTCAGCAAGAATGAAAAGCAGCTCTTAGCACAACTAGGCGATATCCTGTCTCCGGAGAGTGACCACCTAGCATACCGGCAAGCGTTAGAAAATATCAAGTCCCCGATCGCCATCCCGTGGTTAGGTGCGTACACCGCTTCTTCCTGCCCTCTACTAAGTCTAATACCGTGCTTTTCTTCTCCCTTCTCCCGGATCTGGGACGTCCCTACCCATACAGCCGTCCATTTACGCAGACTACAAACCTTCTACAACCATAGCAGCCCAACGGTCATAATAGACCAACGCCCACTAATCAATTTCATCCGCTGCGCCAAACTCCTACAACGCATTGACGATATCCGGCAATATCGCCCAGCGCCGTCGCCGTCGCCGTCACCACCACCAGCGCCACCGCCGGCTGACCCACAATCAGGCAAAACCAAGGACAAGACCAAGAGTAAAACCAAGTCCAAGGATAAAGATAAAGACAAGCGTCGCGGCAGTGGCACAGCGCCAGCGGCGCTCGCCTGGGTCAAGAAGGAATTGGACAACGCGCCGAGCGTCATCTCGCTGGAGCCGTTCGAGGCGCTCGTGTCGGAGCTGGCGCAGGCTGAGCGCCAGAGTCGCGAGCGTCACGAGCCCCAGCTGCGCTCTCTTGGGTTTGCATCTCCTTCTCCTCCAACCCCACGTCATCGCACGTCCTCCTCGGGTTCCCCTTCTTCGAGGCTATCCCCTGGTGGGGGGAGAATGTTGTCGCTGGAGTCCCGTCTCGGAAAGACATGATATAACCTCCCCCCTTTTTTTCACAATAAGTTATTTCAAGTTTGTAGGATCTATGTCATCATTGTATTTCTCCCAGTAGAACTAAGCCATACTTCGTTTCCCCGTCTCTTGTTTTCCATTCTTGTATTTTAGGCCTCTTGCCGGTGCTTGAGTCTGGCAGAAGACAAGAGCAATGTCAAATCATCCGACTCTGCTTGAAATCTACATCATGCGTGGAGATTATTCCCGATGATAATCCCTCAAACACCCCAAGCTCTATTTCCCCCTTTCTCTTCCTCTCAGACAGCCCTCCGCCTGCCTCAATTCATCATATCCAACATCTAACTCTCCCTGTAGCACGTGCACGCAAGCACGACAGTCAAGACAGGAAGAAACACGGGCGACTTGCAAGGGCGCAAGCAAGTGCACGCAACCCCGGTGTCCAAACCGCGCTCAACACCACCCAGTGAACCACGCACCAACTCCCCAACAGTTTCCTGGCATGGCCACCTACTCTTTATGCTCGACACCCCCTTTGTCACCTTACGCAACAATGGTCTAGACCAAGGAAGCTGTCCTGCATTCAGTGTCACATATTGTTAAACAAGTACCGTACAATGTTGTTTAGATTCTACAGGCAGTGCTACATGGAGTCCTAGTTGTACCGAGGCGCACGGAAATGGTATTCAAAAGAAAAATAAGATAAAATAAAGAACGGACGCTTGACGGCCGTAAAACATGTAGCTAGCCTTGTAAGGCTTGTAGTGAGGAATCTTGTAAGGAACGCGCGCTGCTGCGGTATTAGAAATGCGTGGTGCTGGGACCCGGTGAACACGTGTTTTCTTTTGGGCAAATGAAAATGATTCTGTTAGGGACCGAGGGTCGCATGCTAGTCCGGCAGAAGAAAAGAGCGTTGCTCCGGTAAGATTAAAGGGTGGTGCTGGCGACCGGAAGATTTTCGCCCAGAACTTGTCCGGCTTTGCTCGGATGCACTTGATGAAGACGCATTGATTATGGGGTGCGTATGAAATTCTCTATTTTTTTAGCAGTGCAAAGGAAGGGGGGGGGGGGAGAAAAAGTCAGTACACAGCGCGCCGAGTAAACGTAACAAGGGAGAGAAACAGACTGTGTCAATTTGGCTATCGTGACATTCTACGGTTCCATAAACATTACTCCATGCAAAACTTGCCCCTCCGCTCTTGAGCGCTCTACTCGCGAGGGAAACTCGTGCGCCCATAGCAAAGTCATCGAACGCGACTGCAGCCCATGAAGTGACCAATGTACAGCCGTAAATGAGGACTAGGTCTTCCATGCGCTCGATGGGTAGTCCTCTGACCTTTGACCAGTGGAACCAGCCGGCCACGTGCTCCCCGGCGTACTTTTCGAATATCTTCGTTTGGATAACGATTTGGCGGAGGCCCCCGCAAGGAAGAGACAACAGTGCTCCGTGACCCCGACACTCATACGTGACACCTTCGGCTCTGTAATATATAGAGATTAATTGAAAGCTATCCGGGGACGGGGACTACAGTACAGTACAGTACAGCAAGATATGACTCACTGATCGGGTGACTTTGCATAGATATTATGAGCGTTGTCCTCTCTGGACACTCCACGGGAGTAGTGGTCGGATTTTCCAAAATTCTCACTACGAATTGTGAAACTATCGGAGCTTAGAGGGTCGTAGTGGAAGGGGTCGCCAAGCGTTTTATTCGACTCGTCGTCCCAAGGAAGTGTCACGTTGAACATGCGAATGAAAGCACCTTCATTTACGTAACCGACGTCGCCGATCGAGACCCGGCCATAGAGACCTTCAGGATTTGGTTTCCACAATGCGAGGCCATGGTATATGGATGAGAGTTGCTCCTGGTATATGTGGAACGGTTGCTCTATTGTCATGACAGGAGGAAACTAGGGGAGTGCGTACCGTGGCTGCCACGGGCAGGCACGAGGAAACGTTATTGATAATCAATAATGATAAATGTGTCAATGGTGCCTGTTACTGTATGACTTTTGAGGCGCATCATGGCAATGACTACCAAAAACAGACTTCATTGCCGTGCGGCCAATCGTGGACCAATTATGACCTTTTGGAGTCTGACTGGCCAAATCATAATGCTCATCATGAAATGTTAAGAAACAGTGTCTTTATAATAGGTCCGTGACGGTCACAGATGCTCATTTTGCTGGCATGGGGAGGAAACTCGAGAAACTGAATCTGTCTTGTCTGCGTAGCGTAACCATCAGCACTGGTCTGTGACCGCATTTTGAACAAGGCTGTGATTGCTAGTACATCCTAGCTCTTCTAACTTATCAGTATGATATTTTGACTATTTGACCTCTTATAAACCGACTATACTGAGAGGACAAAGAAATGTGATATGTAAGGGCAGGATATACGCTGCGGCATACAATTAACTCAAAATAAACCAAACGATGAGATGAAAAAATTCCGATATAACCAAAAGATCCATAAGATTCATTTCCGCCGACGGGGTGGAGACCAGGGAAACAAGAGCGATATCATCTTATTCCGCTGTACGTCGAAAGTTCGTTCTTCATCAGCGAGACGAGCGCTGCGCTCCTCGACACTACGCAGGACATCGTCACCACAACGAGACTTGAGACTGTATTCAACATATGCCAACACGTCCAGTCGCGTCATATGGTAAGTGCGAGGTGGCGAATACTGAACGAGGGTGTCGATCTGCTCAGCCATCTTACTGCAATACTTGAAATCAATCAGAGAATGTCCGTCCACTTCGACAATGGTTTGGAATCGGCGAAACTCGAGTTGAGAGCGGAAAGGTGGAGGTCTGCGTGCGCAAATCGGGTTAAATTAGTAACGAGATGAATAAAACGTAGTGTAACAATCGTACCTAACCAAGGGATGAGGTCTCTTGTTGCCACACTCTGAAGCGTGTTCTCGTATGCGCCATCTGTCGGTGTCAGCTCCTGTGCTAGTGCGTGCAGATCTGGGTTGGCCTTGCTCTCGCACGTCAGGGTTAGCGCCGTAACCAGCGGCGACATAAGAGCGAGTACAATTGCCGATGTCGACGAGAAATTATTCAAGGCTCGGCATGCCTTATACTGGCGTCAGTTATCACCATACCTGAGGGTATGAAGATGTCTGACCTTTGCTGTGTTGATCCATTCCTCATACATCTCCATTCGCTCCTCTAGGAAATCAGATCTATTATCAACAGGGGTGAGCTCATCATCTTGGATGTCGAAAAACGAGCAGGATCCTCACTCCAAGACAGTTGTTTGCACCCAAACCTTAACCAGATCATGAACAATATTGAACACTTCAATGCGCTGCACATTGGGCGGACATCGGGTGAAGTTCACGTAGTCCCAATAAGTTATGCACTTGAACCGGTCCCCTTCTACGACAGTCAGGGCAGCTGCCAGGTCAGTTGGTATTACCCCTTGAGGCCGTCCAGCGGGTTCGCTTCGTAATTCAGTACAGTTTTTAGGTTGGCGAAGGCGGACCTAAAGATCTCGGTTAGCTGCCACATAGACATCGATAGGCGATCTACTACGACGCACATAGTCGGGGTCTTTGATCAGACGCGTAATTTCCTTTGCCTTCGCTTCCATTGTCTCGGCGATCGTTTCGGAATCCACGAGAGGAAGGACGAGTTCTTTGATCATTGAGCCACACTCAAGGTCTTCATCCGCAAACCCTTTCTTGAGCCAACTCTCGATGAAGAGCAAGATGCTAAGAAATAAATCATCGATACTCGCCTGAAGGGAGAACATTGTTGACGTACGAATAACGAGACAGCACAGCGACAGGACCAAGCTCGGAGGACTCGAATCGTCTTTTCAAAATATTGAAAAGGCGTTCGCTGGTCGCAAAAAGTTGGTATATTGTTAAAAAGTTCGCTCTGAAGCGGTCATTTCCAGATAGATTTCTGATGTCCGAGTCGGCAATGACCCGGGAGACTAGGCCTTCCAGATTTCCAGCAGACACAGTCCCGTCCCATGCGGGCCGAAGAAAAGACTCGCAGCCGCTGGCCGCTATCTCCATGAAATGCAGAACCACAGGGTTTACAGGCTCCCAATTACGGTTTTGGGGTAAGTCGATGGATAAGGTGGCCGTAGATAAGGTGGCCGATCGAGTAGGCCGAGGAGCCGCGATTTTGACTGCCCAGGTTCTTCGGTTCGAAGAAGTAGATTTGGCCGGCGGCGCTCCTGGGTGTAACGAGGAATTACTTCTGCTTGACGTACCAGGGAGTGATAAATTACTACACATTTCGGGGGATGTGTCGGGGGTTGCCTGAGATCTCTTATTTCCAAATAGCCATATTCGCAGTTTGCTCGATCTACTAGTACTCGAAGTACTCTGCGCCGTGGATGTACTCTGTGCCGTGGATGTACTCTGTGTTGTGGATGTACTCTGTGTCGTCGATGTACTCAGTGCCGCCGACTGGGTTCTAGATGGAGGCGGAGCGCAAGCGGGTTGGAGCAGAACCTGTATATCGGGGTTGAGAGGATCCTCCGGGACAGGTGGGAGGGTTCGGGATCTAAATGAAGGGGGAGTTAGCTCCAGTGGTGGCAATGGTGACGACATCTCGACAGTCGGGCGCCTCGCTTCATCTGGGGGTGAGATGTTGATTGCCGGTGTAAACAGAGTCGGGACTGGAATGTCAGTATTTCCGTTAGACGGTTGACGGCCTACGTGTCGGGATAAAGTAAGCATGCGCCGATGTGGGAGGGAGAATGACTGACCATCACGGCGTGGGAGCATGTCACATATCGTCGACTGAATCTCGGACATCGAAGGGCGCTGTGCTGGAAGAATTTCCCAGCAGGATTGCATCAGATCCCACATCTTTGGAGTAAGACCAACTGCCGTGGACCCAGGATGCTCAGGTTGAGCGCCTTGGCTCAACAGAACAGGCACATAATAGTCAGAGTGGTTGTGGTAAGGATCTTTTCCCGTAAAGACTTCGAGGCAGAGTAATCCAAACGACCAAATATCTGCTTTCTCGGTTGGTGCAGCGACGCTGACAGATGTGATCTGTTCTGGAGCAAGCCATCGAGCACGAGATACGGCCGGCTGTAGATTATGCATTCCATGTTAGACAGAAAGAGGCACATTAGATGGAACCAACGTACTTTCGAAAATTCAAACAGGTCGAATCCACAGACAATGGCTCTCCCGTCGCGACCAATCAAAACATTTTTCTGGGAGAGTGAAGCGTGTCAGGGAACGTCCACAGGTCCCAAATGCAACTTACATCGCACAAATCACCGTGAAGGATTTCTTTTTCATGAAAGAATTCCACCCCTAGACAATATCAGTACAGGTCGTTGACACCAAACCAGGTGCAACGCACCCGATGCAACTTCATGGAGGAGGCGCACGCGATCGGCGTCCGGATTTCTCCGGAGGTATTCTCGGATGTTCCCGTTCTCTATCCACGGATTCGGATTGACCTACAAGGGCAAGCCTGTTTAGAGCATTGTCACAGTCACAGTAGAAGACGCGACATACTGAATAAACGTCATCGTCTATCGTAACATGTCCAGCAAAATCAAGAACGTTCCGATGTTGAAGGCTAAGGGAGGCTTCGATCCACTCTTTGAAGCGCTGCGCAAGAGCTGCTCAATAATACTATGGTCATAGACGGTCGTTGCACTTGCCTTCTGAGAATCTGGGGATTGATCCCTTAAACGACCGAGTGCAGTCTAGCTCAGGTCAGTTTCAGATCGGACATCAAACATACTACGTACACGCTCTCCATCAGAGGTCCATTCGCCGATATAGAAGAGCAGTTGGCTTCCTTCGATGACCGCGTTCTCACCAACTCTGGAAACTTTCCCCGAATCTACCGTTTTCAGAGCGGTAGGTAATGATCCACGACAAGGACTTAAAACACTCACGATCTGCTGTTTTCAAAAGTGGGGATGGCACCACCTGAGGTACGGCACCCAGTCCATCGACATCTACGACTTGCGGCTGCCATGCTTTGAATTTCGTGCATCCACGCAATAGAGCCATGCCAGACTCACTGGTAGGAGTTTCCCACGCGATTGTGACGCTTCCAATGGCATGGGATGTAGCTTTCGAACTTCTCGTAATTTAGCAATCATTTCGAGTAGCAGCACAGAACATATACCGCCATTCTCAATGCGCAAAGGCATTTCTTTTCACGTAAAAACTTCTCTATTGCATCGGCAGTCAGGGTTTCCTGAGCGGGTGCATTATTAGTTGATTTCAGGTATAAATTCCGATATTTTGACTTTGGACGTACCACGCCTTTGATAAGCTGAAGATCATCATCATGGGCAATGGCTATGGTGTCCTCGGTTATGGTATTCTCGAGACATTTCTTTTGGGGCCCGTTAATTACAATCAAAGCGAGAAAGTCGTTGTCCATGAGGACGAACCTCCACAATGTAGTCCAAAACCCCCATGAGCGGGTCGCGATACTGGAACCAGGTCGTCAGGTCCCCTCCACCAACTCACGTAGGATGAAAACCCACTTTCGGAACACCTGGAACTTCTATCACTTGTATCTCATCGTCGCTGCGGTTGTCAGGGTCGTCTGGAAGAGCTTCTGCGGCAGCTTGGATTGGCCTGGTCCAGAAGAGGACGCGCTTTGCTCGGAAACCCCTGATGAAGACGCACTGATCTGGAGTCGTTGGTGGATTTTGCTTTCAATACAACAAAGGGGATCAGTGCATGCCAAGGAAAGCTAACCGGGGGAGACTGACAGGGTCGAAACGACTATTACTATGTGGTACTGGTCCCCGCATATTGCTCCATATAAAACTCGGCCCACCGTTATCGCCGAGTGTTCTGCTCGCCAAAGAAATTTCCGAATCCATAGTGTTGTCCACGAACGCAGCAACGGCCCATGAGGTGGCCAACGTACAACCAGAGACAAGAATGAGTTCTTCTATACGCTCAACGCCCAATTTGTTATCCTGTGTCCAGGTGAACCAACTGACCACGTGGTCTCGGATGTAGTCCTCGAACGCTTTTTTACGGATAATGTCTTCGCGGTGACCCTCGTGAGGAAGAAACAAAAGTGCTCCGCGACTGCGACAGCATTTATACGTGACACCTTCGTCACTGCGAGTTTTTATGTTTCAAGTCCACTGGGAGAAGAAGGGAGTGCACGCCACTCACTCGTCTGGTGACATGGCCTGGCTATTACCAGCATTTGTCTCTGCGGAGACGTAATGAGAGCAGTATTCTCCTTTATCCAAAGAACCTTTGCGGATATTGGCGAATGGACCACAGGAGAGAGGCTCGTAATGCTCCGGTTCACCGAGTATTCTATTCGACTCATGGTCCCATGGAAGCATTACGTTGAACATGCGAATGAATTCGCCTTCAACTACATAACCCACATCGCCGATCGAGACCTTGTCGTAGAACTCTTTGGCAGGGTTTGGTTTCCACAACGCAAGTCCGTGATATAGGGACGTGAGTTGGTCTCGGTAAACGGTGAACGGTGGTGGCATGTGGGAGAAGCTGTATCTGTCTCGTCGGCATAGCCAGCTCCAGCTACACAAATAATATTGTCCATTATAGGACTAACTTAGGACCCATCTTCAATTGGACCATCATGTCAAATATTCATATTCCCACGCCCAGCAATTCATCGTGCAGGCTGATACAGTACACTAATATAATATATCGTCCTTACATGTACACGGTCCTATCTCTGTCTTATCTTATCACCCTGTACCTCTCCCGAGCACCTTATGTTCCAACATCTACATATCATTGACTTCAGTTATGGTCACACAGGTAGTCCTCATGACGCAACTGCATGGGAAGATACACAACTTGCTCAAGAGCACGACACACTAGTTGAGGATGGAGAATGGGTTTGGGGCCTTTTAGCAGACTCGGCATATCCGGTACTTAGCATCCTCCATCAGATTTTGATCAAAGTTACTAAAGCATGTAAATATTAGTATTTGGGTTGTAGCCCCATATAAAAAACCCAGACGTGAGTTACGTGACCTACCTGACAACAAATTCTACAATAACCATGTCTCTATGGTTCGCATTTGATCGGAGCATGCTATTGGGCTTCTCAAAGGTCGGTTTGCTTCTCTGATGGACCTACGTGTCCACATCAAGAACGAAAAATCACACAAGCTTGGAACATACTGGATTGCCAGTTGCGTGGGGATCCACGCATTTGCAATGCATTGCGAGGCTGAAAAGAGTCTAACCATAATGTCATGCAAGACCCCTTCATTAACAAAGGCCTGTCATCGTCATCATCATCTGACAATGTTGCTCCAGCTCATGAAGGCAGTTCATCAGCTCGTTTACAAGCAGCAAAAGCACACCGTGAAAGGTTAAAACGACGTCTCATCTGTGCCAAGAGAAGGGAGTCACGACTTGTAGCAATAGGAATTTGAAGTCCTAGTACTACCATGTGTATTTCTTCGAATAAGAAGTGAGGTTGCTGGTGTAATGCGGGCCACACGGCTGAGGGTTGCATGTGATGGCAGCTGAGGTTGGAGCTGCGTCATGTTGTTCGGGTCATAAGGCAGCAGAACACAAGGGTGCATGGCAGCATGGGCAAGGCAGACGAAAATAGAAGAAAACTTTACTAAATTGAGAGAGTCTGTCCTTGTGTGCTTAAATACAAGATTGAGCGGGACAGGATGAAAAAGATGTCGACACGTGTCATCACTAGTGTGACGTGTGACGGCATGAACATCGAAGCGTAGAGGCGACTCGACTTCACTGAAACGTTGAAGCGTCTCTGCTGTAGAGGCGCTTCGATGCTTCAGGCTTTTTGCAGCTTCTATGTCGCGTACATATACTCTTTGGTGCCTCATCGATGGAGACAAAACCCCGTTCAACGTCATCATACCAATCTATAGCTATATCGACGACTTGAAAGATAGCATCAAACAAGAGTGTAGCTCTATGCTTGAAAAGTTTGATGCCTTGAACCTCATTCCTTGGAAGGTGTGTTATTTCTAGTGATTTTTCTGACATTATAGGTGACAGTTTGACAGCTCGAGACACCGCAGCTCATCAAGCCCGCCAAAGAGCCAGCCATGCGTATTCAATCATGTTACAGCGTTTTGAACTGTTTTTGTAATTGAATTGTGTCTCGATTGTCTTTAACTCTGGCAAGGGAAGGCGCCGCTAAAGAAGAGAACCCATTCGAGGTACTAACATGGCGGCTGTTGAACAAAGAACCGCATAATCGTCCCCTGTTACTTCGACATCATCCCTCGCAGCTCACAGTAGGTCATTCGTTGAGCCAACTGCAACCTAGATTGAAACGAAAAGCGGATGCCCTTCCTCATAGTGCAAAGCGACTGGCCATCTTTACTGTACAGCCTTGATACGACATTATTACTATTGAAACTACTGTTGTACATGTTTGGCTGTAATGAACCCTTGCAATTGTATACCTCTACATGTTTTTTCAAGCCGGAGCGCTAATGCTTGTTAGACAAACCTCGAAGATGGCCCGTCCTCATATGGTTATGTCAGTGGGCTAGCCATCTTGTGTGGCATCGCCCTTTCCATCGTCCGGCCGCCATTCAGCTAGAGGACCTGCCTCATCCCAAGGTGCCATCCCCTCCGTGCATCGTCTTCTGGCAGCCATCGTCGTACCAGTTAGGACTCCGACATGTGGCCCCCTATCGGTTCCGGAATGTTCTGGGCGTAAACGGACTTTATCAGGATCGACACGTTGCACGGATATATCGGAGACGACGCGCGAGGACAACATCCGTGCCGAAGAGTGAAAAGTCCTGCAACTGCAGTTGCACACCAACAGAAAAAGGTATCAACAACACCCACCCCATCTCCCACATCTCACGTACGGACCTCGTCTCATGCTACAGACTTCTGCGACTACGCGCGGAACCGCAACGTCTGGCGGTGCAGCATGGGATAAGACACGGCAACCTACAACGCCTAGCTCGCGGCGCATAGGTACAACACATCCACGTAGACACTAAGTACCAGCACGCTTATGCTATCTCCCGAACCTAAGACCCCCTCGCTAAGGGAAAAGGACGCCACCTTTCCCGATCAGACAAGACAAGACACAGAAGAAGGGACTGTCGATGCTTGGGCTTGATACTGTAAGGTGACGCGTTCGTAGTAGGCAGCTGTGGAGTCAGAGTCATCACCATCTTACATGCCCGATTAATGATATCCTATTAAAATAACATACCCTACCAATATAAGGAAAACAACGGCATCATTAATCATATGCAAAACGACCATATCCGCACATCTCCATCATCGCTTCCAGAAACGATTTTATCTTCCCCTAGTGCGAGGCAGGTAACCGCGCCCGTATGGCCAACCAGCGTCGACACACATCGACCCTCATCGCGGCTCCAGACCTATTAAAATATATATTAAAATCTGGATCAAGTGGTGACGTTTTTTCGAACAGGATTTTCTTACCTTGATGGTCCGGTCATGACTTCCGCTGACCAGTCTCATCTTGTCACATGCAACTGCCCAAACGCCCTCAAGATGCCCAAACAAGGTGCGCTCAACCTTTCCCGATTCAATGTCCCATAGTTTAATGGTGTTGTCAAGGCTGCCCGAAACGAGCAGTTCCTGCGGTTCCGTTACCTCGCGAGGCGATCGCGGCCCAGTCATTCGTCGCAGCGACGATCTTTTGAGTTGTCCCCGTGGGATTACAAAGGTCAAGCGAGAGCAACTTCAAGCTCTGCACCTGACCCATGTGACCAGAGAACTGGCGCACACACGTACGTAGTGTGAGGTCCCACAAACGCACCGAAAGTCATCCGATGCCGAGAATAACATTTTTCCTGCCGTGATATTTTGTTGCGGTGACGCATCGGGCACGGAGGACGTTGCCGAGGCCGAGTCCCAAAGCAGGACCGCGTTGACCCGATCACGTGGCCGCGTAACGTAAGCACTCGCGTGTGCGTAAGATCCACACCTTGACCGTGGTGTCGATGCTCCCGCTGGCGAGGAAAGTAGAATCAAAGTTGAGGCAGATCACACCTTCTGTGTGGCTCTCCAGAGTGCTGATACAATCTCCAGTGCGCCAATTCCAGATGCGGAGCGTGTGATCCATGCTGCCAGTGACAAGCTTAACCTCGTCGAACTGCAGAGCACACAACGCTCGAGTGTGACCCTTGATGCAGCGAATCTCTTCACCAGTCTCAAGGTTCCATATGCGAGCGGTGCGGTCATAAGAACCGGTGATAAGAACAGGGAAGGGAAGGTGAGGTAAAGTTTCGCTGAACTGCATGCACATAATACTGTTAGTGTGCCCTTTCAGTGTCTGTACGGAGCACCGGCCGCGCCGCCAATTACGCTCTATCTTTAAGCGCTCGGAGTAGACGTCCTTCCATGGACGAGTCAGCGTCTCAACTGGTGGAGGGAGGGATAACGGCGATGGGCAATACGGTGGCATGGGGCCGATACCCTCGGTGGTCGGGATGGGTGCGGGTAATGGCGAGGAGCTTGGGTGGACGGAAGGTGCCGCAGAAGGGGAAGGCTCGGAGCAGTGGCGTTTAGGAGAGCTGGCTGTGGCCAAATCTTCCTGCCTGCGTTTGCCGATCGAGGATGACGATGTAGCGCCTACGAGGGGGGAAGGAGATGAGGAAGCAGAGTAGGGGATGACCAATCGCCTTCTCTTGAGAACGGGTAAACCCCAGCCGCACTTTTCGCATTTGGTGCCGATGTGCTGTGCGCAAATTTCGCGCCATAATAAGTTATCATCGGCCAAAAACTTCCAATGACGCGAGACTTGCGCGGCACGACACAATGATGTGGCGTCGAGATAAGCTAGAACTTTAAGAGCAACCTCGCGTGGGAAAACGGTGAAAGGGTCGATCCGGATAAGATGGCTGAGTGCGTCAGTAAGAAGAGAGAGCTGAGAGAAGCAGCACATTGTTAGGATGCCGCGAAGGATGAGCTCGCGGCGGGGATGCGGCGATGAGGAGAAGCTAGCCCAGATGGCATTGATTGATTCTCTTTCCTCGAGTGGGAGGTCGTCAAGAGCCTAGGACAACGGGAAGGATAACGTGACACGAAATCAGGTCAGGGGAGAAAGACCATACGAGGAGGACGTACCTGCTGAAGTTTGAGATTTGTCCCCTCATCAGCGATCCTTTGGTGTCGGACGCACAGTTTTCTGGGACTGGGTTGAGGAAGGAGAGACTGCGGGGAGGGAGAGAGAGAACGAGGGAGAGGCAGGGTATCACAAGAGTGGGGGTCAGTGGGGGAGGGGGACCTGGACATGGCTGGGCAAGATGAGGAAGGGATTGTGCAGAGAGGCGAGTACTTGTATACGCGCGCGCTCGAGTCCGATGTCGACTCTTGTCGCTTCCCCGCACGTCACGTCAAAATGGCGCAACTCTCACGTGATCTCTCGCACATACACAACGGACGCCGCAATTATTATGATATCAAACACATCCTCCGCCTCTTTACAATCGAGAGGGAGCGCTCAATCCAGCATAGCATACACAAGGTACTGCTACTCACACCCCCTCACACTGCGCTCATGCCACCTCAGTAAAGATCACTTAATCAAGTGTAATCCTCAACTGCTCCAGCGGTATAGGCTTGAAGTTATTGA
Source organism: Russula aff. rugulosa BPL654 (assembly GCA_022496225.1). Taxonomy (NCBI): domain Eukaryota; kingdom Fungi; phylum Basidiomycota; class Agaricomycetes; order Russulales; family Russulaceae; genus Russula; species Russula aff. rugulosa BPL654. The sequence goes on from WTXE01000012.1 coordinate 195,055, forward strand.
TGTCAATTGATCGTAACCTCAACCCTTCCTCGCAGTGTGGCGGCACAAGCTTGTGAATCAGATCTGGTCGCACAGAGAGCTCTGCAATCACCCGCCCAGTCAGCCTACCCACCATTCAACGTCCGCTAGCTCACTAACCTTCCCGTGTGAAATCGAATAACGGCGGGAACTCCTTTCCATTCGGCATCTTGGCTCCCTCGGCCCGCAGTTCGTCAAAGAACGGGTGTACCATCGCTTCGACGGCGCTCAACCGAACTTCCGGCGTATATTCCAGCAGCTTCGAGACGAGATCGATCGCCTCTGGTGCTGTGCGTGGCCGGAACACCTGTTTTGGCCAGTCAACATTCAACTCCCCTCTTTTCCTCTCATCTAGTGAAAAATATCGGACCTTGGAGAACGGGTGAGGCTTGATTTGCGGGAACTTGTGTTCCATGTAGTTCGGATTCATTGTTTTGATCTGTTCACGTGACGGAGTGCCTAGAACTTTGATGATCTCAACCAGCTGATCAATCCCACTTTCACCGGGGAAAAGTGGTTGGCCAAGCATCAACTCGGCCATCACACAACCAGTCGACCAGATATCTACCAGGTGTCAAAACTGCCCGTTACTCTAACAAGATGGGAAACGCACCAATATTTGTCGTGTAATTCGTGGCCCCAAAGATCAATTCTGGTGCGCGATAATAACGCGAACAGATGTAACTGACGTTTGGCTCCCCCGCTACCAAGATTTTCGCTGAGCCAAAGTCACAAAGCTTGAGCACGCCCGTCGCTGGATTTAGAAGAAGGTTTTGTGGTTTGATGTCGCGGTGGCAGATTCCCACAGAATGAATGTAAGCAAGAGAACGGAGAAGCTGGTACATATACAGTTTGATTTGAAGCATCGGCATCGGTTGCTTGAGCTTTGCGTAGTGACGACTTGCACGATATACAGTCTCTGGTACATATTCGAGAACTAGGTTGAGGTACACTTCATCTTTCTTCAAAGTCCCGACAAAACTTCCTCAGTGGCTGGCATCGGGAGGATGTGACAACACATACCTTGTCGCCATTAGCATAAAAGAAGGCTTTCAAGTCGACCACGTTTGGATGAGAGACGAGTCTCATTATCTGCAACTCGCGGTTCTGTACGATGGATGAGTATCTTGATCAGTTGATGACCTGTTGAAGGCCAGGCGACAGCGACACCAAACCTAATCGCCACTCACCTTGAATCGCTTGTCCTGTAAGACCTTCTTGATGGCAATATCATCTCCGGACTCATGTTCGGAGACCAGTTTGGCTTGGAAAACGACGCCAAACGAGCCATTACCGATGACTTTACAATTCGTGTACGAGATGTCACGGGTGTCACCGGTCTTGCCATCGGAGGCAACGACCTTGACCACCTTTCGGGGATCGTCGATGGCTGCGTGATGATAACATCAACAATGACGTACTCCAACACAGGGCTGAGGGCGGTGGTGGAGGGGTGAAGATGTGAGGGCGAACAGTGATGGATTGGGGGTTAGGTGTCAAAAAAGGCCAAAAAAGGTATGAGCGCTGAGCACCCGATGTGCGCGCGAGCGAACGGAAAGAGAAACGGGTACGGGCAAGTATGTGCGCAAGAGATCCGGAACACGCACGATTTATCTTTACACCGTTGATTGGACCGTGTGTAGCCATTATGAAGAGTAAGTTGAGGAGGTCGTGAGGGGATGTGAGGGCGAAGGGAGAGGGAGAGGTGAGTGCGGAGATGTGTGAGTGAGCTTGTCGTTCGAACCGGCCGTTGCAGAAGGATGTAGTGGCAAAAAGAGAACAAGTGGAGATGGATGGAGTGAAATAATCGGGAAAACGAGGAAAACACGGAAGCGGCTATCTGGAGGTCGACCGGTGTTCGGGGAGGGGACAATAAGGGCACAGAGATTGAGTGGAGACCGTCGAGGGGAATGAGTCCCTGTGACCCTGCGAGAGAGCCTACCACGTGTTTGGCTTTGATTGCTTCTTTCCCACGCTCAATGGCGTCGCCTGACCCACCGCGTCATAAACAGACGCCGCGAGCTGTCGTCTTATCCCCACTGCGATCCCGCTTCCGCCCCTTAATATCCGTACCTACCATACCCCTCCTCCCTTGCCTCTCCATTCTCCAGTGGCCAATACATTCATTCATCATCGTAATCAATACAGGTCTTGTCGCGTCGACAGATATCTCTCATCCGATATTCTGCTAGTATCCGTTCTACTCGTTCCCTGTCAATGTAAGAGCCTAAGCGGTTATCTCGTTGCCGGAATAGTGTTGCGGCAACTAGTCAATTTTTCTATTCCTTCCCCTTTTGCCGTAGTTAAATCTTCGTGGGTCAGCTGTCACGCCCGATTAATGACTCTATGGAACAAAGATCTGAGCATTGAGAAAGCCCGCAACGACTCGTGATGCCAGTTCCGTTCCGTGCACACTCTTCACAGATGTGTCAACGTCCGGGTTGCGGTGCGGGGCAGGTTTACTCTTTATTAATAGGTTCAATTACGAGCGCAACCATCACATGCATCACATCTCAGAGGTACTGTACTTCGTTTCATTTGCTTTTGTTTGAGCACCGCTTACATCCATCCAAGGAACCCTGCGCGTCGATCCCGGGATCAATTGCATCCCACCAGACTTCTCCTGGGAATGAAACCTCTATTCATAAAAATTTCTGAGTTGGGCCACCGCAAATCCTTGGCAACTTTTGACAGAATGCCCTCATCCCATCTAGCTTTTCCCTCGTGCACGTGACCGCGTTCGCAGGAAGATAATCTTGCCATGTTGTTGAGCAAAGCTGGCGCTCCGATTCAGGCGCAAATGTGCGATACCGAGCTGTACAGTAGGTGTTTACGAGGCCCGAATCCATCAGATGATCGATGTATCGACGATGTACTGATCGCTGGGAGTGACATGATGACAGTCCGCTCCGCTCTAGTCGATCTAGACCAGTGATTGTCATTTCAAATCATGTCCGTGGGTAGTCCCTACTCACGCAGATGTGTTCTTTGTGCCTTCCTCATCAGGAAGCTCCGCAACGCGCCGCCGATTGCTCTGGATCGCTGCTCGCGTCATGGGGACCGTGATGTTGGTTGATGATTGCCCCGGGCCCGAGCGAAAATCCGTGGTCACGTCAACGAATCCTTAGCCTCGGTCTTAATTCATCAAACTATGCCCAATGTGCGGCTTGGTATTGTGGTTCTTCCCGACAGATCATCGTGGGGAGGTTGAAGTGATTCCAAGTACGGCACAACTGTATTACATCCGTGCGCTTATCAATCAAAAGTCCGTGATTACACGCTAACTTTGTGGAACGCTCGCCAAATCTACTCAAGCATTTCATGTCACCCCTTTGCAAGGAACATTTTGGTACCTTACGCAGATCTGCTGTAATGTAAATCTCCCACACTACAAATACCCAATTTCAGCTTTTATGAACGTCAGTGGGTGTGCTGTATGTCCGCGGGAACGAGAAAGAGGACAAGACATACTAATAGTTAGTGGTTCCAGATTTATGCATGCTGTGGCCCCAATATCTCCGATGTCCTAGGATCAGTGATCCTAAAGATGCGGCAACTCATGTGAGATTCGGACCATTGGATTGATCCATTGGCGTTTTCCGGGTCTCACCGAGAAATTACGATTTAGGTTCATTCTCCGTAGCCAGTGAGGGGCATGCAATTACTCACACACCCATCTTGAGTCGCACCGATTCGGAGAAGCCATTTAAGTCTCTTTATTTGCGTGCTCGACGGGCTTGACTAGTGCGCTTCGACCGCATCGGCACTGGCAGGATGACATCTACTGGAATTTTCCAGCAGTAACTGGTGCTGGTCATCTTAGTTATAATAGCACAAAGCTGTCTCTGATGATATGTAAGTGGTACGTGTATTAGGTACACCTCGATACACAGTCTAATTCTTAGTAGTAGGTACACATACCGTCTGCTGCCTCACAAGCGCATTCCGCAAAGCAACCTACATCTATTAGGTCGGTTAGATACAGGCCGAACACGCCTCAAAGCTAGTGTACGTATACCGTGTATTACATGCTACGCCATACCGTGACAGTGACAAATGCGAATTCCAGAGGAAAGGGAAGCATTGGAGCATACCAAGGGTCAGACGGTTCACACGTCAAGTAGTCACGCTCATCGAACATACGACTAAAGTGACCAATCACCTACTCCAAATTGGGGCGGGTTAACAAGTCAAGGAGCAGAGGTGTATGCCTGTGATGGTAGGCATCGTTTAACTTTCCCGTCGCGTTGTTCTGATTATCATTACCCAAAATGTATCTAGCTTCTGAAGGCATGGCGGTGGTGACGACACCATCAGCGACGCCGTGTAGACGTAACTTGGGGATTGGGGGTTAGGCTCACTAGAGATATCCACACAAGTATTCACAGGCAAGCCACGCCAGCCTGAAGGCGTATTATTCGATGGAGTTATACTATTACCGAACCTGCTCACAGACTTGGAATCGATAAACGCCTGCTGCACGTCAAGTTATGGGTTCTGATCGTACACAAGGACAACTGAATGAAACTTACCCGCGCAAGGCACCACCTTTCTGAGACTCAGTGCCCCCTGGTTATCCTTGCTACTTTGCTAGTGCTCAAAGAGACCTACAGGAAATTAGATGGGACCGTGACCGACTAATTGATGATGTGCTCCGAAAAACGCAAATTCCCTCATTCGCGGCAGTTGATGCCACGTAACGCGCCGTAAGACAAGTATAGACAACTATGGACCTTGCTATCAACGGGAATGTCATTATGATAGTTCAGAGTTTCGTTTGAGATTTCATTTTTGTTTCCGTCCAAGTTCTGTCTCAGACCGATTTCGAACAGCGTCCATTTCCGGGTCGGACTTTGAATATGACCGGAAAGCCTTTGTGGAACCTAACCAGCCTAACCACACCTAGGCTCTCGACAGCACTTCCCTTACTGCCAAAGTCTGGTTTGATAAGTCATCTAGAAAATGTGCAATGGAGACGGTATGGCTTGCTCAAGGTGCACGGGTGCAAGGACTCTGTTGGCCTCCTTTCTCTGCCCATCCACTGGCAAGTCCAATCTCACGCTGGCTCATGCAATAGCCAAGGCAATAGCAGCAGGATTTCCCTCATGCGGATCTGTGGCGATGTTCTCCCATGCTCCCATTCGTGAAATATCAGCTCAGATTCAGGTCCAGGCAACGGCCAGGAGCTCATAATATGATAATAATTCACATGTCTTGATTCCAGCACGTCCTTTGTGACCTCGGTCATGCACGCGCACATAGCCTCATCAGGACGGACTTCAACGCGATTGTGTGAACGCCGATGGGATGCATGTAATATCGACGCCGTGGACGGCCCGTTGTTCAGGTCCATATATGTGGCAATTCACTTGCATCTTGCATCCTTGACCTTCTGCTCCGCCTGCCTGGCACCTCTAGATAAAGAAGGTCTATCATCACGTTGAACTTGTTTCGTGGTATACATGTCAATAAACGCTCTACCTGTCGTGCGTACTCGTCTGGGTTCTATTTCCCGTCAGACCCCTTCTCATATCTAAACTTATGAAAACCCGTGACAAACTCTAGCCAGACGATACAAGTGCTTCCGTCATACTTGCTTCAAATGGAGCTCAAAATATGCCTCTCGGACCTTTCGAGATCGGTTTCCAGTAAACCTGGTAACAGGTTTCATTCCGAAAATGAATATGAATGATGGATCAAAAACAATATGAAAACTGCACTGAACCACCATATCGCCATATGTAGCGCTCAACATCACGCCATTGATGCTCATACTTACGTGAATGATGGGTTTCTATTGTGAGACTTGGTATATTGTCATATTTGCAAAGGAAACAACGTAGGACGGGAGGTTGGAGATGCTAACATTCAATTTCCTAACCATGTACTATGTCGACGATTGGGGGTTCCTCACTCAGGATCCAGCTTTCAAGTTGTATACACGTTTTGTCAGCGACTCGGACTTTGTGCCTCCGATTGTGGGCGTCGAAGCGGCGGCCAGGAGCATAAGTCACTCGTTATCTTGTGGCGTGACTCGTGTTGTAGTCACCTTCGTAATGGGGAAAGCTGATAAAATGAGCCTATACTTGCGCTCCTTTCTTCCCACACCGTGGGGCTGTTTTGTTCTGATCTCCTTCGTACACCTCGTTTTAGTGACCCTCAATTTCCAATGTGGCTACTCACGTACTCACTCCCAAAGAACGGGTTCCCTGATGGCTGTATCTTATCGACTCGGCGGAAACAGCTTCTGCGATATCGTATCTCAGTACCCCATTTCGAACAAGTACTTGATAGATACCCTATTATCCCTATTATCTAATTCCCTAATGTTATGAGGATTGACATTGTTCTGCCAGGTCTGTCCCGGTGTTTTGAGGTGCATTGTTCCCTTCAGCCCCATGGTGTTGAGGGTGCTGTAACGTATGAATGATGGGGAATCGCATTCGCCCAGATTGGGAAGGTCAGGTGACTCAGGTCAGGTCACTTTGATGACGTAATATTTTCGGCAAACGGCGGCTGACACGGTCACGAGCCGGAGACGAAACGCGAGATCTTCAACTTCCACCTGACTTGATACTTTCTTCATATTATCTAGCCTGCTTTTGTGGCAGAGCTCCGTCGATATGCACCGCGCACATTCATTACCATTGACTCATGAACACGGCCTTGTCGCACCGCCCCTATTGTCCGCCTCTTCTGCACTCGAAATGCCTACAGTCCTTGTCCATCCGCCGGAGGATGAAGCAATGCCTTGGTGTGCGTTCGACGCCAATGAGGAGGTCGCAGCGGCGGAGGTGGTATTTGCAACGCCTGAGATGGAGCTCCAACAGTCGGAGCTCGATGACTGGCCCCACGATGTAAGCCCCACCGCGGAGCACGCACCAGTATTCCACCGTTCCCAAACAGACAATGGTGTGGTCATGCCGCGCCGCGGCAGTACTTCCCGCTCCACGCTCTCAAGAGCTGCAAATCCACCAGTCCTCCCACCGATACTCGAAAGTCCGAAGCGGCAGAAGGAGAAGGACGACGATGACATTGTTGAAGTCATGAAAGTGCGCCGTGGAGAGGGAATGCTGGATGTCGCATATGCGCACGGCACCATGCCTACGCTCAGGAGATCCAAGACGCTGACGCTCCGCTCGCGTGCCGCGCAGGCTTTGCGCTCGATCAAGAATGTCGGAAAGGCACCACGAAGGCCTCCTTTGGATCAAGTATTCCCGACGAAGAAGAATGAACAACCTACCGTCAAGATGGAGGTGCCTACGCCTACCCAATCGTCGTCAACTGTGGACAAGCGCCGTGCGAAAACGAAAGACCTGTTCAACCCAACCCACACAAGCACCCCGCGCTTGAAGAGGCGGAGCTCACAGCCACTGACCAATGTCTTTGGCGTCGGTGGCTCGGAATCTGAACCTGCTGGCCCAAGCGTACCCGATACCATCGGTCTCGGCTTTGCTCCACCTCCACCTCATTCCGGAGGCTTCCGAACATTTCCTTACTCTCGCGGTGCATCTGCATCCACACCTGCTTTACAACTTATGAAGGACGAACCTGCTCGTCCCACATCACCGACCTTCTCGCTCCGCGGCCACCGGCGCAAGTTCTCTTTTGGCAGTCTACAGTCCATATTCTCCGGAAATACGCAACCAATGCCAGAGCCGGAGCCTCAACAGGCAGAAGCAAGCCCCGATGTGGGTGACCTTACACCACCGCAGACGCCTGTTGATGACGGGTGGGACTCTGAAGAGGATTACGACTCACCGCGGCGACGTGTCGCACCTGGGAGGGTACCCAGACGTTCAGACGAGAATGCCTATCCAGATCCGGAGCAGGATATCAGCTTTGAGATGCGGCTCAATTCTTTACATTTTGACTCTTTCAACTTTGACACGGAGGTATTCTAAGCGCCTCGTTCTTTTGGAATGATGGACGCGTTGCGAAACCTGTTTTCTGTGAGGTTATCTTTTCATACATATATGTACGAGTAACATCGTCGTCACAACAACCCATATATCCCATTTCCATTCCCACCACCTTTCTTATTCCTTGTTGCTTTCTGTTGGTTTATTACCGCTTTGCAAAAATTACGCTCTGCTGCTCTGCTCTGCTATTTCAAGTTATCATTGATGTTCACACTATCGTCATGCCTTTTGTCCATTTCCTGCTTTGCTATTGCTATCGTGTCAACTATCGTAGACTCAATAAATTATTCATGCGGCTGGCTGCAGCTCCTTGGAATGCGTAGTAAAATTGAGTCTCCTAGTTATCGCCTCACCCCCTTTCCCGTTTCTCGTGATTCTACGGATCCCCAAATCTCACGGGAGCAATATCCTGGCTGTCAAACCATCATCGTGATTCTATATCGGGGCAGGCAAAGTAGTTACATGCGAAGCCTTTTCAAATGAAACCCAACGGAGAAAGTGCTGCGCATGAATGGCATGCGAATTGAAAGTATACAGTTACTCAGGCTGTACGCTGGTAAAACGGGTCAGTTGTTCTTCTGATGCCATACAATTTAAATCTAACTGGGGCCATTTCTTCGGTAGCGGAGCACGATCGCTCGGCGTACAGTATGAATTGAATCACTGGACAGGAAACAGGAACACACGTGACAACCCACAGACGATGATACTAGGGTGCCTTATTGCATGATGTTCGACGGCCTGCGAATGACGTGTTACAATGATGACGGCTCGTCAGCGCAGTGTGAATTTGATATGCCAAATTGTCCTACAGGAACACAAGGCGGAATTGGAGGCAGTGTATTAGGGTTTCTGCGCTGTTATGTAATACTCCACGGTCGTCAGAAGTACCGCCGCAGGTGATCGTTTAATTATTCCTGATGAAGTCTCGGAGTGAAGGATCCCACATACTTAAACCCCATATGAGAACCGTCTCCATAGTCCGGTATCCAATGACCTTGTATCCCTTAACTTTGCACCATTCCCCCAGACCTGGGAACTGGATATATCGCCGACTCGACGCCGAGAAGCGCTGACGTTTCAGGGTGTGTTTTTCTGGATCCCGGTCTTAGTTTCCTGTTACGTTACAAGCAATGAGTCTTTGGCCCCACTGGCACTTGTCACTCATGATGAATTGACGAGGTGCTTTGGCTCCAGTTGAAGTCATGGTGGCGGCGCACTGGCCTGGTGGAGGGTTGAAAGTTCCTCCTGTTCGCCTCCGAGTCGGCCGATCAAAAGGCCGACTGACCCGACCCTTTTAGCGACTCGGAACGCAGCGATGCGAACGGGTCATAACCGCTGACGTTGCAAATTCCCGATGGACACCGAAGAGTAATTTCAAATTCAGATCTACCTCATTGAGACTTTAGTGAAGCGCCGGCCATGTTCGCAAAATCTGTGGAATGCCTTTTCAAAACCTCACAGGATTCAGAGAATGCCCTGTGCGCTGGCTCGCCTATTTATGAGTACCGACTGGAGCCGGAGGGTATAAAAGTCTGCATGTCTCACTTCCTCGGAGCGCCTCCGGGTCTCGCCTGTGGTGGAAAGGGGCTAAGTAGCATATATCCTTTATCCTTGGCACGGCCTTGTTTGCTTGTCCTTATCAAATGGTCTACTAATATTATCCCGGGTTTGGCGGTGTCGTCTGCAGTCCTGCGCGGCAAGGCTTGGTATCTTGGACGGCGGTCTCTAGGAACCTACCAGAGTTACTGATCGACATGCTTTTGTCGGTACTTTGGATCAACATCAGTAGATATGTGTCCGATTCGTCTGTGCTTGTCAACGCTGCCTGATCTCTATGACAGGCGATGATAATTGGTTGCAAGAGCAGGGATAACTCGCTGTTGGAGCCTGAGGATGCAGATGGTTGAAGGTTTCTGGGAGGCTTTATCTAATGAACAATCAGGGTGGACTTTGGTGAAGATGCACTTGTCCGGGATTGAGGTGTGGGTAGATGGTATTTGAGTCTGAAAGCTGGAGGACAAAATGGCGATGGGTTTTGTGGAAATATTATCGACTTTCCTGGTACTGACTGAGCCGATAGAGTGGGTAGAACTCGATTGAGTGTTCAATATCCCGGGTAATTTCGAAACGGGAAGCGGGAGTTCCTCTCCGTGTCTGCTCTGCTTCACGTTCATCGCATGGCAAGGACTTGGGCATTGGTATTGGGGCTGTAGGAGGTCCAGCCTGTCGATCTAGGGGGCTGTGAGAGCTGAGGCCGCCGAGGGACGTGCGCAGCCTGAGATACCAGTGGTTGGATAGGGAAGTGGTTGAACAACGATACCTAGCACGGGATCGATGCCCGCCGGCAGGCCCGGGGGCTTCCGAGTCTGGCCGTGTGACTGAGCATCGGATGGTTTTACAAATGGCTTGAGCTTACATTGAGGGGACGGAATTTAAGGATATCGCATCCCTAGTAAGCCCCTTCGAGGTATGTAACATCTTCTGAACGAGTGGGTACAGTAATAGCGGTCCAATCTCCACCGGGGATGACTAGGGTCTGGGGAAAGAACGCGTCGATTGAAACGTGGCTGAATACCAGGCCAGTGGCACGTCGTTGCCAATTGTCGGATTTCGAGACTCGGAGAGCATCATGATGATGGACCACATGCCAGTACCAGTGCAGTGTCAGTGTCAGGGTCAGACTGTAGCGGCGTAGAGCCCTTGTAGTAGGCGGTGGCCATCAGAATACCTCTACTCGCCAAGAGTTGCAGCCTCCACTACGACTTTGACTTGTTACAGTAATCATTCATGAGGAGGATCCATTTCAACTCCTCAGCGTCTAACTCCCTATCAGCTAAAGCTTCCCTGGTTCCTATAGGCCTGATAGCCTAGTAATTCAAGTTGTGGAACCAAATCCATGGCTCCAAAAAGAACAGTTTGAGGTCAGGTCGGGTCAATCTGACCCGGTTGCTGGCCGCCCGCGACCGATTCTGGATTGTCCAGCTACTGTATCTACTGTAGTGGTAGATTGGAACACCGGAGCTGGTATCACGAACGACAGACACCTCGTTGCTCGATCACATTTCATTGCCCTTCAATTGACCGGCGTGTCAGGATCCTGTCCCTCTTGGCTTGCCAGGAGTTGTTTCTCATAACCTTCTCAGAACAAGAACACGTTTAAAACGAATCAATTGTCACGCATACCAAACGGAATACAAGTAATCGAACACGAACAAAAGAAAAATAACATATGACAAGTGGTAACATCCAGACAAGGGAGGACGGTATAAAAGGAAGGTAGGGGTCCAAGAGACGGTTTATCTCGTGGTTGGTGAGATGTCCGCTGGGTGGTGAGAGTAGAGAAGCGCATCGGAGCAGATACGCAATACCTCAATGGAATTCTCACACCAGCACGCCATGTGCCTGCACGGCCAGAAGAAATGCAGAGGCGGTTATCCCAGAAACCTAAACAAATTCTGCTGTACCACCGGACCTGAGGACGTCTGGATCCGATGACACCTTTTCCTGTGGATACGGCAGTAGTACCGAACGTGAATGGTGTACTGGGAACAGACAACGCCCGAGCCCCTGTCAAAGCCAAATAAAGCATTCAAAGTTAGCACACCATGCGCCCACACTTCGGAAAGGAAAGATCCCCACGTAGATGAAACCCCCTAGTCCAAAGGCAACAACTCCTTCAATGAATACCCTAATTCCGCGTGCCATGATGCCGGGAGCCCCAACTGCACAGGTGCCATACATCATATAGGCGGTTGGTATGCCCGCAAGATACCATGCGAAAAGGATCGTCAACCGGCGCCAATCCGGGCCTTGAGGGATGTGTTGTCCAGCCAAATCACCCATGCTAAACAGCGGGATCAATACTCATCGAAAAAACGCTTTTGAATAGAATGTGGGGGAAAAAATCGTACTCTAGCCTGAAGAGATGAGAGGGGAGCGACACCACCGATATGCAGATAGCGGCATGCCAACTAATGTACCATGTTGCAACTTGCCAGCAAACATCCCACTCTGTATGGGCGGGATTCGATGGACTGCGATCTTGAGTGTCTCCATAGGTGACAGTGGCGTATATGAAGGTCTTGATAGAGGCGGTTAGGCTTGGAAGAACACTGCGAAGTCATCGGACTTACGAGGAATAAAAAGGTGCCTTTGATCAAGAGTTCCGGGATACACCAATGCATTTCGAGGGAGAAATAAAAAGGAATCGGTGTTTGGGGCTCGTTAAAAGACTGCGGTCAAGAGGCAGTGTCGTATTGTTGAAACCCACGTTCCAAATACACCAAAAAGGTTAGCCGCCACCGAGCCGCCTCCGTGAGCCTGGCTCAGCCATCATATCTCCGATGCTGTGACCACGACTCAACCTACCAGTACCGGCAATTGATTTGGCACCGCAACTCATTCCGCCCAATTGATGGCATTTGATACTTAAATAAGAGGCTTTTCAACGAAAGCAAACCGTATGAGCGAGGTAGCTCCTTGGAGGAATGTCACAGATAAGAATCGATTACCTCAAATGGAAATGTGCACGGACAATGTCAGCACCCCGACGGGCACAATCGGCGAGTATAGGCACCGCCGCACCCGGTGCCAACACAACGGGCCACTTCCATCAGGGTTTCTTCGCCGGTTTGGCACTAATATCCCGCCGGATTTTCCGATAATCAATCACGCTACACGTTTCTTCCTCATGGACTACTTACTGTACCACACTACCACTGACTCATTTCAAAGTACCGTCATTGGAATCGGACTACAAAATCGAGATGAGTCGGAGGCCCAACATGATGTGTGACACAAGCGCCTGTGCAGACTACTATGCACAGCCAAAAGTGAAGCAATTTTAGTATTTCTCTGAAATGACTAAATTTGTATATTAGCGATGACTTGGTGGTCCTCATAGTGGAATCATCCTTACTCAGTGTGACTAGGGAAGTCCAGCCAGTAAAAGGATGACTAGGATGGGAGATTTCATGAGTCTAGGGTTTCGGAAGATGTTCGGACAACGCACCTTCTTTGACCCTCGCCTGTATTGGCGTTATACTGTTCCCAGACATAGCCTGTACGTTCATACTCCTTCATGTAAGAGTAAGACATTCGGACAACCCACATACAATCAAATATAACATCTACGCACCTTGAAAACATTGTCAATTACATTCCGGCGGAGTTCTGTGTAGATGGATCGAGCTTTTTCCTGGTAGGGTCCCTCGTGCGCGGCATAGGTCTAGTCACGTATTAAGATAGCGTGGTCACTTCGAAGCGTTCACACTACTAACCTCATGCAACGCCTGCAATGCAAGATAGTTCATTTGGATCCAGATAGGGCCTTTCCAGTAGTTTTCACCCGTTCCAAACTCAGGGTGGGACACTGACAAGCTCCTGAGACCATAAGGCGACCACAACTGCAAGGGGTCCCGCAACATGTCCAACACGGAGCCAAGGCGTGGGGAGTCTGGCGGTAAAAGGGACAATAGGAAGGGGAACAAGGATATGTAGCCTTTGTGACAGACGTGGTATGAGTCGTCTGTGAAGTATACCGGTGTCAGTCGTGTGATCTATTGTCTAGGAAATGGAGAGCCGTCCTACCGTCGTCATCCACGCCCACGTCACAATACATCTCTGAATCTTCGCTCCAATGTAGGTCTAATCACCACAATGGTCAGGGAGTTAAGGACACAAAAATGGAAACTCGGACCGTCGATATTTTGGATTATGGCTTTCTCAATGCTGGCATAATATAGTCGATCTTCCTCTTCCCCAACAAATTCGGCAATATCCTTCATTGTCCTGGTAAAGAAACCCATCCAGGAGATGAGGTCCACATGCAACTCTCCGATGTGTGGTGGGGCCCTAGGATAGTCATCCAAACCACTGGTAGGACGTGCTTCTCTGATCGACCACGCCAGCGGTAAGCTTCCGTCCTTGACCGAGTCTTGCGTCCATATTGCTTTAGTTGTCCACGTTGAGTGCGCCTAAACCATTCGTAATGGCGCTTGAGCGGTTGGTACATAGATTGCAAAAAAGATAGGGCAAGGTCTCGATCTTCCAAATAGCGGCTACCCTTCGAAGTTGTGGCGTTGAAAGAGGTGTCTGAGAGCCTATACCAAAGTCTAAACCAAGGTCCTGGTCAGTGGGCCCAGCACGACGCCTGAGGCGTTTTATGAAGGCTGTGACAGCCATGGTCAAAGTAGGAGGGTTGGCGAAGCTGGGAACCTGTGTCTGAAATTCCGCTGGAACCTAATGATCGCAATATCTAGTCAAGCATCCAACAGTCGTGCAGGGATCCAATGACATACCTTACTACGCGCTTCCTCGCCGAGGATCTGTTCGCGAGCAACCCAACCATCATCGTCAATTAGATCTATCCAGTCCTTCAGAATCTCTAGACTGTGATGAAGGTCAACGGGAGCAACCAAGGACGTATAACTACTAGCCTAAGGTCATTGTCCCATTCGCCAATATGCAAAAGGTGGAAGCCTTCATCCCAATAGAAGCCTCTCGGGAAGAAGCTGCGGCTCGGTGTCGCAGTCAACAGGGCCTTCGGCTCTGTCAAACGGGCACCCTCGACTTGGTGTCCTCTATTGTCATCGTCGCTATCAGTTGGAGAGCTGTCGTCATCCCAATCATACGAGAATGAAGGGTCTACGATTGATGTGCCATAGAAATATCCAATGCCACCGAGCAAGTTTGAGGTGATTGCTTGCGAAAACGCTTCAAGCGCATCTCGTTTTGGGGAATCAGGAACGGGGAATATATCACGGAAACGTTGATTAAATGAAGTGGAAAATGCAGCGATTCCTTCGTCAAGGGTAGCAGCTGCAAAAACGTTAGCCCTTGTAAACGTCATCATTAATCAATTGGACACATACCGCTCAGTTTCTTCTGTGCACTTTTGCTTTCATAAAATACGTCAAACTGGAACTTTCCGTCAAAGAACTTCTGGAACGCGAGAAGGTTATTTGCTGAGAGTGTTTCGTCGGAGAGCTGAAGGGTGAATGACGGGTCAGGATGCGAATCCGACCCCTTGACATTTTGCATGGCATTCCCCGCATTTTCGGCAATTTCTTTCATGATGAACTCTGTTTCATAGTTAGCTATCTTTATTGGGATGGAATGCGTATGTACCTGCCTTTTGCCTGCCATATCTTTCCGGGGGGACACGGAACCCACCGTAATGTGTTCTCCCTATACGCTTGGCAAAGACATCCGAGAATGGACCATCAGAGAAGGCTTTGTTATCGGGGCCTACAGATTGCACTCAAGATGTGTGGCTGTGTTGAGTGGTAAAGACGCACCGTCAACGATACGAATGGTAAAGTCATCAAACTCAGGTGTCGAACCGGTGAGAACGATAGGACCTTTGATACCCTGAAGCATTCGGTCAGTTGTCGTTGTCATGGTAGGCAGACGGAGTTGTTGCGCACATTCTCATTCTCGTCCGTTTCCAACTCAAGACCTCCCAATCCTTCCAGACCCGCGTAGAAGACAAAAGATGTGCGTGAGGGGATTCCTGACAACGCAACAGTGAGCGCCAACTGGACATGTATGAAATGTTCGAACCTTCATTGATAGGCTCTCCCTTGATGCGTGCTGCCCAGCTTCCGCCGTGCTCGCCACCGTCGACCATTAACAATTCGGTAGTAACTTTAACATTGTTCTCTCTATCTTTCAAGACTTGAATACCGCCTTCCCGGGCATCGAATTGGGTCCATGTATATCCATCCAGCCCGTCTCCCTGGTCGCATGCGTGCCGGGCCTCTGTGGAGGGCATCAGAACGACTGTACATACGTGTCACCTAAAAAAGACATACTTGTGAATGATTGATAGTTTTGTGTGCCAAACCAAACGAGACCAGTCATTAGAGATTGGGGTATCCGTGGCCTGAGGCCAAAATAGAGGTTAGGGCGGAATGCTCCCCATACGAGTGAGCTAGAATTGTTCAGAGACTGTGGAGTGACGGAGGGTAGAAAGGATAGAAGAAGAAGCCCAAGCAATTGCATGGTTGCCGGCTGGCAACTCTTTCGAATTTGTCGTTGACGTTTAACGGCCACGTGTTGAACTCGTCGGATTAACGTAGGCGGTGGGAACGGAAACGTTGAGATGATGAAGGATCTTATCACTATCTAACCTTGACTCCCACGACCATGGTCGAAATCACCATTCGCAAACGACAGCGAGAGGATGCTGTGTTTACACAACGAAAGTTTTTCAAGAAAACGGCTAGAGGGAAGGTCATCAAAGGTGCGCGTAACCCTCTTCAGTTGTGAACAGTCGTTCAAAGGCTTTCTCTAGTCATCCGAGAGAGATATCTCAGGGATGATGTCTCCTGCGGAATTGAGATGTGTAGAGAATGCATTTCTTCTCCTGGTCCACGTCTCCCTTTCAGTGGTGCTGGCGACCACAAGTTATTTCCTAACGGTCACTTCGTCCTGCCCGATACAAATGTTTTCCTCTCACAGGTCTGTTCTCTATGTCATGGAGAGACCTTGCTCCAATTATCCTCGTAGATGGACCTCATGGAGTCGAACTATTTCACCACGCCTATTATTCTACTGCAGACAGTGCTGGAGGAAGTCCGACACCGGTCCCTTCCGCTCTTTAATAGACTCAAGGCGTTGATGAAATCAGATGATAATTGTACTTGGATGTTTTACAATGAATTTCGCTCGTGAGTACCATGACTTGATTGAAGACCACTATCCCATCTGTGACAGAGAAACCGCCGTGGTTCGCGAAGCGGGAGAAACTCCAAACGACCGCAACGACCGAGGTATCATTTCGTCCTGTTCTTCAAAACATCTTTTTCTGATTCAGCACTCAAGCCATCCGCGTTGGAACCGCCTGGTACAACACGCACATATCCCTCACGCGCCCACCAATTCGCGGGCAGGCGCCGCCGACACTACCTACGGTTGTACTTTTGACCGATGACGTCGATAATCGATCGAAAGCTGAGAAAGATGGGACACCCTGTTCTTCAGGTGACAGAGTATTTCGCTCACAGACACGGCCACGAGCTCACTCATTCGTCTACTCATAGTCCGGCGATATGTCGAGGGCATGCCAAAGTCTACTCAGCTTGTGGATCTTTTATCAGCAGGATCCAATAGCATTGAGCCAACCCCAGCTGCGGGTCGTCCTCCTTTATATCCCGAGGTAAGCAGCTGCCAAAGCCTGCTTTCTTAGGTATAACTGAGTACGGTCGTGGACTAGTATTTATCTACCGGTGCACTCATGGCCGGAGTCAAAGCAGGCCAGTTGCACCAAGGCCATTTCAACGCGAATCAATTCAACTTTTTGGAGGTTAGTTTTATGACGAGACATACGTGACTATAATATTGATATAATTTTAGGGTAGCGTCAATGTGGAGGCTTATAGCAAGCCGATTCTTTTAATTGGAAGGGGGAACATGAACCGCGCCGTACAGGGGGATATCGTAGTGGTCGAAGTATTTAGCGAGCAGGAATGGAAGGCACCTACAGAAGAGGTGATTGACCAGGATTGTAAGTCAAAATTTGTTGTCGCCCGGATCATGCTGACCAAATTGAAAGCTACGCTCAAGAACGACGATGCGGAAGAGTCCGATGAGGAAGGTGAAAGAGTGATTGTGGACGAAAAAGCACTACGGACTGAACCTTCTTCTCGACCAATAACCGAGAAGCAGCCCACGGGACGCATTGTTGGTATCATTAAGAGGAATTGGAGAGCGTATGTGGTGACCGGTTTGTTGTGCTGCCCATATTGACGATTTTTTCTTCTCATTTAGATATGTCTGCCACATCGATAGTACTACACTAAACTCATCAATAACAACATCACTCTCTCAACAGACCGTATTCGCAACCCCTGTCTCACGTCTCCTCCCACGCATTCGAATGCGCACCCGCCAGGCACCAGCGCTTCTTGGTCAAAAGATTCTTGTCACGATAGACAAATGGGATATAACGTCGCGCTATCCCGAAGGCCACTTCGTCCGAGCTCTCGGTAAAGTCGAAAGCAAGGAGGCTGAGCAAGAAAGCTTGCTGCTAGAGTTTGACGTTCCATATAGACCTTTCGGGAAGGCCATCTTGGATTGCTTGCCACCTGAAGGCGAGCAGTGGGTGGTGCCACCAAAAAGGGACTCCGACACTATTTGGAAAGACCGTGAAGACTTGCGACAGCTCAATATCTGTAGCATTGACCCTCCTGGTGTGTATCTCTAGCTGTCAGTTGGAAGGCCTTATAACCAACTACTCGCCAAAGGTTGTCAAGACATTGACGACGCCCTACATGCCCGTCGATTGCCAAATGGGAATATTGAAGCAGGCGTCCGTGAGTGTGATGCATTCATCCATTCAACAAATATCCTAATGCAATCCCGCTTCAGATATCGCAGATGTTTCTCACTTTGTTCTCCCGGACAACCCGATGGACGTCGAAGCCGCTGCGCGCGGAACGACAGTATATCTTGTTGATAAACGTATAGACATGCTGCCTGCCCTCCTGGGGACAAACCTTTGCTCTCTCCGCCCCTTTGTCGAACGATTAGCATTCTCGGTAATCTGGGTACGCAGAGCACTACTCGTTGTGAGGACCTTCTGACATAATTTTTACAAACAGGAATTGACACCCGATGCGGGTATTGCGAGCGTTCGGTTTACCAAGTCTGTCATTGCATCTAAATGTGCTTCACTTACGAGGAAGCACAAATTCGCAAAGATGACCCGTTCGTCAGACTCCTTTCCATCTCTATGATCGATTTAATGGGATAAACAGGCATCAGCAAGACGATCTAACAAATAGCATCCGTCTTCTCAACACCCTCGCGCAGAAGTTAAAAGCAGGTCGCATGGCTGCTGGGGCGCTTAACCTCGCGTCGCCAGAGGTCAAGATTCATCTCGATAGCGCAGAGTCCTCGGACCCGATAGATGTTGAACAGAAGGAGCTGCGCGAAACAAACAGTCTGGTTGAAGAATTCATGCTTCTCGCGAATATAAGTGTCGCCCGAAAGATCCAGGAAGCTTCCCACAAACCGCTGTTCTCAGAAGGCACATGCCACCCCCGAAAACGAACTTTGAGAAACTTCAGGATATCCTCCTTAAGCGTCGCGGGATATCATTAGACGTGTCCAGCTCTGGCGCGCTAGCAGCATCGCTGGATAAGTGTATTGTGGGTTTCACTAGACGACTGATTTTTAGAACGTGAGCACTGATATCATGGTTGCAGGATCCCAGGGAGCCTGCATTTAACACTCTCGTCAGGATCATGGCGACGCGTTGCATGTTATCCGCAGAATATTTCTGCTCCGGGAGCGTGTCCAAGGAAACTTTTGGACACTACGGTCTGGCTAGTGCAATTTACACGCACTTTACAAGTCCTATCCGACGATATGCTGGTAAGCACGGCGCTCCCTTCACGTGCTGGCAATTGCTAGAAAACCTTCTAGATGTTCTTGTGCATCGGCAACTTGCCGCAGCGATTTCGTATAACCCTCTGCATGCGTCTCTTCATTCAAAAACGCATGTCGAGCGTACCCTGGATGTGGTAAACAGAAGACATCGCATGGCGCAGATGGCAGGCCGTGCGAGCGTAGAGTTTTACGTTGGCCTCGCACTCAAAGCTCGAGCTGAGAAAGCTGAGAAATCTGGGCAGAGTAGAGTGACCGAGGAAGCATTTGTCATCCGGACTTTCCGAAACGGGCTCAATGTATTCGTCTCAAAGTCGGTGACACATTTGTTTTCCAGAGCAGAGCGGAATATCTAACACAATACAGGTTGGGTATCGAAGGCTTAGTTACGTTCAAGCGCGAGACGAGATTTGACGCGGATAACTATACTTTCACCATAGGATCGGCAGGGCAAGGAGGTGAAGACGTCGAGGTTGCCGTATTCGACAAGGTGACGGTGAGCATCGAAGTAGAGAAGGACAAAAACACACAGAGAGGGAAAGCTAAGATGTTCCTCGTAAAGCCGATAGATTCCAGAAATATGTAGCTCATACTAGGAGCCGGAAATACAATATTGAGACCAAATAAGACGTGCCACTGGCTGCCCAAAGAGAATGGCTCTAGAGAAAGCGGATGACGCAGACGCAGACGCAAGCGGCTGATAGAGCAGCAGAGGTTCAACGAGTCAATTTGGGAGAGCGACTAAATAAGCAAGTCAAGGTTGTTGTGCTTTGTTGACTCGACCACATCCGCGTGCACCCCTTCACCCCTTCGTGTTATAAGCCACACTCAGTCTCATCCATCGGCCTTCCCCTCCCGCCCCAACGCAAACAGACCTTCAAATCACCCTCTGCCTTTCACTTCATTAAATTCACAATGCGTTCCAAATTCAAGGATGAGCACCCTTTCGGTGAGCAGCGGCAACGGGGGGCGTGGATCTTCCCAGCGCGTGTTTGCTGCGGGGGGATCGTCTATCTGTACTGATCGTGCTTATCTCGCTTTTCTGCATAGAGAAACGCAAGGCTGAAGCCGAGCGCATTCGCCAGAAGTACCCCGATCGCATTCCTGTGCGTTATATTACCCATTTTCTATGTGCTCCGATGTAAACACAACGTGTGCGAACAGGTCATCTGCGAGAAGGCAGACAGGACGGACATCCCCACGATCGACAAGAAGAAATATTTGGTGCCCTCTGTACGCGGACCCTACGACCATGTCACGCTTAACGATTTGCTGATATCTCTTCTCCCCTCCCTCCCCTGACCATCTTCTCTCACTCTCACACTCCCTTCTTTTTATTATTATCTTCTTACAACACGCAGGATTTAACCGTAGGCCAATTCGTCTACGTAATTCGCAAGCGCATCAAGCTCGCGCCTGAGAAGGCTATTTTCATCTTCGTGGAGGAAACCCTGCCGCCAACTGCGGCATTGATGAGCGCGATATATGAGGAACATAAGTGAGTGATAATCCGCAGCACCCCTGCTTCGTCAGCACTGACCCGTTATGAATATCACAGGGATGAAGACAATTTCCTTTACGTGAGCTATTCTGGCGAGAACACGTTTGGTCAGGATGGTTGGTTGGAAGTACCATCGGACGCTTGATGAAGTTCATTGTTTTCTTCAAGTATAATTATGTTTTTTCCAGTCGTGTTATGACACCAGTTCTTTTTGGACGTGGACGTAGACGAGCCAGTCAACTGTTCTTTTTCTGTCCAATTGCATCACCCGTCCTCGGCGGCTCGGGTCCCTCCCTGTGTCTTGCATATCATCGCGTAGTGGGCTAGCCTTGTATTCTATTTTGATTGTGTTTTTGTCGCAATATCGTTAGGCTGATCAGTTGGCCATGTGCATTCGAGTCATTCGCTGGTCACGGGGTTTTCGGATAACTCCGATGTTGCTGCGCTTGCGCTTGATTGCCTTTCCCTTTGCCAAACCAACTCGAGACGCGACGGGTTTTGAAGCTCTCAAGTCTCAAGATCTCGCTCAATCTTCATATTAATGTGGGCTTACTGGGGCTCTCAGGCCCTTTCTTCAATTTCTTTCTCCGGCCTGGAGTATATGTTCCTCGCTGGTATGTTTCTAGCTCTGTTAGTTGCCAGCTAAGGTCACCTATGCGTACGAAGGACGAAGTGGCGAGGCTCAAAAAATTCCTCAACAGAAAAATGTGTAAATTGTATGACCCTGACAATCAGAATCACACCATTTACTTATTTTTCTGTGAACGAATTTTTTGGTGCTGGACGGGGGTTTTTCATATTCATTTGGTCGCTCGTTGGCTGATCGAAGCTGCTGGCTTACCTGCAGACCATCCATCCATCTCTACTGCCTCTTTCTCCACAATTTTTTTCAGAGACAATGCGCATCGATTGGTCTTGATCTCCTTTGTGGTCGATGAACTCGGATCTCCGCCACACCACCAAAGTAAAAAAAGAAACGCCACAAAGACACAGAAAGAAAAGTGACACTCAATTTATATACCACTTGGGAGAAGGGGGAACAGATTCGTCTGCCTTACCTCCCTTCCTCCTAACCCGTTGATTATTAACTTCTCTCCCATCACTGTGCTGCTACTGTAGGGTGCATGTATACTATTTCATTCACATTGCATCGAATCGGTCAATTTGTCTGTGACAAGTTGCCTCGTCCTAAATTCACTTACCCCTCTTGGCTCCCTGGCTTTTTATCTTACTGTGAGTCCATAAACGTTGTCTCGTCTTTCGACCATTAGGGTGCCATACTAATTAGGTTCTCCTTCCCTTGTTCGAAAGTGGCTCTGCTTTTTATTAATGCTCTTCTGCCTTTCATCGCCGTCATCACTCTCGATAATATCACCACAGGTCCGCAGCTACACCTTTTTCCCCCAAGATGTGTTCTCACTAAACCCAAAACTTAATAATGCATATATATATATATAACTGAAACTCCAGGTCTAGAGTTCACTCTGGTGGCCTTCAACTCGCTCGCCGGCATCATCCTGGTCGCAATGTGACTATTATATTTTGGCTTTGCATGGGTTGTCTAAATAAAAGTGTTTCATTGATGACAGGTTAATCTACAAGGTGCTTATGCGCTCATGCATATTCAACGACATAAAACACGACAAGAAAGCCCTTTTCTGCGTGACTGTACTCGATTTTTGTAAGTTTTTAACCCTGGTTTTACTTGTTTGGGGGCCATTGCGAACGCGTTGAGGATGATGCCACTTACTCTAAACCCGTACTAGGTGCGGCGGTCGGATGGCCGATTCGTTTGGATAGGGAAGCAGGATTCTGTGCTGGGCTGGATCGTCGACCTGGCGGCACATGCCACACCGGGCCTATCGTTCTGGGACTCGTCCTGGCCTGGATATCTGTCATACTTTGTGAGTATCATCCCCACGTTCTTCTTTTCGATGGCTCAAATCGGTTATATTCAGCTCTCTGCGCTGCCGTGTGCGCCAACCACGGGCGGAAGAATAGGAGGAGGCCTTCACCGCTTCAGCTCGACCCGTCCAGACCAGTCATCTCATCACCGGTACTTATTCATGCTGGGCAGTTCGACGAGGCAGAGGACGACAGAAAGTTTGGAGGTTTTACGGATATCCCTTTGGAGCATCTGGGTGCGGGAGAGGCAGAGGAACCATAGAACCAAACGCGAGCCGTTTGCTTTCACGAGATTTACATGGCTATGATTAAAATACAATGTATTATACTTGTATCACTCCTAGGTCACGAAAAGCTACGCATCAATTTCTAGAACAATGCGAGTCATGACGGATGTTTGCCCTGCGCTAGATCGACGTTATCACTGGAAAAAGGAAAATCATCCACTTCACGCCAATACGCGTCTTCATCCTCATCCTCCACCACGCCTCTCCACCAGAAGTCTCTCTAGGCTGAGATTGTGACTGTGGAACCACGGAGCCGACGTCCAGTGGCGAAACTTCAGCTAGCGGGGGCTGTGGTGGACGTCCCTTCTCGCCCGCCGCTGCAGCATGACTCGTCGTAACATTTGTCAGCGTCGTTTGGGGTGCCAGTGCCGACGCCGGCGCTGCGTTTTCTTGTAAATCCTCAATGAGGATTTGCACACCTCGAGACGTGACAACGAAATCGACGGAAGCGGGTGCACACACGGAACTAAAAACAACCGTCAATCGACGAACGACGACGACCTGGACTGCGTCTTCCTCGTCCTCATTCAAACGCTGACGTTTGCGGTCGTGATGGCCCTCCGAGGGCTGCGCTGTCGCCGTCGCCGCCACCGCCGCGGGCGGGGCTCCGTGATGGTGGCTGTGGCTGTGAGTGCGGTTGTGGCGATCATACCGGTAATCGTAGTAGTGGTGGCGTCGTTCTGTACGGGTGAGCATGATGCGCGCATTGACTTGGTTGGCCCACACGAGTCCGAGCGCAGCACTCTTTTTGGAGAGAGCGCCATTCCCTTCTTCGGATGCGCGACCGAATAAGCGCGCATGATCCGCATATATAAGTTCACCGGGAAAGCCCATATCTGCGTCTGGGCGGCGTTCAAACACGTCCGTCACGCGGTTGATGGCTACCACTGCAAGCTGGTGTGTCGATGCGAGGGCATGTAGCTGCGCTGCGATGGCGGAGAGGTTACGCGAGCGGTCTGCTAGTGTCGTCGTGGATATTTTCGTGTCTTCCATGAGGAGGTCAGCCAGTGAGTCGATAATGAGGAGCTTGAGCGGGGCAGGGCGGCCTTTGGCAGCGTTTATAGGATGCGGGGATGATCTCGGAGAGGGCGTGTAGGAGGGATGATACGGATTTTGTGGCGCTTGTTTGGATGTTGTCGAGTGTGCAGCGTGAACCTACTAAGAGAGGGTGTTCGTGCAGTAGCTGGATCAAGCGGGGAGTGGGTAGACTGGCAGAGGTGGTGAGGTAACATGCTGAGCCGTTGAGGCCGCCTTGGTCGACGGGGAGCTGCACAAGAAGTGAGAGTTGTAGCGCTAACTGTGTCTTGCCAGCTCCGCTGAAAACCTGAAATATGAGTCCCCCAGTGATGATGTATGTGTGCGACAACTTGCCTTTCTCCGACGAGTTCCCAGACCATACCGACTCTGATACCACCCCCGAGCATCTCGTCGAGTATCGTGTCACCAGTCGTGATGAGTTCGCTGCCGTTGCGCACGACATCTCTCAGAATACTGGGCGGGCGGGCCAAAGCACGAGCAACGGAATCGACGATTGCCTGCACGGCCTGAGGAGCCAATCTACATCGTTGCGAAATATCAGAGAGAGGAACGAGGAGGACATCAGAGGGAGTGACGAAGCCGCCTGTGGAAAACGCGGCTTATAGACGGCGGAGGACAACAACTAGAGGAGGCAAAGACGCACCCTTTTTCAGAGCTGTTTGATGAATGTGGGATATTCCGGGTATCGATGATAAAAGGGTATCAGGAGCCATTGTTTGGACGTTATTCCTCCTCTCAAGATATTCATCGGTGGTTCAGAAATGAATCAGCGAGGACGAGAAAAACGAGGGCGTGGCAGGCCTCCAAAGCGTGGATTCCGTGGAAGAGCGCCACCGTTCAGGCCGTTCAGGCTCGGGCTGAGCCAACCCAAAACGATGGGTTCTGGTCCGAACAAGATTGCTCGCTCTCCGACACCGCCAGAGACTGACGATGACGGCGAAGAGTGGCCAGTGCACGGAATCGTCGGTGAAGACGTCGACGTTTTTGGCATCTCAAGGTAAGCTCATACCTCCCTTAAAAAAATCCAACCTCCTTACAGTACAGTAAACTCAACTCTCTTTGCTCAGTTACGAGGCAAGCTCAGCTTAGGCCTCTCTTCCCCTCCTTCATGTTTTGATTTATGATACAAAGGTCCGATGGCAAAACTGGAGTCGTCCAGACGGCACCAATACCACTTGGATGCGCGACATCGACGGCGACCCGGCTTTCGTCGTCAGCTGGAACGAAGCGATGAAAAACCAACGCCTCGAAAAGGCTCTAGAATCTCAGTCGATAGACCTACTGCAATTGGCCTCGATGCCGATGCACGATAGATTGACGTTCGAACGCGCTCAGGCCGTAGAGGAGAAGATGGCCGAACGCCTACGGACTGGTCCACCTGGCAAAGTCTATCAGGGCTGGATGGCCGAGATCGACCCCCAGCGACGGGGAGAAAATAATTCCTCCAATTCCTCTTCCTCCACAATGCCCAAGAAGCGTAACAGAGAACCATCCCTCGTTCGGTACGTTTGTGCTCTCTGCAGTTTACACCTTGCACTCACTTTAAAATGCCTGTCGTAGCAATACCACGGAACCATCCTATGCCGAAAGCTCGCGATCAGGTGCATTACGGAAACGACAAATTTCTAGAACGTGGAACTTCGCTAGAGAGGGGACTTCGACTGCATCAGACGGTGGCTTTAGCTCTGACGGCGACGCTTGATTAGACACGTTATGCTGGGACGTCAACTATATGGGACCGTACAAGTTATGCTTCATCTTTTACGTACATACAGATGGAACGCAAATGTATTCTACACAACTCGTTATCAAGAGATGCGAGGGAGCTCGCAAAACCCGCCACAGATTCTTCAGCGCAGACATTGTCGCAGTTTGCTCTCCTCCCACCGAGAATGCGTAGATGGCATGGAGCTGACGGCTCCTCCGAGTGCGAAATCTGACGTGAGGAACTTGTCAATTTTAGAATCCACTTTTCTAACCGAACGCCTAACATGTACTGTATGTAACAAAGGTGTCATACGGGGTGACGAGATGCACCTCAATCGGTTGGAGTCATGATGGGTATGACATGTAAAGCTGTAAAAGACTCATGACAAGTTGGCTACTTCTGGACTACAAGTTTCGTGTCATAAAGAGCTACTGTATGCTCACCGAATGGGAGCAGCCTGAGCCTGAGGCAGCGTGGGCGCCGTACCAGTTTTGCGATTATACTATTTTTCATATATATTCCAGCGAACTGTCCTGCAGTAAGCTTATATCGACCTCCATCACACTTTCTGAATCCTCGTTCTCACTACCATCTCCCTGCTGCCCATCCTGACGCCGCTCCTCACCTTTGCCCTCATCTTCCTGGAACAACGACCATACGCTTTCGCTCTCTGGTCCCGCTACAACCAGATCCATCACGTCTCGTGCGGGATCAGCGAGTTGCTCCAATAACATCCGATCAGAGCCCGATACTTCATCTGGAGGCTCCGCGTAGCTCAACCGTCCAAGCGCCACGACGAACTGGTGCCCGATGCCGTTGAAGTGCCGCGGTGGTGCTGCCTGCAGGCGCGCACGCAGGCTGGCAGGACCGTTTGGGATACGAAAGATGACGTAGTGCAGGAGCAGCATGCTTCGCGCGATCCCGGCCACTGTCCTGCATTCATCCGTCAAAAAAAAGGGGAGGACAAAGAGGGAAGATACGGACTCAGAAAGTAGCACCTCCGATACTGTAAGTTCCGGCTCTTCTTCCCATAGTGCTGTGGAAAGGTCCGCTAGTAGCTTGACGAGAGAAGGGATGAAGAAAAGAGACTCGGAAAGGATCAGTAAGGCATCCTCATGAGCGAGTGCGAGCGAGATGAGAGTGGTAAGAACGGAAGCACGAATAGAATGACCCTGTAAAGCGAAAATGACTATGGATGAGTAAAAAAAAACTCTTGGGACGCACTGCGGCACTCGTTCTACTCGAATCTATCAACAAAGTGCACATTCTGTCCACCTGCGGTAGTTTGACGATATTTCTGCCGCTTTCTGGTGTGTCCTCCGGGAAAGACAACAGAGAACGGAAAATGCCGGCTCCTGCGAAGGTGTGAGCGTACAATAGAAATCGTGTTCCGTTCGAGATAACACACGGGTCGAGAGGTAAGATAGGGTGCGCGCGGAGTTTTCTAAAAAAGACGGCGATTGATCTTTGCTAAGCATCATAGTAAGGACATCCGCAGTCTGTGGGATAACAGCCAGTCTACAAGCCTGTAAGGCCAAGTGGAATAAGAAACGAATGACGTGGCTCAACTGGGACTGATATTCCGCCGGGAGGGAATAAGTAATTGCGTCAAGTAGAGAAAAGACCTCTTTTCCGAGATCCAAATATTCGGGATTTTTGCTGTTAGTGTTTGATGGTAGTAAAACGTTGACAATTACGGCACAGATGGTTTGGAGAAATGGAGGGTCATCAACAGGTTGCAATAAAATCTTCACAAATGACGGCAGGCAGATCACAAGGTATCGCAATAGGTTAAGTGTGGAAATTAAAGGCTTCAGCTAGAATTGTGTTCAGTATTGGAAGTAAGATGAGAAGTTTAACTGACCCGGACATCGAGTAGCATTATATTCGTGATTTGTGCTAATGAATTTGCGACAACTCGCACAACGGGCTCGTACTCGGCCGAGCCTACCACTACACTTATAAGGGACGTGCAGGCCGAGTGGAACGTCCCAGTGTGATCTGCACCAAGCGGTGGCTGAGCAAGCAGAAGTTGAATCGTACTCGGGGCACGTGGCGACGTTGCGTGAGCGAGTACCAATTGTCTCATCTGTTACTGGAATGTGAAGCCCTATTAGCTACTATAAGGCAACTGGAGACTCACCCAGTTCACCCAATCGAAAGATTTAGAGGCCCTCGAAACGTCAGCGATCGGCTGTGGCATCTTCGCATCATCGGCAAGATCCATGTGGAAATCTACATCGGGATATATAATGCTATCAGTCTGGCCACTGACGGCACTCCCGTCGATCTCCATGCCCTCGTCAAGTTGTGTACGTGTGGGTACGTTCACTGGAATACTGATGGGCGATAATGGTGACAGATCTAGGTCTTGCTCGCGTGTCCTTTGACTCTCCTCAATCACCGAAACGTGTGCCTTTTCCTTGCCCTTTTTCTGTGGTGGGATAACGAACGCGTTAACGAACCCTGGTGGAGGTGGGCGCCCCTTGGTTGAGAGACGTGGAGGTGGCGCGACCAGCCGCTGAGATAGGCTTTGGGGAACGGCAGCACGGGATTTATGGGGAGTCTTTGGTGCATCTGAACGCTGTGCCTGGGAAGACCCGGCTGGCTGAGAAGGTGCTGGGACACGCAGCACAGCCCTACGAGAAACCTCCATTTCATGCTGCTTGAATTTGAGTTGCGTACGCAGGCTGTTAAGCTCGTTTTCTAGCTTCGCCTTTGTCGCGGCTTGAACTGCTTCTAAATTTTCCTTTGCCTCCCGTAGTTTTTCCGTCTCTTCATTATGCGTAGTCTTGACCTACGAATAACATTAGCTTTTGCGAGCACATTGCAAACATTAAGTCTCACCCTCTCTAAAGTGGAGCGCAAGATCTCAACTTCGCCTATCTTTGAGCGTTTTTCAGAAACGGCTTGGTCAAGTAATCGTTGTTGTTCCAAGTTTTGTCTTTTGAGCTATGTAACAGAAATTAGCACGAGGAAAATAGCCGGGCAGGCAGAACGCACCTCTTCCACTAGAGATATCAAAGTCTCATTCCCATCCTGAGATATCCGTACAGGCTGTGCCCCACTCGCCTCACTATGTGGCTGTAAATACTGCGGCGGTAGCGATCGTTCGCGACGTTGTGAGTGAGAGAAACGCTCGAGCCGGGAATGAACAGCGGCCTGAGGTGGATTTGGGACAGGTTCTTGTACCTGTGCTCGGGGTGCTGCAACTTGTGATGAAGGTGAATCCGATGAAGCAGCCGAAGTGGAGCGCCGGATCGCCGGACTATCGGCCTCCGACAGTGCACTACGTACCGCCGCGCGCATCGCGTCACTAAACGAGGACGATCTAGTGAGGGTGCTCGGGCGAGAGGCATTTGAAGGTCCTGCGTGACGAATGGGAGCTTTTCTGGGCCCAGAAACAACACTACTTGTTGGTACGTTCCTTTCTCTGTTGGATTGCAAGGCGGGACTGGGTTGGGCGAGAGGCAGTTTCCTTGACGTGTCATTGGGAAGCACAACAGAGGATTCTCGAAGGGGGTGGCCCTGTTGCGATGGAGTGGGTAGCATGATGACGTCCGAGTCCGCATCGACAGTAGATCCGCGAGTGTTGTTGGGCAATGCCCTCGGACTCGTCGGGGGCTCTGATTGCTGGCTGCCAACGAAGAATCGTCCTGGACCACTGTAAAATCCGTTACTGATGGTTATTTCTGGGAGATCCGTATCTTCCAGGGAGAATCTTGACTTGGGTATACCCTTGGAAGGAGACGACCTCTTGTGAGGCTGCTGCTGCAGTGGGACCCACCCATCATTTGTCTTGAGCCGCTTAGTGGGTTGCTGTTCTGCTGGGGATCTTGGGTGTGAGATTGACGGAATCGCAGCGACAAGCTCTCTTTCGGTCGCGTCGAGGACGGCGAGAGTCCTTTCATCAAGGACAAGGTCATCAAAGCCATATTCGTCATCTGATGAGACCATTAGCGCTAGTAGGTCCACCTTTTACCATACGTCAGGTGAAATAAAGGGCCCGCGCGATGAAAAAGAATGATACCAAGAGGACTCTCACATTTCTGGAGAACTCGTAGCGGCGAGCAAGCGCGACAAAGACGCGTTCGCTCTCGGTTTCTTCCGAACCTGGACAGATTCCGCACACGTGTCGGGCATTCATAGGGACGGGCTGGCAACGAAACGTAACTAGATGCTACACAAGAGGTACAATCACCTAACAAATCGCTACACATCAAAAATCAATCTAATGAGAGCCTCAAGGACGGTCCGAACGTTGCCTTAAGAGCTGTGACGGCTCTGTAGCACCTCGACCAAGGAGCCCCCCAACTACACTCGATACCGTGTCCGATAACTGGCGCTGAGGATTTTGCGCGTGCTTTACATAGAACAATCGGACGCTTGTCGAGTTCCAAATCCCTAGAGGTGTCATACCGCGCACATAGATCTCACCCCATATTAATGATGAAAGCCACACAAGTGACGACTCGGACCACTAAAAGGTCGAGGGTTGGGAGGTCAGTTAGGTATCGATAGAGAATGGAGATGCAGTAGTACTCACAATGAACCTGCGCGGATTGAGAGGCGGCGGATTCGGAAGGATGTGTTTGAGAGAGACATGTCCGAGGTAGTCAAGGGTCGCCGCCGTAGGATTCGATTTATGTGACACCTGAAATTCTTGTAGCTTGGGCATCAACTCGGAAATCACAAGCATCACCGAATCCAGAGGGAGCCTGATAATGCTTGGGTGAGGGACTCAAATCACGTCTAGATAAGACTACAACACACCCCTGCTGCCACGATGTACCTGTGATCCCAACAGTCAGCAGGCATCTCAACCTTTTTGTGATGGGATGTCCTTACCCATTCTTGTGTCGGGACGAACCCATTCCACCCGACTGCAGTGGCGGTCGTGCAATCTAAGCTGTTGTCCGCATCCAACGACGTGGATCGTCGCTCGGGCATTTTGCCTCTCGCTTTTTCGGACACTGCAGTTAGTGGGCCGGACAACGTTGCTTGGTCTATTGTGGGTGACATGAGAGGTTGCGGCGATAGGATCTCTTCGACATGTTCCGCTGGCTCCTGCTGGTGCTGATCCCGTGGGACTACCCGAACTTCCGTAAGACTGTCAGCAGACTGAGCATTCTCCCGTTCGAGCAGCCTCTGTTTTTCTTGATGAGGTTGATCGTACTCTTCAACAGCCCTACTCTTCCCTTTGGTATCCTGGACATGAGTCTGCTCTTCCGTTGCCAATTGCATTCTCCGTACATCACGCAGACCACTCGCTAACGTGAATGTGCCTAGGTCCTCGAAGGTCCTGTGCGCTCTCAATAAAGCGTAAATCAGGTTGGGATTGTCAGAGGGGTGATACGCGATGACGGAGTTGAATATCTCGAGCCTAGATTCATGGTTCGGACAATATATCACGATGAGCCGGTGTGACTCACATGAAGAATAAAAGCCTTGGGTGCCCTTCATCAGCTAATAAGAATTTAGGGTTAGCGAATGAGTTGAAAAGCTGAAGCAAGCGTGTTGCAGAATTGACGTTCAAGGATTTGAAATAAGGCGCTGAATTGGAGAGAGCTATGATTAGCGCTGGATACATTGAGTTCAGAGAACCGGACGTGGTTGCGATTATGTGGTAGACGGTCTGTAGATGGCCATCACTAGTGAGAACGCGATATGGGAGATACACGCACGTTGATCATGAAATCCGCCGCGGCGCCGGCGACATTCCACTTTGCAGGTATATGTGCGGATCTGATGGGGAATGTGAGCCGGAGGCCAAAGGCGTGTTCAGCTGAGAGCGTCTGAATGATGTAAGACAGCGCTCGACAAAGCCCGTGTTGTTCTGTGACACTGAATTAGAATAGAGAGACGGGCGTGACGGCCGAGCTCGTTACCAGGCTTGTCCTTGATCTCAAGAAAATGACATAAGAGATAGGCCAAAATATCCATCGATTTCTCTTGCTCTAGGAGGTACGACCTGAATTTCTGGAGGTGGAATGGGCTTGACACCGCGCACTAGTCAGTATAGCAGCACCCATACCTTGTTTAGTTCAATCATTTTCCAGAATAGGGTGACTAGATATCTATGAGATCACGTCTTCATAGAATGACTGGTGACGCTCACTTGTGTCCACGATATATGGGACGGATCTCCTTGATCCTGGGAGCATATTGTTGATATATGCCATTTGTTGTTCTAATATTCCGAGAACGCCGTCCACTATGAACGCAAAGTCTCCGGTCCGGTGCTGAGGACACCCACTGAGCTCAATTCGAGACAAATCTCGATATCCCACGCACCACCTTTGCCAGGAAATGCCTAAAAGCGTTTGTCTTCAACGCAGGCGCATTTACCAGAGGGTCACTTGTGGGAACATCCCTAGCACTTCCGCTTTGAAAGTCCAGGACAACACAAAGGACTTGGAAACAGACGCTGACCAGGTTGGCTCTTGGGTCCTCACCCTTAAACACAAGGTGGTTGTAAGGCAGTCGGCCTGCGACGCCGCCGATAACGGTGGTACTTGATGACTGCAACGCGTTCATAGCCGTATTGAGCAAAGAGCAGAGAATAGTCAACACGTCTCGTCGCTGGGACTTTTGAACAAAGTGGAGGGTGTATAGTGAGGGGGTAGTGAGCAAGGATGATGGTGGCGTATATATCTGGCGGGAGAGAAGCACGAGTAGTAAACGCAGCACTTCTGTCTTGTTTGTATCATAGGCTTGGGTGGGTCCAAGATCGGCAGTCGAACCCACGCCCTTCTCCCTGAAAAAGTCGTAAGATGAATGTACCTGAAATAGAACGTGCGGGTTACCAAATGACATAATTGATTTTGTAGTGGTCCACCTGTAGCTTCGGAGGTAGAGTAAAACCACAGCAGAACAACAGATCTACCAAACAGCTCAAGAGCCTTTCTGCGATGGAAGGAAGCGTCGATATTTGTTTTTGAGGAGGATCGGGAGATGGACCAGGGGCGGATGCATTACTCTCTCCGTCGTTGTCATTATCCTCGTCCTCGTCCTCGATGACAAATTGGGGTGTTTGTTCCGTTTGTTCGCGATGAACATGGCCCTCAACTACATCCCTCTTCCACAAGACCTCCCTCTCAAAAACGCTCGGTTCACTTTCCAGTTCAAAAATCACGGGAAGGACGCGTTGCAGGACCCTGAGGCAGTTCAACACCTCTTTGGTCGTGTTGCGCTCCGCAGCTCCGCCCTTAATGAGTGATGATGCGAATGAGGTGACATATTTTGTCGGAGCAGAAGGGAACGTATGGTCAGAGACGAGATTAAAGAGGCGGGAAGTTATGACACGGATGAGGGTGACGATATTCTCAGGGGCTTCGACTAATGCTCGCCGAACTTCGGAAATATAAGTCTAAGCAAACACAAGAGTTAGGCCGTAAAAATATCTGGAAACGCACTGTCTTGAGGTGAAATGAGCGAGAAAACGTCCGACGCCGAATCGAAGAGAATGGTATACTTGCGGTAGTAATTAGCGAGATCAGCCGCGGGTCTAGGAAAACACAACGCGACTTGGCATACCTGATCCCAATAAGTATCATTCTCTGCTATATGCTGAACGGCTCGAGCCCCCGTGAGCATGCTTATCTGTCTATTCCCTTGACGCAACGAACTAGACGTACTCGAGTGGATGCCAATTTCGAGATTCCGCTGGGCTGGATGCGAAATGCAAGTTTTGCTTCATCACCGAGCAAGGCAAACGGGGATGAGAGTTTCTGAGGAAGCTTTGATAGTACAGACATGTTGCTGGGCGAGCAGAATGTAAAGTCTAGCCTGAACTTTTCAGTACAAGTACTAGTACCGCTTCAGCAGCCTGCGGAGCGCGTAACGGAGATCACGGCCCGGTGAATAGATGTGGCGTGAGAGCGTGCCAATCTCGGAGCACGTGACCCCGTCGTTTACCTCGAACAGCTTCTCGAAGAAACAAATTCGTATGTAATACAAGTAACTATGTAACTACAGCAACCAACGTCCCACGGCTACTAACATCACAATCGTGTTCAAAACACTATACAAAGAAGAAGTACAGAGCACCCTACCAAGAAGCTTGAAGCACACAAATGTCAGACTATGATGACACCAAGAAAAGAACTCCCTCCCTCCCCAGCCACATACAGTTCCGGGGCCTTTGCTATGTCGCGACGACATTCTCAGGGTATCACCTCCGGGGGTACTCGGGTAACTGGGATACGGTGTGTTAGATAATCGGAAACCCTGAGTTGAGATGTGTCGAGCACCCTGGGGTGCGATGTGGTGAGTGCCTGGGATTGCAAAGTGTTGGATGCCGTGAATCTCGATGAACTGGATGCCATAGAATTCGATGAACGTGATGCCCTGGATGATCTGGATCTGGATCTGGACGTCGTGGATTTCGATGAACTTGACGTTGTGGATGTCGCGGACGTTGTGGATGTCGTGGACGTTGTGGATGTCGTGGACGTTGTGGATGTCGTAGACGTTGTGGACGTTGTGGATGTTGTGGACGTTGTGGATGTCGTGGACGTTGTAGATGTTGTGGACGTTGTGGATGTTGTGGACGTTATGGATGAAGTGGACGTCGTGGATGGACTGGATGTTGTGGATTTCGATGAACTTGACGCTGTGGATGAACTAGGTGCCATGGATTGCGACTGAAAATAATCCAAGGAATGATAAGTACCTGGAAAGCGTAGTGGAACAAGGAACAACCCACATTCGAACCGAGAGCCTTCGCAGCAGCCAAGTACGCGGCATAGGTCTTTCCAGTAGCCGGTGCGTTGATTGCGCTACGAAAAGAGAAAAAAACAAACATCACCAATGCACAACGTCCAAAAACGAGAGTATAACATTCGAAAGTGCACTAACCCAACCATTCCGAGACCACAGTGACCCGGGGCCTTGCAGAAGAAAAAGATGGCTGCCGCGTGTAGTCGCTTTCACCACAAGGGAAAAGAAAGGACAGTATGTCTACCCACGTTCTCGATCATCCGTGATCTCGATGGTGAATTCTTTCCCAGATTGCAGGCCAGAATTGAAACCGGCAGGGTTTCCACCTCTTGGGGCCAAATGCACACAAGGCTTTTCGAAGACACCTTGTGTCACGGAATGAAGGGTTGAGCCACTGTAAAGGGCACGAATAAGCATCGCGGGTAAACAACAGTGGTACGACTTGTACAGAGGGAAACAGAACGTCACGGTGGTACCGTTACAAGCAGCAAAGTTCGAAGGGCTGTACACCAATTGACCACCAGGGGCAACTTGAACCTGAGAGGAGCATCGGCAAAAGTTGGGAGCAACGGATAATACAACACTAACATTGATTTGTATCGAGTCGCTGTGTGGGGACCAAGCATTTACAAGAACAGGGAGGAACAGAGCGGCAGCCAACCCAAGGGAGAACTTCATGACAACGGAGAAAGAGAGATTCTTGCACAGCCACGGTAAGAGGGGGCTATCCAAGATTGGACTGACATTGACGACCTTTTAAGTTGGGGCGAAGTAGTGCAACGAGAGCGACATAGTCCATCATGTGGATCAGTCGAGTCAGATCGGCAGGCCAGAAATGTAAACCTAGATTCCCTTGCGAAGTTCTCCGAAAAAGTCTGAAATTTGATCTGACACTGGGCGCTGGATTTGCCATATCCACGAGTGCACGTGTCAATTCACGAGAATATCTTGGAGTCTTGGCTTCCGACTCCCCTGCCTACCCTTTGCCTTCTCGCCTCTGCTTTCCCTTTGAACACGTGAATACTACTCGCCCTTACCAGGTGCATGGGGCATGGGTAAAACGGCTGTCTCGAGGAAAGCGAAAAGGGGCCCCGAGATCATTCAATCATGCATCATGCTGAACCGCAAGGTGATTACTGCAAATGTGCAGCAGGTACCGTACACGTGACTTAGGACTAACTCGTACCTTACCCTAAGCGAAATTTATTGTGATGGTACTAGTCAGAATATGTCAGACTGGGCAGAGGATCAGAGCCAGCAAGGAACGGATACTACCCTTCCATCATCGAGCGCCCCCAGTGAAATGCTTACTAGTAGTAGGTTATGATGAGTACTGTATCGTTAGAAGAATCTAAACATGAAGGCAACACATGATAATAAAGGACTCCGTCTTCCGTACGGAAAGCGAAGGAGGCGATTATCCGAAGTGTGCCAGGACATCTGCCGATCTGACTATCCAGATGCCAGTGTCCAGCAACTTGAGACCGACGGGTACCAGTTACCACTCTGGGCAAAGGATGGAGCGAGAATCACATATATATCTAGTGTTTCTACGATAATAAGAGGGTCGATTATAATGAAAAGATGGCCGCACCAAAATGTAAGTTATCCGGCTGGGCGCCTTGTGACGTTATTTGAGCGTCGCTTCGGCCAGGTTCAGCTTCTGTGAGGCAACCTCCGGGACATACTTGCACATCATCGAGCGGTTGTCCAGATGTTATCAATATCGTTTGGAAGGGTAGAGTTGGCGAGGAGTTAAACCGGACACCCACATTATCATCACCTCGTTGCCCACCAGAAGATAGGTGGATGTACGTGGCACTTGTTTCACAGGAGAAGGACTTGGACGCGAACGAGGACTAGTCGCCAGCATCATAATGATAGCACCGACACACTGGTATGTGCCCCTTGTCGACGGGACGGCCTCTTGAGGAAGGTTCGTTCCTGACGCTCGAGGATCAGATTCTCCGGGGGAGAATATAAATAGCAACCTGTAAAAGACAAAACGTGCACTGGCAGTGGCGAGAGAGGTTCTGAATAAGATGTTGTGAGAAAAAGACGTCGTTCCTATGCCGGCACTACTGTAGGTATAGGGTCACGCAAGCCTGTCGTATGAATTCGTTATGCCATAAGGGGAAAAATAACAATATGTCTGCACACGTTAGTCTTTTGTGATCTGATGGTAGATTGTTTCCGAGGTTGCAAGCCAGAATCAAACTCGGGCCGGCGGGTTTCCGTCGGTCGCATTCAAATAAACACCGGAATCCTCGAAGAACCTTGCATCATGGGGTGAACGATCGAACTCCTATATACGGCGTGCATGAGCATTACAGATAAACGAGAATGGTACAACTCATACGAGGGGGAAAAGAACGTCATGGTGGCACCATTGTTCGCAGTGAAACTCGAAGAGCTGTACGGACCAGTGGCAATTCGAACCTAAGGAGAAGCGTCAACGACGATAGGGCAACAGATAATACAGCACTGACATCGATGTATGCCAAGTTGCTGGCAGTGGGACTGGGAAAGAGGGTGGGCCTGTAGAACCGGTCGGGACTTGCATTAGCAAGGGATATGTTGTCACTGACTCGGGTGAGTCCCAGTGGTGATAGTCACTAAGGAGGAATACTGAGCATTGACAGGTACAGGGAGGAATAGAACAACAATCAATCCAATGGTGAACTTCATGATCACAGAGAGGGGTCGATTCTTGCACTGCCAGGGGGAGAAATGGCACAAGGGTATATTGAAAGTTGGACTGATGCGTGTGCGTACCAACGACCATTTAAGCCGGGCGAAGTAGGGCAACAAGAGCGATGTGGATCAGCCAAAACAAGATTGAAAGACCAGATAGAGGAAACCTGATTCCCTTGCCAAGTTCTCTGACATTTCGCTGGTTTGGTGCGTCCACAAGCGTTCTTTGGTATCAAGACATAATGTCTTGACTTCCCCCGACTTTACCGTTTGTTTGCCATTTGCTACCAGCTTTTCTACTTGGTCACACGAGGACTACTCGCTGTTAATAGGTGCGTTTAGTGCGGTTTTCCTCCCAGTACTAGAGGATAAAGTAGGACGAAGTGGACTCGTGTGGGTGTATGCAACCGTAGCAGAGTCGCATGGTTCCAGTGCAAGGGGAAAGGGCCAGATCGGCCAGATCTTGCTGAACTGCGTACCGCGTGCAGACGTAACCGCAGGATTCTGCTGTACAGCAATTTATGTTACCATCAAGTTACTGTCGGTTGGGCTCAGGACCAGCACCTGTCTTGGAACTGCGCCAGTAGTCTCGTGTGGGTGTGGGTGCTAGCGATTACTGATGCATCATATGATTTATGAGTTTGTGGGTTTAAAGGGTCCGGTTCATGGTGGTGGCACGAGCGGTTCAGGCGCACGTCCACCGAAGAGGTGCGTAGCGGAAGTGACGGCCCGATGGAGAATGCCTTGTTTACTTACGTACTAGTACTAGTTGGGCCTTAAACTGCCTTCAAGTTACCCCAAACTAATTTCGTGGGGAAGAGATGAAATCGTATTTGGACCGAGGACAGAGGTGCCTAATATGAGTAACGTCCTACGTCGTACTCGTACTAACGTCAGAATGAGAAATTCATGTCCGAGTAACATAAAGATGCATAGAGCACATAAGAATCAGAGCCAAGGCTGCGGTCGGAGTATAATGACACGGAAGGGAATCCCCGCTTTCTCCAGACAACGTTGTTCCGGGCTTTTCCCCTTATAGAAACAACACTCTCACCTCAGACTTACCAAGGGCTGCATCAAAAGAGTAATAATAAAAAAAGGTTTTGGCCACGCCACGGCTTGTGGATGAGGACGAGAACGAAACTGGATTCAACTGGTGACTTACGAAGGCGGATATTTCGCCTTTGCGTCCACACCACCCAAAACATATCCAGTGTAAGTTTCCTGAAAATCGCCCGAGGTATAGTAAGTACACAGAGGCCTGTGGAACAGGGGAACGACCCACGTTTATTGCACTCGTGCCGAGAGCCTTCGAAGCAGCCAAGTACGCTGCAAAGCTACGATCTCCGGTAGCTGGAGCGTTGATCGCACTACGAAAGGAAAAAAAAAAACATCGTCCATACACAACATCCAGAAATGAGATATAAGAATTCGAAAGTGCACTAACCCAACCATTCCGGCGATGCCACAGTGGCCCGGAACCTTGCAGAAAAACCAGATGGCTGTCGCATGAAAGTAGTTATACCCCAAGGAAAAGATGTGACAAGATGTCTGCTTACGTTTTTATCGTCTGTGATCTTAATGGTGAATTGTGTCCCCGATTGTGCACCAGAATCAAAACCCTTTTCGTGCTTCTTATCCAAATACACACAAGGATCGTCGAAGGAACCTTGTGTCGCGGAATGAAGCTCTGTGAGCCTACATATGGCGAGCATGAGCATTGCAGATAAATGCTAGTGGAACAACTCGTACACGGGGTAATAGAACGTTACGTATGTGCCTTTCTTCGCAGTGAAACTTTGAGGGGTGTACAGCCCAGGGGAAATTAGAACCTAATAGGGAGGAACATCAATGAGGATGCAAGCCATGCATAATACAGCACTGACACTGATGTGTGTCGAGTTGCTGGGAGGGACGGGCGGGGTTGAGCGTTGACAAGAACGGGGAGGAACAGAGCACTGAGAGCAGCAGCCGACGCAAGAGAAAACCTCATTATCGCAGAGAGACCGATTCTTTCACAGCCAGAGGAAGACGGGGCAGGAAGGGAAGTCGAACTAACATTTGTGACCACCAACGTCTATTATTTATTAACCTGTGTGATGTGTTGTTGGAAATTTTGGAAACAAATGACCCTGTGGCAAGGGCGTCGTTGATTCGGTGGAGCTCTTCCACCACGGACTGTTAGCCGATT
Source organism: Russula aff. rugulosa BPL654 (assembly GCA_022496225.1). NCBI lineage: Eukaryota > Fungi > Basidiomycota > Agaricomycetes > Russulales > Russulaceae > Russula > Russula aff. rugulosa BPL654. The sequence continues at coordinate 234,434 of WTXE01000012.1, forward strand.
CGGCAACCCCACGGCAACCACACGAGCCGCAAGCGTTCTTTGTTGTTTATATTTAGCTTTTCTGCTTACATAACCCAAGGAATAAGTCCGCTTTTGTTGCAAATGCAAATATGCCTCAAATTACTACCCACGCCTGCCTACACAGTTAACGCCGAAATAACGTACAGTGTTTTGACGGTCCTTTACACACCACTTTGTACCGAATACCCCCGAAAGCAATCAAACCCCCACCACCTAACCGGCCTAACCTCCCGAGACCACACACCCTCTGTTGGAATCAGGTTCGGGCGGTGCAGACTCCTGGTGAGCCGGATCAGCTCCAGCTTTGATCACACCTGAGATTGCGGGGGAGCCACGTGGACTCATACCGCGTTGCCCGACGCTTTCGTCGCTCGCGTGCACGTCGCACGCTCGACCTCGCGCCCCCGGCAGTCCCTATGGGGGCGCCATTTTCCTCTTCGATACACTGCACGATCACGTCGATCGTCGTTTATTTTCCTCGCGTTTGACATTAGGGTGCGGATCGGCCAGACTGAAGAAAGGGAAAGGGGACGCGTGTATGTAGGGATGATGTACAGTAAGATAACGAACAAAGGAAAAGATGATAAGGCTCAGGGAAAGATACTCAGTCAAAGAGAATAGGCGAGCGTGCAGGCAGGTAGATCATCATGAGGTGAACACGAGGCCAAAGCAAGGCGGCGTCGTCGAGCCCCCGAGGTCCAAAACCTGGCACGCCAACCTTAATTTGTCCTACCCTGTCGGGATTTGCATCAGCAAGAAATATCGTTGTCACTGACTCGGATGAGTCCCATGGTGATAATCACTAAGGAGGAATACTAAGCATGGACAGGTACAGGGAGGAATAGAACAACAGTCAATGCAATGGTGAACTTCATGATCACAGAGAGGGGTCGATTCTTGCACTACCAGGACTGATGCGTGTGTGTACCGACGACCATTTACTGTAAGCCGGGAGCAGGGCAATAAGAGCGATGTGGATCAGCCAAGCCAAGATTGAAAGACCAGATAGAGAAACCCTGATTCCCTTGCCAAGTTCTCTGACATTTCGTTGGTTTGGCGCCTCCACAAGCGTTCTTTGGTATCAAGACATAATGTATAATGTCTTGGCTTACCCCGGCTTTACCGTTTGCCATTTGCTTCCAGCTTTTCTACTTGGTCACACGAGGACTACTCGCTGTTAATAGGTGCGTTTAGTGCGGTTTTCCTCCCAGTACTAGAGGATAAAGTAGGACGAAGTGGACTCGTGTGGGTGTATGCAACGTGGCAGAGTCGCATGGTTCCAGTGCAAGGGAAAAGGGCTAGATCTTGCTGAACCGCGTACCGCGTCTAGAGGTAACCGCAGGATGAATACTGTACAGCAATCGGGCAGCAATTTATGTTCCCATTTAATTACTGCCGATTAGGCTCAGGACCAGCTCCTGTATTAGAACTGCGCCAGGAGTGTCGTGTGGGTGTGGGTGCCAGCGATTACTGATGCATCATATGGTTTATGAATTTATGGGTTTAGAGGGTTGGGTTTAGAGGGTCCGCTTCATGGTGGTGGCAACCGAGCGGTTCAGGCGCGCCCACCGAAGTCACGGTGGCGCTATAGCGGAGGTGACGGCCTGGAGAATGCCTTGCAATACGGCCTTCAAGTTACCTCAAACTATTTTCTTTTCCGTGAGAAAGATAAATTGTATTTGGTCCGAGGTCCGAGGCGATAAACTATGAGTAACGTCGTACTCATACTAACGTCAGAATGAGAAGTTCGTGTCCGAGTAACATAAAGAAGCATGGAGCACATAAAAGAATCAGAGCCAAGGCCGCGGAGTATAATGACACGGAAGGGAATCACCGCTTTTCTCCAAACAGCTGTTGTTCCGGGCTTTTTCCACTTATTGAAACGACACACTCCCGCCTCAGACTTGCCAAACGCTGCACCAAAAGAGTTTAAAAAAAAAGGTTTTGGCAACGCCGCGGCTTGTGGATGAGGACGAGAACGAACTGGATTCAACTGGTGACTTACGAAGGCGCAGCTGTCGCCACTGCGTCCACACCACCCAAAACAGGGCCAGTGTAGGTTTGCTGAAAATCGACCGAGGTATAGTAAGTACACAGAGGCCTGTGAGGCCTGTGGAACAAGGGAACGACCCACGTTTATTGCATTCGTGCCGAGAGCCTTTGAAGCAGCCAACCACGCTGCAAAGCTACAATCTCCGGTAGCTGGAGCGTTGATCGCACTACGAAAAAAAAACACCATCAATACGCAACATCCAGGAAATGAGATATAAGAATTCGAAAGTGCACTAACCCAACCATTCCGGCGATACCACAGTGGCCCGGAACCTTGCAGAAAAACCAGATGGCTATGGCGTGAAAGTCGTTACACCACAGCGGAAAGATGTGACAAGATGTCTGCTTACGCTCTTGATCGTTTGTGATCTGGATGGTGAATTGTTTCCCGGATTGCGCACCAGAATCAAAACCCGCTCCTTCCGCATCATCCAAATATATACAAGGATCGTCGAAGGAACCTTGTGTCGCGGAATGAAGCTCTGTGAGCCTACACATGACGTGCATGAGCATTGCAGATAAATGCTAGTGGAACAACTCGCACACGGGGAAATAGAACGTTACGTATGTGCCTGTCTTCGCAGTGAAATTTTGAGGGGTGTACAGCCCAGGGGAAATTAGAACCTAATAAGGAGGAGCATCAATGAGGATGCGAGCCATCCATAATAATACAGCACTGACACTGATATGTGTCGAGTTGCTGGGCGGGACGGGCGGGGCTGGAGGAGTGGACGTTGCCGATGGCGCCGGTGGGGAGTAACCAGCCTGAGCGTTGACAAGAACGGGGAGGAACAGAGCAGCAGCCGACGCAAGGGAAAACCTCATTATCGCAGAGAGACCGATTCTTTCACAGCCAGAGGAAGACGGGGCAGGAAGGGAAGTCGAACTAACATTTGTGACCACCAACGTCTATTATTTATTAACCTGTGTGATGTGGTGCAAGGATCAGATCAAACAATACAGTAACCCTGACCCTGGCAAGGGCGTCGGTGATTCGGTGGAGCTCTCTGACGACATATCACTGGTAGCCGATTCGGCATCCCCACGGGCGCTCTTTGTTGTTTATATTACATACCCAAGGAATACTCGTTATAGCAGGTGCGTTTGGTGCGGACAGTACTAGAGGTTAAGGCGTTAAGGGTGCGACAACTGGACTCGTTCGTATCCGACTGTGGCAGAAATGGGGCTACGGGGTGTTGCTGAACGGGTAAAGAAACAAACGTAGGAATGGATGGGGCAAATGCGCACCAACGTGTGTTCTCTATCACGTACAATCGTGATCCAGAGCGTTCGATGACAGCCGCGGTATGTCCGAGTCCGGCCGGCGAGGTGCTTTTGCAAATGCAAATATGCTCCGAGTCAAATGTAATATCCCTCATTCCTATTTCTTTATAGAATTTTTTTGCTACTGTATGGCCATCGAAGGTATTGGAGACTAACTTACCCGTCGCCTGCCCAGTGCCTGCCCCACACAGTTAACGCGAGCATAACCGAAATAACGTACCGAAAATCCCCCCGACAACAATAAAACCCCACCGCCCGGGCCTAACCCACCATCTAACCGGCCTAACACCACACACACCCTCTGGATGGTGTAACTGCCCAGACTGCGTGCTAGAAAACCCATGAATGTACAACCAAAGTACATAATTATTACAGGAAGACAATGCACAACTGTGCACACACGAAGAAGAGGGTGAAGAACGCAAGAAAGACTCTGAACATTAGGGAGGCTCTACGAGGGACTTAGTAAATCCATGAGAGACCTTTGTACTACTAATCAAGTATAGTGGACGCGAGACTAATCATGAGGCAAGGAGGATGAAAGACAAATGAAACAGGGGGCTAACTACTAAGCGAGAGGACGAGGCGTACTAGGGTGCGGTCGTGTTTGACACTAGGGTGCGGATCGGCCAGACTGAAGAAAGGGGAAGGGGACGCGTGTATGTAGGGATGATGTACAGTAAGATAACGAACAAAGGAAAAGATGATAAGGCTCAGGGAAAGATACACAGTCAAAGTGAATAGGCGAGCGTGCAGGCCAGGCAGGTAGATCAACATGAGGTGAACGCGAGGCCAATGCAAGGCGGCGTCGCCGAGCCCCCCGAGGTCCAAAACCCGGCACGCCAACCTTAAATTGTTCTACCCAATGGAGTTCCATGCACGACGCATGATGGTTCCAGCGCTCGTTGCAGTAATGAAGAGGCTAGAAGTCAGAATATGGTTTTGAGGGGAATTCCGTCGAGTTCGCACGCAAGGAACAGATGCTATCAGAGCGCCCTCAGAGTTATGCTTGAGTTAAGTTATGAAACGGTGCAGTTATTAATTATGAACGCCATACTGTAAGCATGTTTTCTAAACATGAACTTGAAAGGGGTAAGTTATACTACTGAGGGCATGCGTTTCTCCTGCGGAAAGGGAATGACTCGGAGGGAATGAGGCGCACCGATGCATATTAACTTGCCAGTTAGTATCAGGCAGAGCGTGCCAGGCCCCCCAGCCTGAGGTACCCAGGGTTTCTTTCGTCAGTCCGGCATCCAGCTCGGGACTGACCGGGTTGCCAGTTTGGGCAAGGGGTAGAACAAGTCCTTCACAAGACGGGTTGCAAAGCTGCAGTTCAATTTGACATCCACGCACATAGTGCATATCCGGTATTTCTGCGATAATAAATGAGTCCACTGTAAAGAACAGGTGGCACCAAATGAGAGTTACTGAAAAAGCTTTAATGGTACGGACACCTCACTGGGGGAGCAGAATGCGCAGTCTAACCCAAGTCAAGTCTAGCCGAGCTTTCCAGGACAGATTCCAAGTTAGCAGCCATGCGGAAGAGACGGGCCAGTGATCTACCTTCGTTTATTTAGGGGTGCCCGTACCTCAAACCACTTTTCGCGAAGAATGAAAAGAAACAAAGTTCGTATGTAGTCCAAAGTAACTACAGCGACTAACATCAGAACGAAAAGTTCGTATCCAGCCCGAGGGGCCACACAGGAATCCAGAGCACCGTACAAAGAAGTCCAGAACCCCATATCGAAGCAAACAAACGCCAGGACTACGATGACGCCAAGAAAGAATACCCCTTCCCAGACAACTACAGATTCGGGATTTTTGTTATATCGCGACCACATTCTCACGCTAGATACCCTGGATATCCTGTCGCCAAAAGAGTGGATAAGTCATTGTAAACAAGGTAGCTCGGGGATGAGGATGAACTGGTTTCGACGCACTTTTACTGGATGTCGATGGCCCGGATGCACTAGATCTCGACATCGTCAGGCTGGAACGGGTGTGGCCCCCACACCACCCGTCATCGCGCCTGTGTTGGAAATCTGAAAATCGTCCGAAAAATTAGTAAGTACATCGAAAGCCTAGCGGAACAACGGAACAACTCACAACCGGTTCACTTGTGCTCAGGGCCTTCGCACCAGCCAAGTACGCGGCATAAGTATTTCCGGAGTCGGTGCGTTGATCGCGCTACGAAAAAACACAGTCAATACACGACATCCAGAAAAGTCGAACGTAACAATTCGAAACGTAACACTTGCCCAACCATTCCGAGACCACAGTGAGCATCATTCTTGCAGAAGAAAAAGATGGCTGTCGCGCGTAGTCGTCTCACCACAAGGGAAAAGAAATGATAATAGTCTGCCTACGTTCTTTGTCGTTCGTGATTTTGAGGGAGTATTGTTTCGCAGATAGCAGGCCAGAATCAAACCCTGCAGGGTTCCCACCACTCGCTGTCAAATACGCACAAGGCTGACCGAAGTAGCCTTGTGTCACGGAATGAGGGATCGACGAACTATATAGGGCATAAGCAATGCGGATAGACAATAGTGGTACAACTTGTACTTGGGGAAATTGAATGTCACGATGGTGCCATTCTTCGCAGTAAAGTTCGAAGGGGTGTACACCAACTGACCACCAGTGGCAACTTGAACCTAAGGAGGAGCATCAACGGTAGATAGTAGCAAGGGATAATACAGCACTGACATTGATGTGCGAGTCGCCGGGCGGAATGGGCGTCGTCGATGGCGCCGGTGGGGTTGGGGTAGCAACAGGCCGGAGGGTGCTCCTAGTATACTGAGCGTTGACAAAAATGGCGGGAACAGAGCAACAGCCAATCTAAGAGTGAACTTCATAGTCGCAAAGAACTTGAACGTCCGATTCTTGCACAGCCAAAGGAAGACAGGGAAGGAAGGGCCACCAGAGTTGGACTGACATGTGTGCGCACTAACGACTTTTAAGCTGGACCAAATAGTGCAAGGAGAGCGATATGGGTCAGTCATGCCAAAACCGACAAGCCAGAAGTGGAAAGCCCGATTCCCTTGCGAAGTTCTCGGATATTTTGGCCTATTTGCCGCAGTAGATACTAGAGGTCATGGGAGCACTCATAGAATGGTTCCAGACTCGCTTTTTCCATCAGTCAGCAAGGAACAGATCTTTGTCGATCATTTTCGAACGCCACCTTGTGGACTGCTTGAGTTATGATACGTGATCTTTAGGAATGCCTAAGCGGCTTGCCCAAACCTTAAATAATAGTAAGGACATGCGTTTTGGAAAGCGGAAATGGCACACCGACCCAGATCGTCACACAGACGAGTGCCAGGATATCTTCCGACAGCCGACTATTCAATACTACAAGGAGAGTAATACACTGGCAGTCGAGATTACCACAGGCGTCAATCAGAGAGTCAACAGTACCTGAGTTTCAGTTTGGAACGCCACGGACAACCCTATTTCCAGACCTGAAATAGAAGTGGTGTATTTGCTTCTAGACCCACCTCCAGAGTCTGTAGATATCCCAGAAGTGTCAGGTGTTAGATGGTCAGCAAGGTCACGTCGCTTTGCATAGTTCAGCGTACTTTACCGTCAGTGACCAGTCTGTCATCTTCGCCTGCTTGGGATGCCATCCCAACGGATGGTATCTTCGAGAATCTTGCCGATTATTAATCTGAATTGGTCAGATTCAACTTCCGAGCATGACCCAGTCATTCAGCGAGAGTATTTCCTCCGACGGTTGTGGACCAGGAATGGTGTGTTTCGTAGAATCACTGAGCCTTCTCCCATTCGAGCAGTCTTCGCTTTTACTTTTATTGATCATACTCCTCTGCTGCCCTACTCTCCCATTTGGATGCGAGAACGTTACATTGTTTCGTTCCGTCTGTTCATTGACACGATGAGCGTGGCCCCCAAGTCGACGACATTCCTCTTTCATAAGACCTGAAAGCACAACGCGACTTAACATACCTGATAGGGTGGGTACCAATCTCTGTTATATGCAGAACAGCTCGGGTAACGGAGTCGAGTCGAGTCTCGTGTTCTAGCGAGCTTCCTTATGTTCCTACTTCAATTCCTATCCCCCGACGCAACTTGAACGAATTGTACACACTCGAGTCGATGCTAATTTCGAGATTCCACTAGGCTTACTGTGGAACGTAAGCTTTGCCCCATCAACTGAGAAAGGCGAACGGACATGGAAGTTTGTGGGGAAGCTTTGACAGTACAGACATGTTGCTAGGCGAGCAATTAGGTGCTCGTGTAGCGGATGTGACGGCCCGGTGAAATATACTCGGGGTGTGCGCATACATCATTTTTTATGTTGAACTGCTCGCATCTCGCGAGCGAGTAAAGTATGTCGTGTTTAGTTCAAAGGAAATCACAGTAACTAACATCCAACGCCGTATTATAGTGACGTAAGAATGAGACGTTCATGTTCGGGTACATAATGAAACGTGGAGCAAGCACATACAGACTATAACGACACTGGGCATAAAAGAGAGAGCTTACTGGCACTTCTTCAGTAAACTACGGTTCCGGGCCTTTTGCCTTTGTCGTAACGATATTCTCACACCAGGGTTATGCCAAATGCCGCAGCCAAGAAGGCGAATAAGCCATCGGCAACAAGGTGGCCCGCGGACGACGACGAACTTGATTTCGACGCGGTCCCGCTTGAAGAGCTTGACGAGATTGGAACAGGTGTACCCGTCGGCAGTGCACCCACACCACTCGTTATCGGGCCGGTGTCGGTAGTCTGAAAATCGTCCAAAGTATGGGGTAAGTACATGGAAAGTCTGTGAAATAGGGAAACGAACCAAAGCTGGTTCATTCGAGCCAAGACTCTTCGCAGCAGCCACGTACGCTTCGAAAGTGTCTCCACTGGTCGGTGGGTTGATCGCGCTACGAAAAAACAGCGTCGATACACGAGTTCGAGAGGATAGGAATGTGAACTTACCCAACCATCCCGAGACCACAGTGGCCCGTAGTCTTACAGAAGAACCAGATGGCTATCGGGTGAAGTTGTTACGTCACAGGGAAAAGAAGTTACAAAACTTTTGCTTACGTTGTTGATCGTTCGTAATCCGGATAGTGAATTGTTTCCCAGTTTGCAGACCAGAATCGAAACCCGCTTCATCGCTCGCATTCAGATACACACAAGGATTATCGAAGGAACCTTGCGTCACGGAATGAGGGGTTCCGCTCCTACATAGGACACGGTATAAGCATTGCAGATAGACAATAGCTGGTACAACTCGTACGAGGAGAAAATGAATGTCACGTCGGTGCCATTGCTCGCAGTGAAGTTCGAAGGGTTGTACTCCAAATTTGGGCCAACTTGGACCTAAAGGAGCGTCAATTGAACGAATGGTAGAAGCAGTGGAGAGTATGCCACTGACAGTGACGTTGCCATTTTGATTTTGAGCGTTGACAAGAACGGGGAGGAACAGAGCAGCAGCCAATGTATGGGAGAACTTCATGGTCACAGAGAGAGGTCGATTCTTAGAGAGAGAAAGGGAGAGACGGAGCACGAGGAGCTATTAAGAGTTGGACTGACGTGTGTGAGCACCAACGACCTTTTAAACTGGACGAAGAGCCACTTGGTCCCTTGGCGCAAACACGTAGCAATGCCATCATCGAAGGTCGTTGCGCCAATATCGACAGGCCAGAAATGGAGACTCTGATTCCCATGTCGAATTACGTTTCGGTCCGCGGCCGATTTAGCGCCTCTACCGGCTAAAAACAGATCACGGACTCACGAGAATGCCTGAATGCCTCGCTGGCAGATCGCAGAGTTTGGGCTAGTTCAGCACTATTTCGCCTTTCCATTTGCATTCTTCGCCCCTCGGTTTTGCGCTCGTACACGCTAAGACTACCCTCTATTAATACGTGTCTTCGATGTGGTAATACTGGATAAGGTGAGACATAAACCAGACATATCCAACGATCTAACTTGTGGAAATTGAAGGGAGAGGCTGATCACGCCGAACGAGTTGTGCCTTACAATTGCACGGGTCGGACGTTCGATGACAGCAGTGGGTGGCACAGTACGGTATGTCAGGCTGGTGGAGCACGGCGCAAAGGTTGCATATACTCGACTTACTTTCGGATGCCGACGATTGTTCCACGTTGTGCCTGTGAGATTATGGCCCGGCGCCCGTTAAAGATATATAAAGCACTCAGGGGAGAACTCAGAGGATGGTTTCCATCGTCACCCAAGGAACATCTTTGAGCGGCCCAAGTAATGCTAGATATGGTGCTGTTATTATTAGGAGTACCATAGCCTGTTGCCTATACGTGAAGGTGATAAAGATAGTAAAAACATGCGTTCTCGCGCGGCAAGGGGACGAATGGCACCGAGGCAGGTCATCACCCGGAGCGTACTAGGATATCTTCCTTCAGTCTTACTATCCGGACATCCAGACTTGAACCCGACAGGCCAGAATACCACTTTGGGCAACGACGGAATGAGAAGCTTTCGAGACTTACGCTTCCCGTCCTTCACAAGACAGGTTGCGAACCGCAGTTGGCACCCATTCGCACAGATATCTGGTGTTTCTGCAATAATAAAAGGGTCCGTCATGAAGAAAAGATGGCACCAAAGTGTATCTGGTACTGTTGGTGCCATATGACGTCACTTGAGCGTTGGTTCGGCCAGGTTCGGACAGCTGTTGGAACATGGAACGTACTTGCACAGGTCATCGAGCGGTTGTCTTGACGTTGCCTATCTCCTTCGGATAGGGACAGTTCCTAGGGTGCAGTCGAGTCCACATTATCACTGGCATCAATCCAGAAGATAGGCGGATGTATGCGAGATTTGTTTCAGAGCAGAGAAATGTGAATATCCAAACATGGCCCGTGGAAGCGCTTGCTGAGGAAGGGGTCGTCACTGAAGGACTAGATTCTCTGGAGGGAATATGAATCGAGACAGGTCGTGCAGGTGGGCCAAGAGGTTCTGGACGGGATGTTGTGAGAAAAAGACGACATTCGTTCCCATGCTGGTGCTATGAGATAACACAGGAAGGACACGTTGCAGGACTCTTAGGCCGTTAAAAACCGCTTTAGTCATGTCATACCCTTGATGAGCGACGACGTAAAGGAGGAGACATATTTGTGGGAGTAGAGAGGAACACGAGACGAGGTTGAAGGGTGGGGAAGTTATGACACGGATGGAGATCAGTATGCTTTCAAGCGCTTCGCCATCTTGAGTATCTTGAGGTGAAACGAGCGAGAAAACGTCCGAAGCGGAATCGAAGAAACCGGTATACGGTACGCATGCAATAGTGATCAGTCACGCGGTCCAGGGAGTAGTGCATAACGCGACTTGGCATACCTGACGCCAGTAAATATCTCTCTGATACATACTGAACGGCTAGAGTCCTGTGTGAGCACGCTTATCAACGAAATCGACACATACTTATGTTGATGCCAACTTCGAGATCATGTTGCTAGGATGAATACGGAACGCAAACTTTGCTTCATGACTGAGCAAGACAAACGAGGACGAGGGTTTGTGAGGAAGGTTTGATGGTACAGACATGCTTTAGTTTTCTGGACGAGCAATATATGAAGCCGGATTGAAAGCTCGAACCTGTGCCTGCCATAGTGAGTAGAGCGAAGCGGATGCGACGGTCCGGTTAAGAAGCACACCAGTCTCGCGAGTAAGAAACGAAGATCAAGTTTACAGTAATCCAAAAGGTAACTAAAGTAACGTAATGTCCCACGTCATATTATAGTACAGTAACATCAGAATGAGAAGTCGGCGTTCGAGTACCAAAAAGAAGCGTGAAGCACATAGGTGCCAGATTATGTTGACACTGGAAGAAAGAAAAGAGTCCAACTCCGTGACAGTTCCAGGCATTCTCCCTCATCGCAATATATCCTCATGCTAGTGTTATGCTAAACGCCACAGCAAAGAGTGCGAACAGGCCATCAGCAACGAGCTGGCCCGCGGACGAGTAAGAGGTTGAAGACGAACTCGAACTTGATGTCGATGTCGACGCATTGGCGCTTGAAGAACTTGCCGAGGTTGCAGCAGGTGTAGCCGTCGCCACTGCGCCCACACCACCCGTTACTGGGCCGTGGTCGGTAATCTGAAAATCGTCCAAAGAATGGGTAAGTACATGGAAAGCCTGTGGATCAAGGGAACAACCCACAGCTGGTTCATTCGAGCCGAGAGCCTTCGCAGCAGCCACATATGCGTCAAAAGTATTTCCGCTGGTCGGTGGGTTGATGGCGCTACGAAACGCATCATCGATACATGGGGACGTAACAACTCAAAAGGAAAACTTACCCAACCATTCCGAGTCCACAGTGACCAGTATTTTTACAGAACCAATAGATGGCTGTCGTGCAAAAGGCGTTAGGCCATAAGGGAAAGAAATGACAAGATGTCTGCCTACGTTCTTGGTCGTTTGTGATCCGGATGGTAAATTCTTTCCCAATTTGCAGACCAGAATCAAAACCCGTTCCACCGGCCCCGTTCAAATACACACAAGGATTCCCGAAGGAGCCCTGTGTCACGGAATGAGCGAGTGTGCCCCTACATAGGGAATGCATGAGCATTGGAAATAGATAGTATAGGTGTAACTCGTACGATGGGAAAATGAACGTCACGGTGGTGCCATTACTTGCAGTGAAGTTCGAAGGGTTGTACACCAACTGACCACCGGCGCCAACCTGGACCTAAAGAACAGAGCCAACTAAGCGAAGGCTAAGGACGGTGGGGTATACGCCGCTGACGTTGACTGATGATTGAGCGTTGACGATAACGGGAAGTAACAGAGCAGCAGCCAGCGTCAGGGAAACCTTCATGGTCACAGAGAGACGTCGATTCTTACACAACGAAAGGGAAAGACGGGGCACGAGGGGTTTGAGCGGCACCAACGACCTTTTAAACTAAACGAAAAGCGGCAAGGCGGCCGGGCAAGGAGAGAGCAAGTGAACACATGCCAGTGCCACTATCTTTCGTAGATCCTTCGAGACAAGATCGAAAGGCCAGAAATGGAGAGCCATTCCTCGACTGTTCAGCCGATTTGCCGCTTCTGCTGCGGGAAAATTACCTTAGTAATAATGCCTCGTTGGCTATCACATTTGCATTCTCGCCCCTCGCTTTTCCGCTTGCACACGCCAAGACCACGTACATTTGATGGTGGCGTTTCTCCTATAGGTGAAACATAATCTGAACTCCGTGGGTGCATCCAACTGTGGGATAATCGCTGTGCAAGGGAAAGGGGCTACGAGATCACGCGGATTAATATGGCAAATGCGCAGTAATGTCTATACCTTCTTACGTACCTTAGGCCTGACCCGGAACAAACTTGTACCTTTTCAAATTAACATATTGCACCCGGCGCTGACAGCGGGTGGCGGAGCACCGCATGTCAGGCCCGCAGGCAAATGGGTTGCACGTATACTTTACTCTATTTACCTTCGGACGCCGACCTTTATTGCTCATCAGGTACCATTCCGGGTATGATGCATGATGCATGATTGATGGCCCGACGCTCGTTTGAGAGATTTGGTTCCAGAGGATGGTTTTCATCGTCAGCAACGAAAAGATGCATCGTTCTTTCTTTGAGCTCCCCCGGTGTAGTGCTTAAAATACGGTGCTGTTATTCCTACGAATACTATAAGTGACTTCTCTATACATGAAGATGACAATGATGGTGAAAACATGCGGAAAGGGGACGAGGCGCACCGATGCAGATCAACACCTAGAGCGTGCCAGGATATCTTCGGTCATCACTATCCGGACATCCAGTGAATTGAGACCAACAAGCACCAGGATACAAAAGACGGAACGAGAACCACTCAAGATCTACGCTTTCCATCCTTCACAAGAAATCGATGTACGTGGGAGGTCTTGCGAAACAAACCTTGGGCTTGTACCGAACCGAACCCCTAGATCAGAGTCGCGAGAATGTTGGAATATATGCGCTTTGGTAATCGAGCATAGATATCCCTCCAACGCATCCAGATTAAAAGTCCGAGCGTGTGGAGCGAGTGATGGAGTAGATAGTATTCCAAATGATATACTACATGAACGTGTCCAGGAAGAATAGGACGAGGCCCATGATAAACATGATCGTAAGGGTGAAAATGGCGTAGTTATGGCAGAGAGAATCTCCGCCTTTCAGACGAGGATCCTCAACAAGCTGTGTTGCGCAAAGACCATGGCAATGAAGGTGGTCTGTGTGCGGGCCCCTTGTGATACACTGGCATTAAATAAGCGTAGTTTCTCATAAACTTGAGGTTCCTCTATGACGGGGTGAAAGAGCGAGAAATATGCGTCGACCTAGATCGGGTGAGCGGAACCGGCAATACAGGAACACCAACAATAACATACCAGTTTGTCCGCAAGATCCCGCTCCGGGTATTCAACGTTTCATCCTCTTCTCTTCAGGGCCAGGGAGTACACACATTGCTGAAAGAGAGGTATCAGCAGGTGATGAGGCCAGGCGCCAGGGGCGAAGGGCATAATTGTAGGGGTTCTTTCCAGGCTCCCAGCCGAGCGGTCTGAGCTAGGCAAGGCGGCAAGGTGAAGGCTCTCTTCGGGCTCTTCTCCAATGTCGATCAAACTCAAGCTTCTTCCGACTCGTGGGGCGACTATCGGCGGCGTACTCAACGACAACTCCCGCTACCCACCCATTCGTAGACTGTTTCTCCTTTAGCGCATGCACGATCTCCTCTTTCAACTGAGACGTGGACAAGTCCATCACTGATACATCCGATGCTAAGAGTCCATTGATCCCTGGCGAAGGGGAGAGCGCCTCGGGTTTGATTGAGTGAGGAAACGTCGCGTCGGTCGTCCATTACTGTAATGGATGTTTACTTAGCGGGGTTTTGGGTTTGAATAAAACGGGCCGGGCTAGGGATTTGCCAAACAGGGCTTTGGTTGAGCCCTATTTGGCAAAACCTAGAAACGGCCAGGGGTAGATCAGAACTAGATCAGATGTGATGCCTACTTCGATGAAAGAGAAAGCTTCTAGCCCGTCGGCACCAGTCTTGCTTGCTACCCTACCCTGGGTTTGCCCATTACTGTATTCAGTATTCACCTGGGAAGGAGACGAATGACGCCACGGAAATGGAAGTGAGTTCCCATCGCCGCCGCCTCCAAGTGACGTATGCGATTTCCTGCGCAGACGTGATACGAACGAGAAGGCCGGACAAAGTCGGAAGAGATCGAATTGTACATGCTCACATGCTTACATGTGATTCCCCTTCCCTTTAGGCGCACACACAAATTCATTCCTATTCCAGTAGGGGACAACCCTTTTATAGATTGTCGAGAAATGTATAAAAGACGGCAGTAAAGTACACAAAGACCCCAGGTCTTTCTCTCAGAACCACGGCCTGGTGAGTGAGTACGCTTAACTACCCGCTGTAGCTTAGCTACGTGAAGCTAACATTGCCGCTTCACACAGAGTGATTTTGGATGCGATGGATCAACAACCTCCTGATTACAGTATCGCGTTCGTCATGGTATTGACGTCGGGTCGATATCAATGCGATGACAAACGCGGTTACAAATATCAGGAACCAAGTGGAACGCCTTCAGTATGCCTGAACTCCAACACCTCCAGGACCAAATTGACACCTACCTGAACGTTTGAATCAAATGTAAGCCCTGTCACGATTTACGTGGGGACGAATTACTCACAATTCGGCTCTGTAATGCCCCTACAAAGGCCAGGCGACGGGAACTAACAACTAACAGGCCCGGGTGCGTCACCGTGCGTGAAATGGAATACTCAGTTTTCGCCTACTACCTAAACCCATTTAGTTGCCCGATGCATTATAATAATTGTAGTCTCAGGTACACTTGGGGTCAGATATCGGATTATTTAGGTTGCGCTATGGTGTTCTAGAATTGTATCTATTGGATCAATGAAATCGGTGTGGCCTTCTCCAGTACCTGTCTTTGATTATCCGATGTAAGGACATTAATATTGTGCTGCGCTCGGTCCACCGTCCCGTTCCCCCGCGTGGCGCACTCAAACGTGCCCGCGATGACATTTGTGATGTGATTAGATAGACGTGTCGTGTAAATGTTTAACTCTTTTCTTTTCTGTCATATTTTCAACGGGGGACCTAGGCACTATGGGGGAACCTGACTACGGACTACAGCACCGCTCAAGTTATCCGTGTCCGACTCGGTCCGAGTTGGGTGCCGAGTGTCAAGCGTCGTGCATCAAGCATCGAGTGTCGAGCATCAAGTGTCGAGCGTTCCAACATCGAGTGTCAAGCATTCCAACGTCGGTGTAGAGGGGCAGTGTAGTCGCTGCTTAAGATCCTCGATGGACTTGATAACCTCCGCGTGCGCAATGACCTCGTGCAAATACCTCTCCTCAGCAACCTACACACAGTACAAGGGACTGCGCAGAGAATAGTGATTCTCAGATGACATGGACGATCACCCCGATCCAAGGCATCGACCAGACTGCGGAGAGATGGTGGACATGTCTCTCATGCGATCACGGTCACGACCGAAGATGGAGGCTGCCGTTGGATGGGCTCCTTTCGGGTATGGATTGACTCGGAGGTGGGGGCGTACTATTCGAAGGCGAAGGAGCCCGAGAGGGTGGGGGAAGCATCATCATTGGCGGACGACTCTTATAGACTGGTGCCGGGGCAGCAAGTGAAAGTATACGGGGACGAGGGGTGGTGTCATCGGCCCCAGATTTTCTCGATCCGATCGACTGCCTCCTATCATGGCTGAACGAACGAGTAGGGATAATTGTAGCGAAGGGTCTCTAACAGCCGAAGAGGACGACGGGGCGAGTGTATAGGTGAATTGGTGCCGTCGGTCCAGTAGAGCTTGGAACTACTGAGCCCTGTGTCGGCCGCCTTGAACTCAAGCAAGGACGTGTCACGAGGATGCGCAGGTGAGGCAGGCGTGGATGCCCACTTCTCGGATTGAATAGAAATCTCCTTAAGTTCCAGCTTCGGAAATTCGGGGGCCACAGTAAGAACAGGTTCGGGAATTGGACCGGGTGAGGCGGAAAGAGGTGCAGGATGGCTCCTCGGGTCGGGGGCTCTACCTGGACTGCCGGGCGTCCCGTCCTCGGTATCTTTGTCGCTCACATACTCCTCGTGTTGAGCCAGACAGCAAGCGAGACGTCGAGGCGCTTGCGGTACTCAATCTTCAGCTCTTTTTCGCGCTGTAGTGTGCCCTTGAGTGTCTTTATCTGACGTTGTGCGCATGCCAAACGTTGTTGGAGAGCCTCAACCTCGTTGCTAGGATAGTAGTCGGGAGCTTGGAACGGTCGCGATGGGGAAACACCAGGGGAAGAGTCGAAGTCTCCATCGACCGAGAACATGGCGGAGGTGTCCCCGCGTCTACGACTGGTGAAAGGGGCAGGGCTAAAGACGTCGTGCATCTCGCGATCAAAGTTTTCTTGTCCGCTTGCCATTCCTCCCATGCAATCTCGAACGTACGTTAAGGGCCATCGTAACTGAGTAGTAGGTAAAACCCAGCTCTGGGCGAAAAGCTTGCAGAATACTGTCCCAATGTTGTTGACGTGTCGGTCAGTGCTAGTGGGGAGGGCGGCGGCGTCGGAGCAGCGTCGGTGAACCTGAGATTGGTATTGAGGGGAAAGGGGGGATGGGTTGGCCGCTTGGAGGTAACTTTACCTAAAAACAAAAATAGCAACAAAAAGATCAGAAATCACGAGCGAATAAGCACGACGTATGAATGCGCGAGCATGTACACGAGCCCTTTCTCAAGGGTCCTGTAGTCAAGAACTGAAGCGTGCACTCACTCGCTTGACCAGGTCAAACAGCGCGATGTGCCAGGACAAGCCTGTGGAAGACCAGCTGGCAAGCGCTGCCAATCACCATATTGGAGGGGCGTGAGCGCCGCGAGGCGAGTGTGTCGAGAGCGTCAGATTGGGATAGAGGGGAAGCTGGCGCAACAGGCTCGGCGTCTGCAGATCGTAGTACACCACACCTTACGGCAGGCCTGGAACAAACTTGTACCGTTTCAATTACAGCAAATTGCAAAACAATAGAGCTCAAATATGCCCCACCCCACCTTCCTGTTGCAGCATTGAAGCTCCACCATGATGTCAGGATGCTAATATAGCACACTCCTCCTGCTACTATTACCAACACTAACTCTATCCATCCTGCACTGAAAAAGCTCATCATCATGTTGCAGTCGATGACGCTCAAAGAGTTGCTCACAAGCGGCGACTAGGTGAAGGAGACATTGTCGTTAAACGGTGAAGTGCGAGGCAGTGTCGAGTGTTGAAACGGGAAAGAAAGTGGAGCTAGAAATTAGCGATACTGCATCAGGATAATGTTCTGAGCATGATGCATGATGGCCCGGCGCTCGTTTGGGAGGTACGGGTGAATCCAGTTTCCATCGTCAGCAACGAACAGGTGCATCATTCTTTCTTTGAGCGCCCCAAGTGTAATGCTCAAATAAAATACGGTGCTGATATTATTAGGAATACCATAAGCGTGCTGTCTATACATGAAGGTGACAATGATAGTAAAACATGCGTTTCTCGTGCGTAAAGGGACGAGGCGCACCAATGCAGATCATCACCCGGAGCATATATCTTCGGTTAGTCTCACTATCCGGACATCCAGTGACTTGAGACCGACAAGCACCACGATACCTGTTTGGGCAAAAGATGGAACTAGAACCACTCGAGACCTAAGCTTCCCATCCTTCACAAGACGGGTCGCAAACCGCGGTTGACATCCAATCGCATATATATCCGGTGTTTCTGTGATGATAAAGGGTCCATCGTGAAAAACGGATGGCACCAAAGTGTATCCGGTGCAGTTGGTGCCATATGACGCCACTTGAGCGTTGCTTCGGCTAGGTTCAGCCTTGTCGAGGCAGCCGTTGGAACGTATTTGCACATGTCATTGAGCGGTTGTCCAGATGTTGCCAATATCGTTCGAATAGGTATAATTCCCGAGGACTCTGGGATAGTCAAATCCACATTGTCGTCACCCCCTTGAGCACCAGAAGAAAGGCGGATGTACGTGGGATTTGTTTCACAGGAGAAGGACGCGAATGAGGACGCCTGTCCAAACATGGCACGTGGGAGGGCCTGTTGAGGAAGGATCGTTCCTGAAGGATCAGATTCCCCAGGGAGAATATGGATTGCCACTGATTGGGACAAGTCGTGCAAGTGGGCAGAAAGGTTCTGAATGGGATGTGGTGAAAACGAGACGTCATTCCCATGCCGGCGCTATGGATGACATGGGTTAGGCAAAAAGCAATGTGATGTAGGGCATGTCGAACCGATTTCTTATCCTCTCTTTCCTTCTCTTCATTGACAACCCCGCCAGTTTGTCCCAGCGGTGCGAGAGAATTTCCCAATACTACAAGGCGACTAATCTGGGAGGAAGTGCACTGGCCGTTGAAATCGCCACAGGCGCCAGCCAGATAGTCAACCAGGACTTGAGTTTGAGCCTCGGACATTGGGGACGACCCTATGTCCAGACCTGAGATAAATGCGACGTATTCATTTCCAGTGTTACTGTCGGAGTCTGTAGATGCTCCAGAAATGTCTGGGGTTGGACGGTCAGCAAAGTCACGTCTGTTTGCATGGACGGTATGCTTACCGTCAGTATCCATTCTGTCATCTTGGCTTACTTGAGGTGCCATCCCGGGAAAACACAGATCGATCGCTTCGAAATCACCGTTACTGGTCTCTGCGCCAAGCACACCAACAATGACCCCCGTGACAAGTGTAGTATCTTCAAGAATCTTGCCAATTAACCTGATTCGGCCCGATTCATCTTCGAGCATGACCCGATCGTCCTCCGAGTGTATTTTCTCTGGCGGTGGTGGTGCTGGAATGGTATGCTTCGTAGAGTTACTTAGTAAGACGCGAAGCCGAAGTTGCGAAGCCGATCTCTGCTCACATCACGGCCAATGTCTTCGAGAACATTGGGCTTGAGGGGCATGTCCATGTACACGGTCCCAATGATCAAACAAAGTTGCCCCTTGATCACGTCTAGTACTCTTGGGATGAGCTTGGGGGATCCTGTTCAAAGTTGACATCGGCGAATCCGGGGTCAGGTTAGGTCGATTATGTATGGGAATGTTACATACCAGGAACATCCTTCCACTTTTTGGTAGCTTCTTTCTCGACGCATGGCTTAAGAAGCCGCAATCTGACGAAATATATGTTGGCATACTGGTGCTTGAATGACTTGTTGATGATTGGATGGTAATGAAGGCGTCGAGTCTGCCAGGGGCAGGACCGCTGTTGGAAGTCGGGTGATCGTAGTAGGAGGTACGACACTAACAAACTGTTAGATGGCTTATATGGGTGATCACACTCAAACTAACACAGGGTCCATTGCAGATGGAGTCGTCTCTGCCGAAGAGACGCGTTAAGAGAGACTCTGAGATTAAAGACGCGTCCTCAATGGACGTAACGTCGCGGATGTGACCCGTCGCGTCGCGTGTCCTGGGTCTCAACGGGCTGTAACGCGTGACGTCACGGCCAACTGTGTAGTATCTTTTCTGGGGTTCTTTCTGTAGTTGTCTGTAATGTGCTCAGCGTAACCCTGAAATCCAATATTTTACTAGGTTAGGCGTGCGGAGTGCAAATTTGTCGACCATTTTGTCCTAGCTTTGCCTGGGCGTTCCACCCTACTACGATAGACAGTGTCGATTGGAGCCCTCAGGCCTCAGGTACCACGGCCTTCCACGAGAAATTATCCAAGCTCCATCACAACCCCAACACTACACTTGCCGACATATGGCGATGAGGGGGGGAACGTGTCAATCGGGACGCACAGGATCAGAAGGGTCTCAAAGAAATCCTCACGAAATCAGCAAAACAAGCGGAAGTCTCAGATGAACAGATAATCGGATCTCAGTGGTTCTGGGCTATTTTTATATCCGAGCCGCTGAAGGCAGGCATGTGTGGGAGAGCGGCAACCAGAGTGTTGATCCCAACATCAACGGAAAAGGCAGAATGAACGCAGTGGCGTCTCCTACTTGCCTTATGGTATTGGTTGGAGCACACGTTGTAGTTGGTTCTCACTTTCACCGCGTCTCAGGGTCTTTCTGCCCGTCGTACCCCGGCAATAATACGCGGTCGGGATGGAGGCTAGCCTGTTCTGGCTCTGGTTGCAAGCCAACCTTCCATCACGGATGGCCTCTTGCCCTCAAGAGGCCGAAGCGAAATGATCAATGATCCTGTTCGGGTCACTATGTGACGTCAGGGGTGATTCAGTTCAAAAGTACAATCAGTCACGGTGGATATAAAGGTTGTCTCCTGTCTTCTGACCCGAACTCAGTCCTTACTCTCCTTCCTTCAATTATGGCCCTTTCAAAGGTCCATTTCTTCTTTCCTTCCTTCTACCCACACTCACACCACATGCACATCATTCCACATAGCACGTCAACCCAGAGCACATTATCAAAGAATCTAGGGTGACGACTAGTCATTATCTCCTCAGTTGCAACGGTTCTCCTAACTGCTATGTAGGATAAGACGATTAAGCCACGAACTGCACATCATTTAACAAATACCAGCCAAGATGTGGTCCATAGTGGATCAGCATCCCGCTATGGGGCTCGTTATAGCACCTCATCCGTCCCAAAGTACAGAATCCCATCTGATGTAAGGATGTTCCTTAAGTTTCCTGATGCTTGAAGCTTATTCTATCACAGGGAATCGACTTAGAAACCGCTTATCAGATTATTCACGATGAGCTTACTCTTGACGGTCAACCATTGTTGAATCTGGCATCTTTCGTGCAGACATGGATGCCCCCCCTTGCTGACAAGCTCATGCTGGAGAATATCTCGAAGAATTTGATTGACCAGGACGAGTACCCCGCAACGCAGGATATCCATACTCGCTGTGAGTAACCTGGGTTCGTCCTATTCCCATTTAAGTTGACCGGTCTGCAGGCATTTCCATATTGTCAGAGCTTTGGCATGCACCCTCGCACCACCACGCCGTAGGCACGGCAACCACTGGATCTTCGGAGGCCATCCAGCTTGGCGGCCTTGCTATGAAGCGTATCTGGCAGGAGAAACGTAAAGCCGCTGGCAAATCTATTCACGAGCCCGGTCCCAACATTATCATGGGGGCCAATGCTCAGGTGGCCCTTGAGAAATTCGCTCGTTATTTCGAGGTAGAGATGCGTCTTGTGCCGATCTCTGTCGAGAGCAAGTACCGGCTTGATCCGAAGAAAGCAATGGAGTATGTTGATGAAAACACCATTGGTGTTTATGTGATCCTCGGCAGTATGAATGTTTGCTGTTCTGAATTCACACGCTCGCTAACGTTTTGCACACAGGTACTTACACTGGCCATTATGAACCGGTGAAGGAGATGGCAGACCTATTAGATGAGTACGAGAAGAAGACGGGTCATTCTGTTCCGATCCACGGTAAAGGGTCATTACTCTCGTTATTGATTCATTCTCAAAATGCATGATTTTCAGTGGATGGCGCATCCGGGGGCTTTGTCGCTCCGTTTGCCACACCCAAGCTAGAATGGGACTTCAAAATTCCGCGTGTTGTCTCTATCAATACATCTGGACACAAATTTGGCCTTGCATACGTCGGGGTGGGCTGGATCATCTGGCGCTCACAGAAATATCTTCCAAAAGATCTCATTTTCGAACTCCATTACCTTGGTTCCGTGGAGTACTCATTCTCTTTGAACTTCTCGCGACCTGCGCATCCTATTATAGCGCAGTATTTCAACTTCCTTCATCTCGGTTTCCGCGGTTATCGCGACGTCGCTCTGACGGACCTCCAGAACGCGCGCACACTCTCCCGCGCCCTTGAGAAAACTGGCTTTTATACTGTGCTGAGTGACATTCATCGTCCATTAGGCGGTGGTACTGCCGCCCGCTCCCACGATGAACTGGAAGTCGAAGTGAGCTACCCGTATGGTCCTTACCGAGTAATTGGTTGACTCGAAGACAGCATTACGAACCAGGTCTTCCCGTCGTAGCCTTCCGTTTCTCGGATGAGTTCCAGCGGAAGTATCCAGACATTCGGCAGAAATGGGTCCAGACTCTGCTCCGTACGAAGGGATGGTGCGTTATTGGTTACTAGTATCTGAAGGTGTTACTCACCCATGTATCCAGGATTGTACCAAATTATGACCTCGCACCCGACCTTAGCCAGGTCGATATTCTGCGTGTTGTTGTGAAAGACAATTTCACCGAGGCTCTCTTGGACCGCCTCCTTTGTGACATTGTATGTATCCGTGCCCCTTTCTGCCATTGTCCACGCCCAATAATCGGTCGATAGGTTGAGATCACAGAGGATCTCATCAAGCAAGACACTCCTGCCCACGCGCTCACTGTGCTTGGAATAAGGCACGCACCCAGCTCGCACGAGAAGGCGCATGGCCGGGTTGAGCAACACGAAGTGGATGGCGATAGTTCTGGCACGTATGCGAAGACCTGTTAAAAGGCAGACGTCCAGACGGCTGGATGGATACACAGCCGTGGCCGTGATGTACGAAAGAGATGGAAGTGAAAGACGCACGCAATGGATTTGGAAAGGCGATAGAAACGCTGTACTTGTAGTCTGAGACTCAATACAATTTACCGGCTCGGGCCGTTTGTCGTTCATATTGCTCTGTCCCGATCATTACCAGATGGCGGGGCCGAACCTAGAGGTGTTCAAGTTTGCCGTCTACGTCTTCTTCCCTGTACTCGTTTTCCTCCACTACGGTGACCCAGAATGGTACCAGACAAACGTGATACCGGTGCGTTCACCCCTTCCTATGACCACTTCAAATATCGAACCCATCATACCATCTGCTTAGTACAAGGAACGAATATTCCCATCTGAAGAGAGGACGCACGTAGTAGCAACATTCCAGCCAATCATGCCTCTGTGCGTCAAGAGCTTGAGCGTATCAAAGCAGAAAAAGCTGCGCGACGTGCGGAGCGTGAGCGTGACGACGTTACGGCTGCGGGAAGCCCCACTGCGAGCGAGGGGATCAAAAGGCTGGTGTAGCTGTGGAGGCTCTAAAGTACGTCCCGTACCTACTTATATTCCGGGATCTCTACGAGCCTAGCCTTTCGACAGCATCTTACTAGTTTTTACTCCCTTCGTTGCACCGCTGTACAGCTCAACGATCTATCACCGCCACTATTTGAACTATCAGTCTATCACAACTCGTCTTCATGACCTGTTAGTCGCGGACGCTCGACATTAACAAGCTATTTTCCGCGTGTCACTACGGTCAACGCGGCATAGGCAGCAGCCCGCCACTGCAAGTGCCGCAATGTGGCGGCATTATGTTACACGGAAGTTGCGTCTGTCCCCACATCACCATCAACCCGTGGAGTGTCTTGAGTTCGGTCTTCGGACATGAGCGTGGACTGGCATGCGCAATTTCTCGGTGGTTTCTCTCTTCTTCCCCTCTCCTGACGAGCCCTACCCATGCGCATTGAAACCACATCTGGCCCTCGACTGCACAGTGTCTCAATTGGTCGACGACGAACCCGATACCGTTTGCGCAGAAAGGCGTGCGAACGCGCGTCGAATCTGGGTAGGAGTAAGATGGCGTGCAACGCTACGACGTGCGGGTGTGAGGCCCGCGTTACCCTCCCCTCCATGGAGGCACATACGTGTGAGCGCAATGGGTTGGGAATGGCTCGCATGTGTAGGGAACAAGGTGGTCCAGAGGTGGTGCATAATCATACTGTAATGCTCTTACGGACATTGCTGCGGTGAGCAAGTCAAGTCGCTACTCCCGAACAAATCTCTCCACGTGAGTGACGCCACCCTTCATGATGACTGATCCGTCTTGAGAAACCAAAGCCAAAAAAAGTGCGAGATGACTTGTGAACGCCGTCATTAATTGTGATAGATAAGCAAGGATGTCGAACATGGTCATGACATCGCATTCCGAGAAATTTTCATAGTAATGTTGTGGGGAATGGAATGCCTTTTGAACGTCGAAACCATTACCAACACTGCTTGCCACTGGCAGTCCATCATGTCAGACTTCATATTGAGCTGCGCACGACTTGGTATGATGACACGGCAATATTGAGGACCGCACTAGCGAAGCGAGTTGCGTGCATTTCAAGGACCAACGTTTAGTCATTTTCATGTAGTTCTTGAAGGGCTTTCTCTCGCCGTGCGTTCCGCATCTTTGCGTCTTCCCTGTTCCTCGCTGCGCGCGCCACAGACTACACATGAGAGAGAATGAGCATAAATGGGTTAGACTGACAACCGTAGAAAGGGGCGTTTTACCTCTTTGTGTAAGCATTTATTCAGCTCACGCTTAGCTTGGTTGCATCCGCCGGTCCACTTGGCCCAGACATTGGCGTGACAGAGTTCGAGAGCTTCGAAAAAATCCCTGCATGCTACAGTATTATTTTTTTACGTTTCAGGTTTCAATTGTTGTAATGAATAAGGCGGTTGAGAGGTAGAAGGGACGGAAACCTTACCTATTTTTTTGTCGGATGATTGTGGGTGCATGTGAATTGTAAACGGTAAGTTGAACGAGAAAAGTCGGCCCAGGATCTCGGCGATAAGATTACACCATTTGGGTGGCTATGATTCCGATTCCGAATTCCTCCCGTAGTGGCGAGTGGCGAGTCTCCTCTCGATCCTCGCTCCTGTGCCTGTTCGCAAACCCCCACTCGGCCTCCAATCGCATATTCTAAGCAAATCCAAAGGTTTTTTCTACTTTACTGTCACTGTCATGTCAAACTTCGTCCCCTCCCCGACCGACGCGAGATCCATTGCAACCATCCGCACCCTCGCAGCGGATGTTGTCGGAAAGGCAAACTCAGGTCATCCAGGTCAGTTTCTGTAATATCCCCGATAGAGATGTTTATTAGATTCTAGGTGCTCCGATGGGCATGGCCCCTGTCACCCATGTTCTCTTCACTCGGTTAGTTTATCGTCATTGTACCTCGGGCCATTCGCTTCATCGAACGGTTTGGACAGCTTTTTCAATGCTAATCCAAAGAGTCCAAAGTGGTTCAACCGCGATCGTTTTGTGCTTTCTAATGGGTACGTTCTTGTTTGCGTTAGCCGCTCCGAGTGAATCATGAATTCGCTTCCAGCCACGCGTAAGTGCGCTTGATAATTTGCGCGAAATGAATTCAATCTTCTGGCCGTAGCTGCGCTCTTCAGTACATCGTCCTTCATCTTTTGGGCTATAAGCTGTCTATGGATGATCTCAAGGCATTCCGCCAGATTGACTCACTGACTCCGGGGCACCCCGAGGCCCACCATACTGACGGTCAGAAGCTTCGGTTGTTGTGTTACTACGCATATATTCAGGCTTATATGCGCCTCAGGGATCGAGGTTACTACTGGACCGCTTGGCCAAGGTATCTCAAATGCCGTTGGCATGGCCATTGCGCAGGCGCATCTAGGGGCTGTTTATAACAAAGAAGGTTTCGACCTTATCAATAATTATACTTATGGTGAGCGCACCGCGGTTGTTGATCCCTTATTGACCCTCTATTGGATAGCATTCCTTGGGGACGGTTGCTTGATGGAAGGAGTTTCTAGTGAGGCAAGTAGCCTTGCTGGACATCTTCAACTCGGCAACCTGATCGCGGTAAGATTCTAATATTCTATTCAATTCTCGCTCTAATCCTCTTCTAGATATGGGACGACAACCGTATGTTGCGATCTTGTGCTCGGTTTGAAAATATGCTGAAACGTGACATTAGACATCTCTATCGATGGCGACACTGCCGTTGCCTTCACTGAGAACGTCGAACAGCGGTATCTTGCCTATGGCTGGCAGGTCCTACATGTCAGAGACGGCGATCAGTTAAATCTCGCAATTCTCACCAGGTATCCTTTATCTAACTTTAATGCAGCGACCTGGAGGGGATCTACAACGCGATTGTCGAGGCACGGAGCGAGAAGAACAAGCCGACCCTGATTCGTCTTACCACAACCATTGGTTACGGTTCCAAGCAGCAGGGTACCCATGGTGTCCATGGCACTCGTGAGTGGTTGATATCCTGACACGAATCGAGTATTTGAATTTCTTCATAGCTCTGAAGCCGGATGATATTGTTGCCCTCAAGACAAAGGTTGGGTTCGACCCAAGCACCACTTTCCACGTCCCAGACG
Source organism: Russula aff. rugulosa BPL654 (assembly GCA_022496225.1). Taxonomy (NCBI): domain Eukaryota; kingdom Fungi; phylum Basidiomycota; class Agaricomycetes; order Russulales; family Russulaceae; genus Russula; species Russula aff. rugulosa BPL654. The sequence continues at coordinate 260,853 of WTXE01000012.1, forward strand.
AGGTTTATTCAACCTGGGCAACGGTTGGCGAGCGTGGGTCCAAACTCCAGGTAGAATGGAATTCTCTTCTTGATTCCTATGGCAAGGCTTTCCCCAAGGAGCATACCGAACTGACACGTCGAATTTCTGGTCGGCTCCCAGACGGCTGGGAAAAGTCTCTCCCCACATACAAGGCAACTGACCCCGCGCAGGCCTCTCGTAAGCTATCGGAGATCGTCCTCACAGCAATTACTGCGGTCCTTCCGGATCTCCTTGGTGGCTCTGCAGACTTGACGGGCAGCAACCTTACTAAGGTCAAGGGTACTATCGACTTCCAGCCTGAGAATACGGGGCTTGGCAGTTATAAGGGCACTTACATTCGCTATGGTGTCCGTGAGCACGGGATGGGTGCAATTGCAAATGGCATCGCAGCCTACGGTGGTATCATACCATTTATGGGGACGTTCCTTAATTTTGTGTCGTATGCCGCTGGTGCGGTTCGCCTGGCTGCCCTTTCAAAGCAACAGGTCATCTGGGTCGGTATGTGCTCCATTTTGTACACGACGAGGTCGGCAGTCAGTGACTGTTTGCCGACACAGCAACTCACGACTCGATCGGTCTTGGTGAGGATGGGCCCACACACCAGCCCATAGAAACGGCAATCCATTTCCGCTCAGTTCCCAATCTCGCGTTCTGGCGCCCCGCAGATGGCAACGAGACTTCGGCCGCCTATCTCGTCGCACTCCGATCTCCCGAGACACCATCGATACTCTCCCTTTCGCGGCAGAACCTGCCGAATCTGGAGAAGTCGTCTATTGAGCTGGCCTCCAAGGGCGGCTACGTCGTGCACGAAGAGGAGAACGAGCATCTGACGATCGTGGCCACAGGCTCGGAGGTCAGCATCGCTCTCGAGGCGGCTAGCAAGCTCAGGGCACAAGGCATCAAAGTTCGCATCGTGTCGCTGCCGTGCTGGCTCGTGTTCGACCAGCAACCGCATGAGTACCGGCTTCGCGTGTTGCGCAGCGGCGCACCAATCTTGTCTCTCGAAGCGCTCTCGGTACGAGATCGATTTGGTGTTCCACACGTAGGGAGGTTCCCTGACGAGGAGATTACAGACCGCTGGCTGGGCGCGTTATAGCCACGAACAGTATGGTTTGCAAGCTTGGGGGTCATCTGGACCCTATAAGAAGGTGTATGAAAAGTTCGGTATTACCGGCGACAGTACGCTTCTTTCCAAGCATGGTCACTTCTCGAGCCTCACCATTTCACAGACATCGCGGTCATTGGAAAGAAGGTAGTTGATTTCTACGCCGCAAAGGGTGGTGAGGTGGTGTCTCCGTTGGTCAAGGCCCTTTAGACCTTAGAATCGGTTTCGATCCATGAAGAAGAGTAGCCAACAACTGAAAATGAAGGAAGTGTAGTACTGGTGTTGTTTCGAGTAGCTTATTTGGCCGTCGTAACAGAAACGCTTTGTATTTTGACAAGTATCAATGGTTTGTTGTATATGCCACACGGTTTTATTCAGGGTGATGACCTGAAAAGGAGTGTGATCTAAAGACTGAAACGCAGAAGCGACCAGCCCGAATATTACGCGTTTTCATTTATGAAAAAGGGTCTCTACTTCCTAACGACGTTGATAGTGTCCCAAACGTGCCTTTCCTGATCCTCCTTAGCCACTTCGAGGACATGAGGTTTCAAATACCGAACGTCCTAAGGGAATAACGAAAAATCAGTATTCGTGCCGCGGTGTTCATGAGGGCCCTACCTCTTCGGGATGAATCCACTCAGACTTAGGAAGTTCTTTGTGTAGAACGCTAGCCTGTGACGCGCGCTTGAATCGGAATGCACGGTCGTAAGTCTCGCGAGGCGTCAAGCGAGTCAGTGCCTGTACGAACAAATGTTACAACAAAGACACGCTTAAGAAACATTGAACAAGAACCAGCGTACCCTTTGGACATCTTCACGCTCCTCGACGACTAGATGAAAATATAAAGACTTAGTACTGCTCCTTCCAGCACAGAAAGACGATGGGGGGTGGTATACGGAGTTTGGTGAGGAGGGATGATGAGAATCGCGACGCACGGAGGTCATCGTAGAGAAGGCCTACTCTGCGGTAGCCGGACAAGTTGGCATACCAGCTTGCAACAGGTTTTAACCATTTGGAGAGTGTGCGAGAAGAGCGCACGTAGGGAGCGAAAGACAGACCAAGAGGACCGAAGAACATCGTTTGCAAAGTTATAGGGAGCGGACGGACAAAGCCGGCGGGCGCAGCGGAGTTGACACGTGTGAGAGGAGCATGACCGTGGGTAAAAAAAGGTGGGCGGCTATCTCCGAATTTGGCAAGCAAAAGCGATGATCAGCTTTCTGCTGCTTAAAATCTGCGCGTTCCTTTTTGCATCCACCCATCTCTCTTTCCTCCCTTATTGTCAGCTACATCAACCAGAGATTAACGTATCGGCCATGTCTATCCACGAGCGCACTTATATCATGGTCAAGGTGCGCGTTCCATTACCCTGATCGCCCATCTTCTGTTTCTTTTCTGGCTTCTGGCACTGTGCTGATGAAGAAACTGCGCATCGGTCACATCATATATTATAGCCCGACGGTGTCCAGCGTGGTCTCGTCGGAAACATCATTTCCCGCTTTGAGCAACGTGGATTCAAGCTTATCGCCCTGAAGCTCGTCCACGCAACCCCCGAGCACCTCCAAAAGCGTGAGTCTATCCCGCTGCCAATATGCATACAGCAGTTGAACTCACATCCTTTTCCCCTCCTTTTTCTGTGCAGACTACGAGGATCTGAAGGATAAGCCATTCTTCCCTGGTCTTATCAAGTATATGGCTTCGGGCCCCGTGGTCGCCATGGTCTGGCAGGGCCTAGATGCCGTCAAGACTGGCCGTGTGATGCTCGGCGCAACTAACCCGCTTGCTTCTGCTCCAGGTACGTCTTGCATTGTGCTTGTTTTCTCAGTCTTGTGTGTTAAACGCCACGGGTTGAACCAAAAAAACAGGCACTATTCGTGGCGATTTTGCGCTTGCTGTCGGCCGTAATATCTGCCATGGTTCTGACTCGGTCGAAAATGCCGAGAAAGAGATCAAACTGTTAGTATTTCCCGTTTGCTTTACAGTGATGCTCGCATAACGCTGATAACTTTTTACTTCCAGCTGGTTCGCTGATGGCATCGTTCAATACGAGACTACGCTCGCCCCTTGGATCTTCGAGTAGATGTGGACACGGTCAATAGTGGCAAGGAAGTAAACGCGTGTTACACGTTATAGAAGACTTGTAAACAATAAAATGTGGAAATGTTGACTTCATCCTGTCAATTTAGTAAGCCCAGGTCCCCTCACAGATTTGATCAGGAAAACAAATGACGCAATGCAAGCACGCATTATCCTTGTGTCTATTGATGTAAAATCGCCTTGTTAGCCATACGCGTCTAACAGGTGCCAACTATAGTATGCAACACTACGACATGCCAACTCTGGGCCTTTCGTTTGTTCCCCAACAAAGTTTGCGCGTAATAAGAAATTCCAGTTTGCGATGACTTTAGGCACGTGGCGAGCTATACCATACATGACATGTGTAAAAACGCACGTTCCTGTACGTGCGCCTGTCTTTAACAGTACGTGCATCGATCATGGGAAAGGCAATCAGTGATCAGGGGTCTCTTACAGCGCTCTGGATCCGCAAACTGACTCGGTTGTGGACACGCGTTGGGGGAGAGGCGGAGGAGAGGGCCTAGATTGATATGATGCGTTTAAGTACGTGAAAATGGGTCGTGCAAGTTGAACGTGCGCATGCACACATTGCAGGAACCGTTAGTCGCGGCATTTGAATCAAGAGATGGCAGAGATGAAACGTTTACTCGTAAGGTTGTTATATCATGATCCATCAGTTGTGCGCGAGGTGGGTCTGGTGATTAGTGTATCACGTAGCTCAACTTGCTGTGAAGGAGTGATGTCAGTGATTGGCGCCATGATTGATCGACTTACTACTTCATTCAGTTTTCGCTTCGATGAGTCTACGATACTGTACCAAGGCATGATCGTAGTTCATTGAATGCAAGATTCACCAGTGTTTATTTGTATTTTTTTCACCCTCTCAATGCTGGCTGAATGTAGATCCAGTTTCTGGTATTACGTTATCAGCTGTCGAACTCCGAGTCAACACACTTCTCCCCTTGTTCACGTGGCTCTAGTGGTAAAGTCGGTGTTCGCATTGTTCGGTCGTCCGATGGATGCTGCAACGAGACTTACTCGTCACTCTACAAAGTGCTCTGGCATGCTACGCAGTTTTCTAGACGGGGTTTTGACCAACTGATAGCTGGCTGTGACTGGCCACTGGCCATGTGCATTACATCTGCTTCTTCAATATGTTACACTAAAACGGCATCGTCTGAGAGTTCGTGATTAAGGGAGATACGAGTCGATGACCCCCCACTACGTGAGTTTCGAGTCCAATCCAAGTTGCAGTCACTTTGACTCGAATTCTGCGGCGCGCTCCGTGTGTCAGGAGACAGCAAAAGTCCCTGTCTGGCATACATTGTTGGGAGAACGGACGACCTGGAAAGATCAATCTTCCACCTCACGTATACTCGATGTTCTTCCTGAGATCGGGGAAGAGCATCGAGTCTGTGTGAGTGCGACCCTACCGCCCGGTGCCAGATTACACGAAGTATCAATCGCACTCGCCGCCGCCTCTCTCTCTTTAATCTCCTCGAAACAAACTTACACGAATGATGATTACGAAGTGCAGACCAAAAGTCGCCGTTTTTCATGGCGCCGGGATTCACGACCGAGCTCTATACCAGCTGCCAGTGCCATGTGTTTGCGCATGTTCAATAAAGTATATATAAGTACGCGGTTGCAGCTAAGGCGGCGCCCTCCCTCCAATGGCAACAATTCGTATTTCAACCAACATGTCGCAGAGGATTCTTCAAGACCTTTGAACAATCGGCACACCTCGTCACCACTCCAGCAGCTCTGAGTGCTTGTTCTTTCCGAGTCTCCGTACCATAGCGCAGGGCTTCCGAGTCATAGGTGAGTGGCCGATTCGTTTGTAGCCCCGTTGAGCCATCTCTTAATTGTAGGCTGTTTTAGAACTAGATTCACTGCCAATTCTTTATTGTAGAACATTGATAGTTCTACGGTGACATCGCACAGACGTCCTACGCACAACGCGAGTTGATAAACCCGGTAACGATGAACAAAAAATTCGAAACTGATCTTTCAGTCTTCATTCCCAGGATACCGTATGCCAAGTAGTACAGTAATCTGTGAAAACAGCAGTATGTCCGATTCAGATACAAGTACTGAACTTTCATTTTTCATTCCCTATTTCCTGACACGCAGAGTGAATCAATGATTGGCAATCAATCAGAAGGGCTATGGGTAATCTTCAATCTCCATCCCATTGTATGCCGAATACCGTAATCCTTGTCATACTCGAACACAAGTGCTAACAGGTAAGAAGGACGCCGTCGCAAGGGACGGTGATCTGCTGGGGTTACACTGGCATTACTCTTATCGTCCCCCCAGTGTTTCGAGAGATGAATATCATCACGATGACTCGGGTGACCCTTCAATTTCATTGGCACATGATAAGTACTACACACACAACAAAGTGTCGAGGTCTGTAGTACTGAACTTTCATTGCTCTTCTTCTTCCGGACACGCAGAGTGAATCAATGATTGGAAATCAATCAGAAGAAGGGCCACGGTAACATTGATGCGGTGGCGGAGACGACTCTACTGAAGGTCGCAATCCATTTCAATTTTCTGGAATTCGGGGGCCGACTCAGGCTGGTTAGTATTGTGTCTGTGTTTCTTCTTTGTTCCTTGTGGCACTGCACTTGGTACCACTTAATTGTAACAGACTCTGCCGATCGAACGGCGCCTCGCAACCCTGACGGCTCATCGCTTACCCGTCAAGGGCTACCGGACCTGCTACCAGGTAAGGTGAGCGGAGCGAGAACGTACTGTAGTGATAAAATGAAAGAGGATAAATGGCCATGGTAGTATTGTAAAGTGGAGTTTGAAACATGTGATGGGAAAGGCGTGCGTGTATACTAGTATGTGGGTGGGTGGAGATCACAGGCTATCCAATAATCCCACGGTGATGAAGGTCTGATTCGCGCTGCAATGAAAAGCAGTGCTTTTCTGCCCTTCAGAGGAGCTATACATAAGGATACGCGGTTTGAGGGGGTATCAGATATGGATTATAATTTGATTGTGATGTGAACGACTGACTGCAGTGTCGCAGATCAACACAGCAACGATATTATGGCAGGGATAATACCAGTTTCGTGTACCACCCTAACTCAACCGATCACTGGCAGTCACGCTTTGTCACGCGGTATTTTTTTTTTTTTTGAACTCAACGAACAAAGACCCCCGACCGACGCGCTCCGTTGCAGAGGGCATACCGGATCTCAGCGGTCCGTCGGGAAGTCGGAAGTCAAAAAAAATTGTCAGGCACGGTCGCACGAATCTTCTCTGCAAAACTGCAAGGCGCAAGAAGAAAGAAGAGAAGAGAGAAAGGAATGGAAGAAGAGACTCAGTTGAGGGCGATTGCAACTGTGCCTGAAAATTTGACTCCGACTCCGACTTACTTCTTGACGGTCCGCTGATCCGGTCCCTTTGTCAACTATCTGATTGACGACTCCGCATGCGGCACTGTAGTTGGCAGGGCGTGACAGAGTGACTTTTTTTTATTACTGTATACTCCAACCAGTTGAAAAAATTGCCTGTGCCCGGAGTACACACACACAACAAGGTCTACTAGATACTCCGTACATTGAATTTGGCGGGGGACTCAGCAGGGAGGGGCGCCAAATATTCAAGGCGATCGCGGATTCGCGGTTGAGGGCGCACGCACAGTAGTACATCGAAAAAATTTGGTGCACAATATTCGAGGGGATCGATAAGAAGACAACAAATGTTTGACAGAAGGAGGGGCTGGCTGGTCAGCATGGATAAGAGTACTGAGAGGGGGGTAGCCGAAGGCGAGCTGAATATCATGTTATGTTGTCGCGAAGAGGAGAGAAAGGAACGGAAAGAGTGACTGAGGGTTACCAACTTACAGTATGAATGAACTCAAGAATAATTTGCGCCCAGAGAAAGCGGAAAGAAAGGCTATAAATATCTAAAAAGCGGGGAAGAGTGGTGGCTGCACTAGAGACTACACGGGAAGCTAAAACTGCAATAATGGTATGCGAGAGTGAGATATAAAGATGACAACTGGTACAAAAGGTCGAGAAATAAGCAAAGGCCAGCAGGCGGCAGTCCTTGAGACAAGGCGAGTGAATTCAGTCTGTGATGCGTGGAACACATCGAGGCCCGTTGATTACAAGTGATGCTGCGGTCCCCGAGGACCACACCGGCCTCCGTTCGTGCATACGCACAAAGTTGCACGAACTGTGCAATGCTTATGGACGAACGGCAGGCCAACCTGCGGCACCGGCGGAGTGAAAGGGACCCGGGTGCATTACCGGCTTTAACGACTCGACGATGACGCCTCGTAGGCAAACGTCATCGTCGAGTCGTCGAAGCCAGTAATGCACCGAGGTCCCTTTCACTTGCAGCATCGAGATGTCGTGCCCGGGCCTTGAGGCGAACTAAGAAAACAAGTGCGTTAGGAGTACTGAATGACGAATGGTCCAAAGGAAACAGGGATAACTCACGATTACGATCAAGACTGAGCAGCACCACCTTCGCCGCACCTTTTAACCGCTCGCTCGACTGCTCAACCTTCAGCAACGCTGATCGGTCGACCCAATGATCATCCTGCCATATCGCCGCCTTCAAGATCAGATCGTCCATACTCCGTTCCCACGAGTCAGGGTCATCGAAATCAACCTGCTCCGCGCGCACGCTCAACGATGAGAGATAATTACCCCGGGAGGTTTGCACTTTGAGCGCGTCAGAGTGGGAGCGTACGCGACTCGCTACGAACAAAATAGCGGCCTTGGCGGCTTCGCCAAGAGCATTCGCGTTCGAAGCGAGACCGTCGAGCTCCATGATAGCGGGGAGGGGAACAACAACTGTCCAGCGCAGGCTTTCGACAAGTGAGGAGACCATAGAAAGGGACGAAAGAAGGATGTTGGTGTCAAGGACGAGAACAGTGTAACCCGACACGAGGTGCAGTTGCGGGCGAACGGGACCGTTACGCCCCGCACGTGGAGGTCGTGCTGGTCGCCGACGTGCGACCGGGGAGCTTGTTGGCGCCAAAGTCGAAGGGAGTAAGAGACTCCGGAGATAACGTCGGCGAGCCTAGAATACGAGAAGTGAATAACTCGCTCTCACAATGCCGTATATAAAATATCATACCTTCAGAGCCTTAATTTCTTCTGGGTCATTCTCGTCATCCTCACTCCCAGATTCCGACATGTTATCAACGTTCTCCTCCTCCTCGTCCATCATCTGGTCACCTTCGCCGTCGACCCAGCGCCGTCCCATCTTTCTGCGTTCCTCCTCCTCACGAGCTTGGCGAGCTTCTTCCTCCCACTGACGGGCCTTCTCCGCGAGCGCTCCATCGATTGACCACGATCGCTTCTCGTCCCACCTAAATCCGGACACCTTATTGCAATCTTCATCCCAGCCCACAAGGCGCGTCGCCACGCCAGCGTCGCCCGGCAAGGTTTCGGTTTTTCGGACTCCTCATCGTCCTCCCACATGCCGTCCCCGTCCATGGCCTCGGCTGGGGAGTTGCGCGCGTCGAGCATCTCCATCTCCATCAGCTGCTCCTCGTTGCCGTCCCAGAATCCACGCTCGAAAAGATGCCCATGCCACGCCATTCCACGGATCGCCCAGTCCTCCAACAAGATACTGGATTGGCTGAGCTTTTCAATTTGTGCCCAGCTTGAAGGTGCTCGAGGCCCCTGAGAAAGAAATGCGGCCAAGTCCGTCCATGGAATCGCACGCTCGAGGGAGGCAAGACCTTCCGGTTTCCGGATGACGGTCTGGAGGAAAGTCAAAAGTATGGTAACGTATGGATTTGGGCCGTCACGCGTTGACCGGAGAGCGTGCGCCAGCATCGAGAACGTTAGCTCCTGTGCCATCTTAAACGCGAAAGGAGGTTCTTGGGATTCCGTGGCATCTGTGGAGGGACGTCGGGCGTTGGGAGCCTCCATATCGCTACTTCGCCTGCGCTCATCGCCATCGACTTCCATCTTCTCTTCCGTGTGGACTTTTCTTGCCAGTTTCACCTTTGTTGCCGCTGCAGCGGCACCAGGATTACGATCAAGTTGACCGAGGACGTCCGCGCGTCGCAATACACCTTGTGGCCGGCCGTACTCGATAAGGGCGCCAATGTTGATCGCCGCCATCATCGTCCACTCTCGTGTTTCTGGCTCTTCGATGCTGAGACGTTCAAGGAGGCGCGAGAGGGTCGGGGTGAAATCATCGAGTTGAATATTTGTGAAGAGCATGCCATGAAGAAAGACGAAAAGTTCTGGGGCGCGTGCGTCAGGAGCCGAGCGTCGTGCCTGTGCCGCTGGCGACCACAGTGGGAGCACCGACTCGCGAGCAGTCTCGAAAGGACGTGTAGCGATCATACTGAAAGATCAAAAGGCGATCAGACAATTCGCGGTTTTAATACCAACAGCCTTACCTCTTGACGAAGTGATAAACCGCACGCAGCTCGTCACCTTCTGCCTCGCGACTGAGAAGTCCCAGATGATGATGCAACTTACCCCGGCCAGGGAATTCCGCGACGACCTTAGCGTACCACTCTCGAGCAACTCTTCGCCATCGATCCTTCTCCGGCTCAACCTCCATGAGCCGTGCGGCAATAATGCCCACACTTGGAGTAGGCGAACAGGGACGCACGGGATGCTTCTCGCTGCTAGTGGTGCTCATCGCGCCAGAGGAGACAGAGGAGCCAGCAGGTGATCTTCGGAGGCCGTCATTCACAGCGGCAGCAGTTAAGGAAGAGGAAGCTTGCGGGGCACTAGGAACCATTGCGGCAATGACGATGCGATACCGTGCAAGGTCACCGAGAGCCTCGAGCCAACCAGCACGATAGTCCAAGAAACTATTCCTCTCGAAAAGCGATGTGTAGAAGGTGTATGCATAATAGATAAATTCTTGAAGGTATTCCAAGGCAATCTTGGAAGAGAGGGACGATCGGCGCAGATTCTCGAGGAGGCGATAAAAGCAATTGGTCCATAGGCGAACGATTATGTTGTACTTCTCGGGTATGTTTCGAAGCGAAGCGGGGACACCAGACGCCAGAGAGATCTCCAGCAGGTTGAGCATCATCTCGGAAAGACTTTAAAAAAAACAAGTTGAGACGTTACAAGTCAGAGGGGAGAACAAAGGGGGGCGTACCGTTTGTGATCCTCAATCAAACTCTTCCATCTCGCCTTCTCCGCATCATCGGCTCCAGCCGATGGGCCACCCTTAATGACGATACGGTTCTCCTCCTGAGGTTCTCCCGAATCAGCGAGAAGTTTCGTCTCCAAATGGGAGATATCTCGATAAAGCTTCTTAAGCTGGTTCGAAAACGCATTCGTCTTGGGCTCGTCGCGGGGTTTGTGATCAAAGATCGAAGACGGCGCGGAGGATCCGTCTGTCGTGCCCGACGAAAGCGTGAAATTTGACGAGACGACCGATTGGGCATAAGAGGAAACCGAAGAGACAGAAGCGTAGTCGCCGGACGACTTTGGCGCCGGTTTTCGCGCTTGGGCTGCGGAGAAGGACATAGCGTCGTGCTTTCTTGGATCAAAAAGCTGGCGATGCTGAGATGCGTCACGATTATGTCTCGAGGCCTCTGCAGGCTGTCGAGGAGCATAGGAGCTCCCTGCAGACTCGGACGATGCTTCGGGCTCGGCGGTGCGGCGCATTGGGATTGGGTCTGTATCTGGATTAAACAGCTTGCCCTGTTGTTGTTGTTGTTTAAATACAGGTGGGTGTTGTGGATGTTGTGGGGGTTTTGGAGTAGGGGACAGTTTGAGGACCCTGGAGAACTCATTTGAGTCTGGCTCAGCTCTGTTTATAAGCACCGCAGGTGGTGACTGTCCGGAGGAAGGCTGCGGCCTGCGAGGGGGTGACGGAGGGCCTTGTGCAGGGACAACCGGCCGCTCTGTACGGTCCTTGACTCTGACATGGCTAAAAACGCAGACAATCATGTGAGTAGGAAAATTAAAAAGGGAGGGGCATGAGTGGGGGGGAGGGGGGCGGGGGATTGATGAAACGTACTTTGCCTGTTTCCGCTTGAGTGCGATCATCTTCTCAGCGATATCAGTGGGCATTGGGGCAGCCTCCTTCTCCCTGTGAGGTTTTGTAGCAGGTCTCGAGGGGGAAATATGCTGCATTAGGCCGTCGAGAATAAAAACGAGGGGGGGGAAAGTTGAGGATGAAATCGAATCGACTGACTTATTCTTTCAACGCTGCGCAATTGCGCAGCGACTGCGCATTTCAAAGATCTAGATCTACTTTGCATGTCACACTTATGTCACATTAATGTCACACTATCTACCATGCGTGATGTCCGCCGCTCACAAGTATACTGTCCAAATAAGGTTATTCAATATTCGATATTCAAATACCAAAAACAACTCACTCGCTTCCGGTGCAGAACGTAGACGCGTCCGAGGCTAGCCACGCAATCACCCCTCTCAGCTCGTCCGGCCGCCCAAGGCGTCCAAGTGGGTTCAATCCTGACCATTTCTCGTACAAGTGCGGCTGCTTGTCAAGATACGCCGCCGTCATCCTGTAAAACCAAACAACCTTCTTGGTCAGCTTCCGTTTCATTGAGACCCACACGCTTCGACTGCGCCCCAGTCCGATCTCCCACTCCGCGCAGTCGCCATTGGTGACTCCGATCTACAGACGCTCACCCCTCGGTGCCCAATGATGGCACCAACCCATACCCAACTTTGAACCGAACCAGAGGGGAATGCACACTTACGAGGTGTAGATGTGGCCCGGTGAGAGCGTATTGACTCTAATCCCTTTAGGTCCAAGCTCGCACGCCATGCTCCGGGCCATCTGTAATACGGCCGATTTGCTCGTGTTGTACGACACCCATGCGTGGTCCTAAGGTTCCGTTTCGATTGTGGCGTCAGTGATGGATGGTACACGGGCCCTACACCTGCTCCTACACACCTTGTTCGTGATGGAGCCACTCATCGAGGCGATCAGGATGATGCTTCCTCGATTCCCGAACCTCACCATCTGCCTCCCTGCAGCCTGCGCAGTGTACAGTACTCCATTCGTGTTGACGTTCATCACCTAATTTAAAAAAAAACGCGGATCAACCCACGAAAACCTCCATCATCTGACACAGTCACAAGGAGGAAGAAAAAAAATAAACGCACCTCTTCGAATTCCTCACCGGGGTACTCCAAGCAATCCGTGTGTGCTTTTAAGATCCCGGCCGCAGCCACACAAACGTCCATTCTACCTTCACGATTCCCAATCTCCTCTCCTATCTTCCACATCGCCGTTTGGTCCCTCACATCCGCGCTGACATACTCCAATCGTCCACCCTTCGCACCATCGGTGCCGACCATTCGCTTGACGTATTCAGACACCGCTACCCAGTCACTCCCAGGCTGCGCAGGTAGATCAACGCAGTAGACCGCACGTGCCCCCGCTTCAATCAGCACAAGAGCCATCTCGAGTCCAAGCCCGCGATTCGCGCCCGAAACAAGCGCCACCCGATCCTTCAACGCAAATTCGTCCCATATTGTAGGTTGCACCTCCCCTTGTTGGCTTTGGCTATGCCCAGTTCCTGATGATGATGATGATGATGCTGCTGCGAGAGCTGCCTCAACACCGACAGCACCCAATGGGGATTGTGACTGTAGCTGCGTGCCGGCTGCTGCGTTGTTGTTATTCTTGTTGGTAGTGAACCTCACTGCGCAGTTTGAGATTAACCGACGTCCCCGTTGTTGTTGTAGTAGGAACTGTTGTTGTACCAGCGCCGGGCTGACTACTCGGTTAGGAGTCCGAGGACCAGTGCCACCAGCAGTGTTGCCACCACCACCACCGATACGCCACAGTATGCACTGCCCCCTTCTTATCGCAGTCGCCTGCCTCAGGGGTGCCGTAAATGCCATTGTTGTTTCTCCCTGATTTGTTGTCCAATTTGAAAGGGGGTTTTTCTGTGTCTGGAAGTTCACTTGGGTGTGAGACGTTTGCTTGGGCTTTGGGTTGCACGCGGCGGGGGGCGGATTTACTGTATCGGAACACCGCGGGGTATTTGTATCGCACTTTTCTGGTTCGATTGACAGCTGGCGCGTTACCGAATCGATTTCGTTATCTTTACTTAAATACACTCGCCTATTGAGAGGCGCAAGTTGTAAACTGCATGCGGCAGGTCCGATCCCTCTGCAAAAGTACTCTCAAATTATTACACCAGTCACACGTAATAGTGACAATTTCAGAAACCAAAGAATATACAGTCACGGCGACCAATCATACAGTACTAGTAAGTAAACAAACAAAGACTCTTCTTTCCGAGAAGCATAGGATGGTGGGTCCACGTCATAATGAAGCACAGCAGCAGCCGCCGGAACCAGGGGCTAAGACAACAATCCCCAGCCTGAGTTTCGCACAGCCGCACTATCCACGTGCGTGGAAAATGGGCTATACTAATGACAGTTCGGTCGGGCCTTTGGGTGACTGCTCAACCAAGGAACCCAAGGTGTCACTCGGCCATTTAACCTGCGCAGCTGCTGTGCGCCCCACTTAGTCGGTGGGTCCAAGCCCCGACGCTGGTCAATCATCCGGGCAATTTTACCCTCTTCGTCAAAGTCAATTACCAGAATTGACTCCACCACCTAACCGACACAGATATTAGCAAAAGGAGAGGCTGCACAGACTCGAGCGAGTCAGTAGAAAAGGAGACGAACTTTCTTTAAACCTGCGACGCGGATCGTGTATTCATGTTTCTGCCACATTATCAGCCGGTTGGGTTGTTCCGTCGATGCCAGTACTCGTCGACCGGTGACGGCCAATTTAGTATATATTCGTGGCTGAGAAGATGTCATCAAAACGGAGAAAAGGCCGTCAGTACCGTGTGCATTGTCCTATAATTCCGTTCATTTGGGCGCTTACCAGTGCATACCACTGTCAATGCGAGTTAACAAGGAGCATCGACTGCGGGGAACAATGACGATTCACCTGTGGGGCAATCTCATTCAGGCCTTTACACCTCGTGTATGGGTCCTGCATGTACCCATCGGGTGAGCAAACCGACGAGATAAGGGTTGGGCTATTTGATCCGACTGAACTGCGCACCTCGTATTCTGCATCCTTCCTCCATCGCTTCTGCAACATTTCCTTTGTTGCGAGACCCTCGTACATCTAACCACAATGAGAAAAGAAGAAAAAAAGGCTATCGCGCCGATAGAGAGTCACATACATCTTTGAGATCATCAAGGACCGTGAGGTGAAATGCGTTTGGCTCCGCCACGACGCAGGATCGGCGCCGACCAAGACCAGCACCATTCTCGTTCGCATTCGTTGAATTCGAATGACGGCGAACAGAGCGCCTGCGCTCGTTGACAGATTCGACTCCGGAATAGTGTGCACCACCGACGGCCGAGTCGAGCATCCCTGCCGTCGGAATAGACCGGGGTAGTATTGAGAGGTGATAAGTCTGCGTTGGGAGGTTTGTGGGTGACGCTGGGTATGAGATCGGGCTCAAGGGCGGAGATGATGCCATTGTTTGTTAGTGGCTGGTGGTGGTCGAGAACAAGAGTCAAATACGAGAAGCGCTGCCACCTTACTTCACGTTCAGCCCGCCTAAAGCGGGGTCGTCATCAATTGTCCTCAACTCGGCAACCCGGGCCATTTTCCGGAAAACGGACCGCTGCCGGAAGTCTCGACTGTCGGTCGGTCGCGGCCTGTCGCGGTACTAGAGTACTATTCTACTGGACACCACCGGTGTTCTCACGGAACAACGCACACACCCGGACCAACTCGAGGCAATGAGAGGCCACAGGACTGCAGCCTCTCAACGGCGCTTCGCATGATCGAGACCGCACTCAGCGCCCAGAAAGATCGAGGCTCTCCAGGAGGCAGTCATCGTGTTGATGCTTCAAGAGCAATCAAATTGGGACAATTTACATCAGGAACAGAGATAAAAGCGATGTGTCGCAATACTAATCAATCGACCCCGATATCAGGTTTTCGTTCCATCTAGCCTCCGTTGGAGGCAGCTCCTTGCCAAAGGCCGTAAGTCTTCCCTGGTGTGGTCTGCCACAATCGGATGGTACCTGAGCAGGGATGGATGAGCGCAACTAATCAAGCTGATAAGGATATACATACCGTCCTCTGATGGATTAGTGACGTAGAAAGAGAAATGACAGAATTTCTCAGCTGACGTGAACAACCAGTCATGAATATGCTTGTACGCACCGCTTCCGCTAGCATAAACTTCTCCGTCTGGGCTGTACTCGACGCAATGAACAGGTCCATGATGACCTTTGAGTACATCCCACTCCTCGCCATTAATCCCGTGGATGCGAACCCATTCGTCACTTGTACACCCAGTGACAAACCTATCCTTCCAAATTGGGTGGATGGATGCGGACGACGGTGCATACGGTAAGTTCAGGCTATGAGCTGGCGCGCCCGTTTCGGCAGCCTGTGCAGGTATGAAAGCAACCATGTTTCCAGACGTCACTACGAGTCGCTGTGTTTTCGAGGAATATTCCATAGAGGTGATCGGATTGTCGAACGATATCTTCCTCGTGACAGTGCGCGTGCGTCGATCCCACCACCTCATCACGCAGAATCCGGCCGCTCAGCCACGCAGAAAATTCACGAAAGACAAGCAATGACCCACTTGATAATCCTGTCTTCTCCTCCACTCACACCGGTATTCTCGTCGTACCAAACCACGCTCTTGATTGTGCCATCGTGCGATAGGCCACCACCCTCAGACAGGATATCTGGCTCCGCATCCGGTTTCCCAATGTCGAATATTCGGACCTTCTTTTCTTGTCCGCCTGTGAGTAGATGAGATTGGGAGATCGCAACACTGCGAACGATGTGATTGTGTGGGAAGGAGTGAAGCGACTGTCCGCTGTACGTATCCCAAATCTTACTGCAACAAGGGCAGAGTTTGCGCATGAGTGGGACTGCACACAACCTGTACGCATGCCAAATATGATAGGGAGACGCACGCTGTAAAGTCTGCACTGCCGGATGCTGCGCGCGACCCGTCATGACTGAGTTTCGTACACCAAACCGCGCCCTTGTGTCCGACGAACGTGCCGATCCAATCGCCGGTCCATTCGCGCAGCATCGGGTTCCCATCCTTGCAGCTCGAAATAAGAAGGTAGGTGCCGTCATCCAAAAGAGGAGAAAAAGAGAGGTGGGTGATGGGCCGCGTGTGCCCGGGCGCCACGAGAGGCACAGCTTTATGCGGGTTCGACATTTCTCGCTCGTGATCGTTAAAAAAAATTTAGGCTTGGAAGGTCACAAGATGAAGAAGGGAGGTATCGTGGTAGAGATAATGATGGCAGGCGCGCTGCGCGCTGACGGACAGCGAAGGATGATAGGCGACGACGAAAGAGACTGAAACAGTTCCGGCGCCACGCGAGAATTAACACATTAATATTCACGTGGCCAGCTCCCTTCCGAGGCCCCGGGCCGTTCAAACTCGCCCCATTTGTTCTATTAACGTCCGGGCCCCATTGTACAGACCCTCAGATCACACAAGTCATACCCTGTCGCAGTCTGATCCTTGACCTAGCGTCATGTACTTTCTTCAACAACAAACGGTCCTATGTAGTATTGCCCTCACCCGCCCATTAACCTCCCGGCACCTGAGCGTGGTTGCTCTGAGTTTTACAGACTTGTGCAGGAAGAAGGCCAGGAGGAAGGCTGCTCGGGCCTAGGGCGCGCTGTCGAATCTGGACTGAGACTGCTGGGCATGGACACGGAATGATTGACATCAACCCAAACAATTCCCAACCGATATCTGAGCTGATCATACAAGTCGCGATATGATGAGCATGATGGCCATGATGTTCTTGACCATCCCCAATCTTTTCCTGATATGGTATATTCACCATTTTTGATTGATATTGGAGTGTCTCAGATTAATAATCTTAGCTAATCGACGAACTACTGGGGGATGAAGAAGGAAACTATAATCGCGATTCTGCTGCGTAGAGCGAGGCGGAAAGATTCTGACTTTTGATGATTCTCACCCTATTTCATCAACCAGAATTGAGGTATAATCGCACTCTGACCGCTACTAAATTCTGATTGACAACAATTGTCACCTGTCAATTAATGCGAGACTCATACAGTTGCCATGGCTCAAAACGTGATTTGGTTCGTATTTTACCAACCCAATGCCAATGTTTGATCATAGATGTGCCATACTGTACTAGCAGTTTACCCTCAGGATAGGATCTCTATTTTATTAGCCTTGATGATTAGGGGGGGTGCACAATTAAACGGTTCAAGTATGGCTTCGGCGACGTGGCAGGTCTCATGATTCTGTGCCTTGATGCGCCCGTACTGTACCGGTCTGTATCGTCATGAGGGGTGGTGTATCGCGTCTTTGAGAGCAAATAAGACGCCACGGAAAATAGGCACACCAATAACCGATAAGAAAGTCGATTACCAATCATATACGAATCGAATACACCGCGAAGATGCGCCACAACGCGTCAACATGGTTCACGATTGCGTGCTCGACGCCCCAACTATATGCGGTAGAATTATCCCTGGGACTTGTCTCGGCACACTGGCGTGCTATGACAGGAATGCCATAAACTTATCCACTCCGAATTGCTGGCACTCCGAGGGAATCATCGTTGTTCAAGTTGTTCGAGAAAAAAATTTGATTTATCCACTTGGCGTCTTTATCTTTATATATTGGGTTGTCTCTCCCATTCTCCCACAGTACCTCGTCTCCTTCCTTAACCATGGCTTCTGAGCGAGCCAAAAAGGTAGGAAAGAGGATCGTTTCCTATCCCGAGGATCGACCTTCCGTTCTCTCCTCTAAGGACTGGATCAACAATCTGGTCAGAGACCCCAAGGGCTATGTAAGTTAATCTCCTTCCATGCTGCCGTTATCTCAATTCAATCCCCACAGGCCGCTCATTATTTAGTCCGACTCTTCCCTATCTTTGGCTGGATTACCCGCTACAGTGAGCGCCCTTCCCTCATCCATTGACTCAGCACTCATCAATCCACACCTCCGGTAGATGTCGGTTGGCTAGCAGGCGATGTCATTGCTGGTCTCACCGTCGGCATGGTCCTGGTTCCTCAAAGCATGTCCTACGCCCAGGTAAATCCCACAGGTCCATTTGCATTCTTGCAACTCAGTCATCTCCACACCAGATAGCGAACCTGGCGCCTCAATATGGTCTTTACTCAGCTTTCGTGGGAACCATGACATATTGCGTGCGTCTTGCTTCCAAACCTTTCCTCGTTTCATATACAGACAATCCCTTCAGTTGTTCGCCACAGCTAAGGATGTTTCCATCGGCCCGGTCGCAGTCATGTCTCTCACGGTCTCTCAAATCATTACATACATTGACCATAAACACCCCCATGAATATTCCAATGCCCAAATCGCCGTAAATTTAGCGTTCGTATGCGGCTTCATCATCCTGGGCATGGGAATACTCCGCCTCGGCTGGCTAGTGGAACTAATCCCTATACCTGCCGTCGCTGGTTTCATGACCGGTTCTGCCCTCAATATCGCCGTCGGTCAACTCCCTGCCCTCATGGGTATCACTGGCTTTGAGTTCGTCCTTCCTTCCCTGGTGCTCAAAGTCCATTGCTGACGTCCTGCGAATAGTACACGGGCCGCTACCTATCACGTTTTCATCAACACTCTAAAAGGTCTTGGTAGAACGCAAAAGGACGCCGCGTTCGGCCTTGTCGGTCTTTTTGCCTTGTATGCGATTCGCATCACATGTGATTACCTCTCACGACGTTACCCTCGCCGAGGTTTGTTTTCTCATCCGCCTCTCTCACCGTGTCTCACTATCACACCACAGCGCGAATCTTTTTCTTCATTTCGGCATTCCGCAGTGCCTTCGTGATCGTCGTCCTGACCTTGGCTTCATGGCTGTACGTCCGTCATCGTAAGACCAAAAAGGGCGCATATCCAATCAAGATCCTCGAGAGCGTTCCCCGGGGGTTCAAGGGCGTTGGTTCCGCCAATATCGACGGTTCGCTCATCTCTGCGCTTGCGCCTAAAATCCCCGTGGCTACGATCATCCTGTTCCTGGAGCATATCGCCATTGCAAAGTGTAGGTGGATAAGAAATTTGCCCTGCCATTGTTGTCTAATCCTAGCTTAGCGTTCGGGCGTATCAATAACTACAAAATTGACCCTAACCAGGAACTTATTGCGATCGGCGTCACGAATACCTTCGGCGTACTTTTCAATGCTTATCCCGCTACTGGTTCTTTCTCACGTTCTGCACTCAAAGCCAAGTCTGGCGTGCGCACCCCTGCAGCAGGCATCCTCAGTGGCATTATCGTCATCGTTTCGTTATATGGCCTTACTCCCGCCTTCTTCTGGATTCCCTCGGCCGCCCTCTCCGCTGTCATTATCCATGCCGTTCTTGACCTTATCGCTAAGCCCGCGCAAACGTACGGGTTTTGGTGTATTTCACCATTCGAGTTCTTCATCTTCATGGCTGCTGTCATCGTAACCGTTTTCTCGACCATCGAAAACGGCATCTACGTTGCTTTGGCAACGTCTATAGCACTTCTCATTTTCAAGCTCGCACACCCGCGGGGCCACTTCCTCGGACGCGTTCGGGTACATTCGAGAAATAACTCATCTGACTCTCGCGACGTCTTCGTTCCCCACTCCCCTAACCGTGTCATCAATCCCCAGATCCGCGTAGAGCCCCCTGCACCGGGCGTTCTCATCTACCGCTTCGAAGAGTCATTCATTTATCCAAACTGCACTGTGCTTAATAGCGATATTGTGGATATTGTCAAGGCGACCATGCGACGTGGAGCAGACCTTCGCCTAGTTCCGTTGTCTGACCGCCCCTGGAATGATCCTGGCCCCCGGAACGGCGTTGACGCCGAGTGGGAAGAAAACCATGCAAGGCCGGCACTGCGTGCAATCGTCCTGGACTTTTCGACGGTGTAGGTTCACTTTTGTCTCGGGGCACATACCGGATTACTTATGTGCTGGCGCAGATCACAGGTTGACACGACATCGGTACAAGCCCTCGTTGATACAAGGAATGAGATAGAACGGTGGGCAGACAGCCCAGTCGAGTTCACTTTGCGTCGATTCTCTCTCCATGGATACGTCGTTCCCTCGTTGCGGGTGGCTTTGGCTATGATCACCGGTTGCAGCCTTATAGTCGGCGTCATGATGTTGCTGCCGTCCCGCCGGCGTACGACGGTTCGCATGTCGGCCCTTCTTCGACGGACATAGAAGCGAGAGAGACGAAAGAAGTGACGTTCGCTGATTCTTCGTACGGCGCGATAGATTGCGGTGAAGCATCTACCGTACAGGTGGACACGCCATTCTTCCACTTGGACCTAACAGAGGCAGTGGCGGCGGCGGAGGGGCGTTCTCTGCAGAAATCAGCCACACCTTCGGCGAAGGATGTAAAGGCGTTTGAAACCGAAGAATGACAGAGCGCGTAGGAGACGTAAATGATTATGATTTATGCACAGATTGGATGTGATGTTTCTACTTATACCGCAATGAACACACACGTAGTAAAGATTCGGTCAAGGCTGACCAGCGATAGCTGGCACCTAATGGCGAGTAAAGCAACAGTGATAGGAAGGAAATACGAACAACAAGAACCAGGCCGGTCTAAGCCAAAGCCTCGCGGTGCCCTGTGCTCAGAAAGGTACAATTATCCTCCTCCATTGGGTGAAACCTTCCCATGAGGACTCTCTTGCGAGATTCAACTCGAAAGTCCACAATATCCTAACAGGTCCCCCCAATCCATGCTGGAGGGTTCCCAGGATAACCGACTGATGAGTTAGAAGGTCGCTCAAGCTAGGGTCTGCCGACTCTGCCCCCATCCTGCTACTACGGTCTACCAAGGTTCTTACGCCAGCCCCTCCCTTCCTGCCTTCAGGCACCCGCTTTGCCTACCAAGGCGTGGGCCCGGGTTAATCCCTGGAGATCCCCAAAGATGCTCCAGAGTTTCTCAGGTTTTGCCCAGTTTGAACCTGGCTAGCCTGTCCCGGACTAACCTAACTTACCCACTGTGCGAACCAGCCATGGGCCCGGGTACTTGGTGGCCTGGCCCTGCCTGACCTTAGTTGCCCCAGTTGTTACCTCAGGCTCGCGGTGAGCCTCTCAGTCGCCGGCTGGTTTTGATCCCCGAGCCAGTTTTATCTGATCCCCTATCTCTAGCCAATCTTGGTTGGAAGACCAATGCCAGGCCCCAGCCCGTAAAGCCAGTACTAGTATCAGGGATGGGATTCGAATCCGCTCAGCCCTTGCGTAGTCCTTGCGTTCAGGGTGCGTGCACTGACGGGTGTTGGATATTTATGTAGCACGTGACACATATAGGCGTTGTCGCCCTCGGCCGAACTACGTACTCGCCCTTTGAAATCAATGCCTTCGCTGCACCCGCGAATGCTCCTTCTGAGATGCAATTGGGGTCCTCGCATTCGTTCGCTGTCCACTACAACCCCTGCTTATGCGGGTCACAATAAGGTGTGCGCTCGTCCATACTAGGGCGTCCTTTAACTACAGTACTTAGTAGTACCTGACGCTGCACGCTCGTCCGGGTACCAGTGGTCAAAGATCCAACAAAAGAAAGGTGTCAGTGATCAACGCCGGAGCCAAGTATATGCACGAGCATCCCGCGTAAGCAACAACGAGCTGTGCCTTTCTGCGATATAAAAGCCTAACGCGACGCATACGTTCCCGGCCCTCCACACTGGGCAGGATATCATAATAGCTGCGCGTCGTGAGTCTCTCTCTTTCTTTTTCCCTTCTCCGCGCGCATGGGGGAACTTAAGAGACACAATCAGATGGTGGTTCAGTTGATCCCGAGAAGAACGTCGCGCTTTTCAACGTCTTGAAAAATGCGCGCGCGGGCGGCGTACCAAAGGCAAACATTGAGAGCGCATTGCAGAAGGTATGGAATTTATTTATATATATATATATATATATATCTTTTTACAGAGGATTGAACCTTTCAAGGCTGACTAGAAGTCATATAAATCTAGGCCGCAGGCGGAAAAGAAGGAGCGGGCCAGCTGACAACGTACGAAGTGCTTGCTCATGGCTCCGTCGGACTTATCATGTACGTCCCTGCATCCTCCCCCTGCCCCCCTTCCAAAGTGTGTTGACTCGCGAAAGAGAGTGCTTGACGGACAATGGCAATCGCACATTACATCAATTCCGCGAGATCCTCAATAAACATAAGTGAGTCGAAAGTCGGAATATCGCTGTCGGGTCTGATCTTTATGCGCGATGGACAACAGTGCACGGTTCGCGACGGTTATGTTCATGTTCCGGCATCAAGGGCGTGTGCGGGTTGCGCTTAGTGAGCAGGACGCGACAGGTGGAGGGATCGACAGACTCTTTGACAACGCGCTAGCTGCTGGCGCGGAAGACTTTGATCAGGTCCCCGGAGCAGATCGGGGCGTAGAAGTTGAGGTGCGTTCCGTTTCACTTCTTTGGATTCGTTGTCGTCTCATGTTTTACATCTGCCTGGATGGCCTTTGATAGATTACATGTGCACCGAAGGCGTTGGGAAGGATAACAGATACTGTTACCCAATCTGGCTTTTCACAGGGTTTGTTGTCCAGTGAACTCGCATACGTGCCGGCAGAGGATGCCGTGGTAGATGCGGAACGTGATAGCAGGATCAGGGAGCTTGTGGCCAATTTGGAAGAAAATGAGGGTACATTACGAGTGTGGACTACACTAGATTCATGATATCTAACATCTCATCTAATGCATTGCTCTACATATGGAGCTCGCTTCCATATTCACTTATCATGGTGTGACGTAGGGAATTCGGAGTACGGCCGCGGCGGTCATGTCCCGGCTTTCGTTGCTGGGGCTAGCCACTCTCGAACGCAGGGCCTAAAACAGGGCAACTGGACCTTGCTAGCCAAAGCATACGACGGCTAATCTTTTAAGGTCTTTCCTAAGCGTGCTAGATGATAGTTGATTGACGGTCTATGTTGTTTACGCTTCATGGGCTGTTGCACGTGAATGACACTCATCAGTTTCCCTGCCGCGAAACGAAGATAAAAGCGAGGAAATCGCACCGCGGTACGCATGCATTCAAAGAGAGCCTGAGCATGATCGCGGCAGGGCCCGATAGATTTGACGTCCTTCGTGGCTGCCCAGCATCCGAGCATTGATGCGAGTTGTGGTCCACAGAGTATCACCGGTTGATCTATGGCAGTGGGGATTAAAAAAAAATTACAATGAATAAAACAATGTCGTGTCGTGGCACACAAAGTAAACAGGAGACAGGTAGGGCGTACTCTTTTGCGGGCGAACTTTGAGTTTCTTGATTTGCATAACGCCTCGTGAATATAGAAAAAAGGCACCGTTTATTCGCGTTGTTTTTATTTCCCGCTGTTGAAGCGAACAGGAAGGAAAGATATTGTAGATAGCTGTGCAGGCACGACGAGACGAGTTGAAAGGGTAACTGGATGGATGCAGAGGAGTCGGAGACGAAGAACGTTCGGCGAGGAGGCGCCACGTGTGCCTAAAAAAATGAATATATGAATACCGAGTGGTCTCACCTCATGCTCACACAATAACACTACTACCACACCCTCCCTCCTTGCCCCACCACCACCACCCACCCACCACCGTCACACCAAACAGAATCCGCTCGTTTAAATGGCCACCCCTCGCTTGCTCAACAAAAACAATTCCGGTGAGATTATTAATTGGGAATCGTTTCTCATGCCGTTATGCTAATCATGACCCGGTCACCATCACCCAAGCCGTCAAGCGCATCATGCAGGAGGCCCGTGAACTCGCGGATGACCCAAGCACTGAGTATTCTGCCGCTCCACTGGAGGTCCGTGCTGCTTCGTCGCCTCGCCTATCCCTATCCAAGATATTGCATGTGCATATACTCACCCTCCTCCATTTCGCTTCCGCGCGCGGCCTTAGGATGACATTTTTGTGTGTATTTCCCCATCACGTTGCATTGCAGCGATGTATTCGTTTGCTCATACTCGACATATCTGGGCCCTAGGAGTGGCATTGCACCCTGCGTGGGCCTGCGGGCACAGATTTCGAGGGGGGGCTGTATCATTTCCGGATCCGGCTACCTGCGGAGTATCCATTCCGTCCACCAAGCATCATGCTCCTCACCCCCAATGGCCGGTTTGAACTAAACACCAAGGTAAGTCGATAATACTCCTTCCCGTCCGTGTCCTCCTTTGGCTTTGGACGTCACGTTGATACGTTGATACGCAAATAGATCTGCATTAGTTTCACAAATTGTGAGATCTTTTTTTCAAGTTATCTATTGCATCGTGACTATGATCCGAATTCATAATTAATTGCTTCCACGGCAGATCACGAGGAGTTATGGCAACCTGCATGGGGCGTACGGACCGGTTAGTCACACTTTGCGATAGCGATAAAACTACGGCGTTCAGAACTCATTCGGGTCCTGCCTGTTATAGCCATAATTGGACTCCAAGGCTTTTTCCCTTTGAAAGGTCAAGCTGCCGTGGGCGTCGGTGCACTCGAGGTTCAGACAAGCGAGCGCAGGCGTCTCGCTGCGTTGTGAGTATCATCACTAGATTCTTTTCTCCTCGCTATCACTCATGTCCTTGCATGAATTACCAAGGTCACGGGATTGGGTTTGCCCGCGCTGCAACCGGTCAAATCTTGAATGCCTGCCTGACCCTGCACAACCGAATGACGCGGCTTCTACTTTGGGATCCGTAAGTGAGGCAAAGACGTCCTCCGAGGCAGAGGTTGTCCCTACGCCCTCGGATTCAGAGCTAGTACCGCCTCAACCCCCAGAGAGCGAGGCCTCTGTATCTGAGCCGGAAGCAAACCCGGGTGGTTCAGATGGTGCTAGTCAGTCTGAAAGTGATGATGCGACTTCCGTCGATAAGACAAGGACGTCTGTCGTTGCATCATCTCACTCGAGTTCACCAAACGCTCCGACTCCATCGCAAAATATCTCCGATGTCCGTGGTACTCGCCAGGCCGTCCCGGCATCTTTTCGCCCTTCTCACGCCGCACGTCCGCCAATGCTACTGGACACAGCGATTTGTGTTCTACTCGTGCTCGTTTTTGCGCTCCTTTGCAGGCGCGTCTTTTAAGATGATCGTTACAGTATAGACGCATGGGGGGAGAGACATTATTGAGGCTTTATTTTATCCGTCATATCTGTCTCATCACGTAGAACTTTATTTCATGGACACTGAGGGATGCTTTGGTGGTATATTCCTCGTGACCAAATTGTAACCGAAATAGCGCTAGTCGTGTTTTATTATACAATAGGGAAAAGAATTACAGGGAGCGAACCATTCCTGTCCCTTTTATGATCTAATGATATGACGATCTCTCAAATCATAATAAGTTACATAGCGAGTTACGATGGCCACTCCCTTGTTAATTACATCAAAGATGCCGCAGCCAAAGGAAAGAAACAGGCAGAAATGAAGGATGGCCAAAAGTATTGTACGGTCCACTTTGTGCCGTGCTGCACCGCCATGTAAAAAGAATCAGACTCGACCAACTTTGGGCACCGCCGCACTACCAATCCCTGAATCATGCAATACAAGAGGTAGCATAAGAAAATTCACATCTCATACAATTGTCTGCTAGATACCAAAGAAACCAAATTTGACAAACCACCACCCTTCATCCACCATGAGCTGGAACAGAATGCTGTAGCAATTATCAAGCCACAATATGCATTTCATTCTGGCACATCCAAGGTACTCCAAAATCTGTCTGCGGCGATCTGTCACAGTTGGACCACGTGGAAGCCAATCAAGGCCAAGTCTTCTGGCCACAGTCCTGCCTGGGAACGTCCTGCCTGGGAACTGGTGAGAATCCCATCTGTGAATCATGACCACAATTTAACAAAACATACTTATTTTGCAATCTTTGATTGATCTGAACCAAAGTTTGATTCATCTTAGCATGGTCCGCAAGGATCTGATCGATTTGTATAATTTGTTGTTGTTGCAATTGCTGCAATTGATGAACATCTCGTTTCAATTGTTGTACGTCTTGAGCAAGCTGTGGCTGATTCATAGCCGGAAGGAATTGTGCACTTTGTGCAGCAGCCTGAGGAGGAGGATGAAACGAGGGTGGCAAATGTGAGCGTTGTTGTAATTGTTGTAATTGATGAACATCTTGTTTCAATTGCTGAATGTCTTGAGAAAGCTGTGGCTGGTTCATAGACGGAAGGAAGTGTGCCCTTTGTGCAGCAGAAGGCACTGGTGGTTGAGATAAGGGCGCCGAATATGAGTTCATAGTTGGAGGGAATTGTGCACTTCGTGCAGCGGCTGCTGCGGCAGGAGGCAGTTGAGATGAGGGCCAGTGCTCAGGCTGTCGAGGATTCATAGCAGGAAGGAAGAGTGCACTTCGTGCGGCAGAAGGCAGAAGAGATGAGAGCACCGAATACTAGTACTGTATGGGCGCTCATGCACTCATCGCCCACACCGAAATGGGCCATTTATTAGTATAATATAAATGGCAGCAACACATTCCACGAACACACCCACGAACGACATCTGCAACTGAAATGTCCGATACAACCTACAGGCTCCAGTGCTTTGTTGAATTGCCTCATCGACTATATCCATTGACGACGCAACGACGAGTTGAGGAAAAAAAAAACTAATCAAAGAAGAGATGAGCGCTGAGCGCTGAGCAACTGAGGTATCGATGCAATGAAAATGGCCTCTTGTTGCTGGCCTATGACCGTGACATCCGCAGGTCAATTAATGTAGATATTGATGTGGCGGTCAAGCTTAGCTTATTTTGTTCTCCACCGCATGTCCTCCACGGTGGAGAACAAGATAATGCGTGGGCGTGGCGAATATCGGCCCGATGCCAACGACCAACCCCAACCATGTTGCAGACGGTGAAAAAAAAAACCCCTTCTACAATTTCTGAAAGTATGGCCCGAGCCACCCGCCCCGATGACCTTCTCCACGTTTTCTCCCGGCCTATCGGTGGAGTCACGGGTATTTCGTGGGAGTGGCTTTTCTTTTCTCCTACTTAGTACAGCTGGACCCTTTGGTAATGCTCCTTCCATGTTCAGCCCAGGACTGCGACCTGGTATGAAGCGGCCGAGGAGTTGCACAAGGCCATAGGCGTGGCGACAGGACCTCGGAAGCTCTAGAATTCTTTAATATCTGATCGGCATTGAGGACAATTTCTCGTGGGATGGAAGGACTTACGTATTCAAAAATGACTGGAGAATTCTGTCACACGGCGGTCAACTGTTTCACCTCATCCAAAGTACCATCGTTGTGGATCTCGCTGTTCTGTAATTTGCCCTTGTCGCTCATAATAATGCGATGCGATGCGGTACCATGTAACGGATATTCCACTGAAAGACAGGAGTAAGGACTATACGAGAGTCAATTTGTGTTGCAAATGCGGTCCCCTCGTGGTGCTCGTTGCGTCGATGAATCCAGATAGACGGGTGCTGTTCGGGAGACGAGCATCTTATCGGGCCACAAAGCAATTCGGAATGTGTACACCGGAAGGCGGTGATCAAAATGTTCGTTCAAGTCCAATCATGGTATCTTCGCGGAGCCTGAAGACTACGATGGACGCGAAACAGGGCGTAATCAAGCAAATGGGGATAAAATACGTGCATAATCTCAGGGGACAATAGGAAGGAGGAGAGAAGATAGAGATGAGTATTTACACGCACATATGCAGACCCGGGTGATGGCGCTGGCCCCTCTCCACCGCACTACTTTTTCTTCGGGTCCCGCACGCTCAGGACAAGTAAATCCTCCTCTTCGAGATTGTAGCTCGCGATGGTATTGCGGTTCGTGAGCATTTTGCCATTGTACGAAAGGAGAACCCGCCCAGCGGACAGCGCGCTGCCTGTCGTAGCAATGATGCGGTCGCGCAGCGATGACACGAGTAAGTTCAGTGGCAGCTCCGGGATTGTTACAATTGTACCATCCAACTTCCACTCCGGCTTGCTGGTATCCGCCGGCAATTGGACCTGGAGTGAGATCGGGTGCTGCTCGCGCACGGTCGTCAGTCATCATACGACCCAACAACGACAAAGGAAGAAAGACGCACGGGGTGCATATTGATCCAGTCCTGTTCTGGATAGTACTGTCCACCAGGCAGCTTTGCGACACGCTGACGCTTTGTAGGAGGTACATCGTCCGCTTCACCTTCTATTTGATCAGCGGGGCGAACTGTGCCCGCAAGACCTGGTGAGGGCACAGCTGCTGGTGCGTTTAATGGAGGGGCGCGCGCCGGAGGTGGAGGCTGATATCCGAAAGGCTGGGCTGAGTCTAATCCCTGATAATGAAGCGGAGGGAGCATAACCGGTGGCGCCGGTGTAGGGTACATTGACGGAGGCTGTGGGCCTGATGATACCGTTGCAGCGGTGTACGAGGGATCTTTAGACACGGCATCGACAGGTTTTGCTGGGATGGGGAGTGTTGGGGGTGGTGCTGCGGCGAGAGGAGGCGGCGCCGCTGCGGGGCCGATACCTGGGCCAATTGCGTTCGAATCTTGCCTGTAAAGATAATCTCAATCTTAGCTCGCTAGACGACTGAAGAGACGACGTACGGCCCCAGTCCCTTGGCGCGGTGGATGGCAGCAATCTGTTCGTCGAAATTGACGTTTGTCGAATATTTGTCGAGGGTGCCAGCCTTTGTCGCGGTATGACCGTCCCAAACAACCTTTTCCCTCTCCTTGCGCCGCTCTCGCTCTTCTTCCTCTTCCCGCTTTCGTCTCTCCTCGTCTGTCTCCGTACCGAAAATATCTACGCGAGTTCGCGCGAGGTTTCTGAGTGACGATACAACGTTCGCGCCTCGCTGCAGCTCTGACGCTTGTGCCTTCCGAGCTTCGAGCACATCGCGCTGTGACTTCCACCGTGGGTCGAGAAGCTCGATTCGCATATGCTCTTGTAGTTCGTTAACGGGAATTTGTTGGCCACAAATGGTACACGTAGCCAATGCCACCTTGTTCTTAGTACCGACTTACACAGAAACAGTTAGAATCAGTATCCAGTTGTGAGATGAATATTACTCACGTTTGGGAACGTAGTCAGTTCTGATCTTCATTGGTGCACCAGCCTCCAGTGAGCTAGCTTGGATTGCCTTGGCACGGTCGAGTTCCTTCTGCTTCTCTTCTTCCTCTTTCTTCTTGCGCTCTGACGCCTCCGTATCTTCATCGTCGCTCTCTTCCATCATAACGTCATCGTCCGCTGATTCTACAGTCACTCCTCCTGCGCTGCTGACCGCTGCTGCGGCCTCGGCCTCAGCGGCTGCCTGGCGTGCCCGATGTGCTTCCACATCCTCCACGGTCGTCTCCATAACCATCGCAGCCATACGCTTCTGCGCTAGTGTCATATTCTCCACTTCCTGCACGCTCATCGGTGGGGGTAACTCGGCTGTCGCATCAGCAGCTGTAAACTCAATCGTTTGCACAATGGCGTAATCGTGCCAATCAATCTCTGCAAACGCAACTATACACAATTCAACTATTAGTCTCTCTTGTCTCGTTGGATTTTCAAATTTCGACGTACTGCGTTCGGCCTCACGATCATCCTCACGTTTCTTCTCTTGTTCACGCCTGGAGCGCTCCCACTTTGCATGTGATTGTGCGTCTGCGAGCATCTTCCACTTTGCGCCATCCTCAACGCGCTCCTTCAGTTTTGCAAGTGTCTCGGGGGTTGGCATAAGAACCTTCGTATATTGCTCAATCAGCCGATTGAAGTAGCCGAAGAGTGAATGCGTCGGTTTGAGGAAGTCGAACTGATAGTTCCGACCCTCTTTTACGGATAGATTGGCCAGAAATGAGTGACCTTGTCTGGCAGTGAATAGCGCTGTTAATTTCATGATATCACTGATATGGGTTCGTCATTAAGAGCGAAGGACGTGAGAGTTGAGGACGCACAGGTCTACCGCACTGATGTTTGGCATGTCCAGCAAAAATTCAGTTGGAGGTGGCGGTTTTCCCCAGTCCTCCGTGACCTTTCCCTCCCCTACCTCTCCGACTTTACCATCTGTATCCATGGGAACCCCTTCCAGGATCTCGCCCCTCATTGCCGCTTCCAATCGGTTTCTGTAATAAGCATGATAAGGGTCGGCCGGGTTGAGGAACGAGAACGCGGGGTCCGTACGCCGGCTCTCGCGCAGTTTTACCTCGAACTGGAGCGGATCCGACGAGCGGTTCATGTGCACGATTGTGCGGTCGACGGTAGCTAAAGAGTAAATGCGCATATAAATGCTCTTGTAAGTTTATGAGGGACTCAAGGATGACGAAAGACGTACATTTCACATCTGGGGGAGGAAGGATGAGACCGGTTGTAAACTTGAGCGTCCCTGTTGAACCAGTGTCATTGGCCGTGCCATTTCCGTTGACACCAACTCCATTGAGAGGCGGAGGTGTCGAAGTCGCCACATGGACGTCGGTGGCCGCGCCGTTCATCGTGGTTAGAAGTAGAACAGTGGGTCGTGAGAATTTTGAATTTGTCTGACTCGGAAATGATTCAGTCACGCGTCAACGACACGCAAACTAATTTCTTAGTCTCTCCATGTTCGGTGCATTTAGACCAACAGCAGCCGTCAGCGGAGGTCTCTTGTGGTCTGTCTATGCTACTCAACGCTTCAAGTTATTGCCATTACTAAAATTTGCACGTTTAGGAAAGTGCCATGGCGACTATCTGCTACGCGTAAGGCCAA
This sequence comes from Russula aff. rugulosa BPL654, assembly GCA_022496225.1. Taxonomy (NCBI): domain Eukaryota; kingdom Fungi; phylum Basidiomycota; class Agaricomycetes; order Russulales; family Russulaceae; genus Russula; species Russula aff. rugulosa BPL654. Next base: position 291,660 of record WTXE01000012.1, read on the forward strand.
TGTCCGAGACCGTCTGAAGAAGGTGGACGCCGTCATTGAAGCCGTCAGAGCCAGTGGTGTTCAGTGTACATCATTGGTGTGTCCTGTTCGAGTCTACATGTTACATATTGTAATCTCAAACGCGTGTCGTATAGGCCAACGCACTTGCCCTGCCCAAGGAGCATGAGATGGATTCCAAGGACAAGTACACCGTCTTTTCCCCTCATCATCGAGGATATCGCAAGGGTATACACAAAGTGCCAAAGTGGACTCGTGTAAGTATATTGCGCACTCTCGTATTGTCGTTGCGTTGATTTGCCCGGCTGCTTTTGTAGATCACACAGAGGACAAACCCCAAAGGCTTTTAGGCTACAGTATTTCTAACACTATGTTTCGCTACAATCATAATGTAAATCTTGGCATAAGAGCGGGCTGACCTTTACTTGACAAAGGACGGAATCTAGAAGAGCACAATGTGTAACTTCCCTGCCTTTAACCGCTCTACAACCAAAGGCGCCCCAAGAACCGTCTTGAATAGTTCGTCCCTGGTTTCAGGAATGTCCAACAAAGAACGGTTCTTAGCATCACGGAAGCTCACATCGAGCATGACGTGCGTTAGAGCAGACACTGAGAGCGCATCTGGGGTCGAAACACCTTTAGTTGGCTTTGAATCTTCCCGTGCAACTACTACTTGCCTGTATCGCAGAGTAACTTGCCGACCCTGCCGGGAGTACCGACTGCCGAGCCAATCTTGGTCTTCTTGAGATATCTGACGTGCTCTTCAAGCTTGAAGTGCTTGGCGAAAAGCTTCGCGGCACCGGCACCCTTCTCACCTTGCAATGTTTTGTTCTTGAGGACACGGGTCACATTCGCTACACGCAAAGCTGCCCCAGTTAAAAAGAGTAGGGTGGGTGCTCCAGGTGATTTGGTCCTCTGTAGTAATCGAGTGTGGAGAAAGGGGACCGCTTTCTTGAAAGGTGATTATCACTGGGCGATTTGGGGATAACAAACGCGTACTTTGAACGATAAAATCCACCAAATTGTTCAAGTTCCTCGATCCCGTCCATGTAGTCGTGTCCACTATAGAGCTCTCTGCCTGATAACGTCAATTATGAAAAGTCTTCTGAAAGACTTGCAAGAGTGCACGTGCCAGGAATATGCCTGTCCTGAAGTTCCAATGCAGACATCTTCGAGAATGATCTTGCCTGCATGATAGACAAGTATTCGGATATCATACCCGGAGACCGCAACGCAACTGAAGTGAGATCCCCTGATTCCGTGGTTTCGTTAAGTTTTCTCTTCTGTTGGAAAACCGTGACGCGTCAGGAACACGAGAGCATTACTACGAGGTCAGAGGGGGAACATTCCTTTTCTTTCCGTTCCTTCTCCTTCTCTCTTCGTTTCCTTTTCTTCTCCTCCGACGGGGCCTTTGTCCGTTCGCTAAGGGGTTTAACCCCCGCTTTCTCCTCTTCGTCTGCACTGAGTAACGTTCCAACATCGTCCTGGTCTCCGACGAGGGACCCGAACCCTTCATCTTCAGAAAGGGCAACTGTTTCATCCGGCATGAAATCATCTTCGAGGTCATCGCCTCTGTGGTGCACCATCGTCGGCGGGAGTGGAATAGGATAAGATATGATAGAGGTCGGAGTAAATGTGGCCGCCGGGAGAGGCCGAATCACGAGTTTTTGACTCTCGCCACCTTGAATTGAATGGCCCAAAAACATATCCTCTCTTTATGTTTTGCTCTCATTCCTTTCAGCGCCTACCAAATTTCCCTATTTCTCGCCTTTTCCATAACATCTCTTGCATTCCTATGGTACCGCTCCTCGAAAAGCTCAGGGTCCAGAAGTAATCACTCTACCCCACACTCCAATAAGGGACGGTCAGACGCAATACAAGATATATTTTCTGTACTGAAGAAACCTACTACTACTTCTACTACTGTTGCTACGACTTACATTACGCCTTCCGCTGTAACACGAGCGGACACTGCATCCATGCCGCCTAGTAGAAATGAAGAGCAACAACAACAATCGATGAAAGAGCAGTGTCAGGCTGCTTGGACATGTCAGCCGTATGATGTCTTCTTGGTATTGGATGTGGAGGCTACTTGCCTCCAAGGTATGGGTTTCCATTGGCCAAACGAGATAATTGTAAGTTATCGCATGGAGATGCGTTCTCATCGATCTCATCGCTCAGTCGAGTACAGGAATGGCCAGTTTGTCTCCTTAAGTGGGCCGACAGGGGACCCGATGGAATGGTTGGTCCCTTGCAGAAAGTCGCAGAATTTCGCAGCTTTGTTAAACCAACATGGCGCCCCGAGCTATCCTCATTCTGCGTCTCTCTCACTGGCATAACTCAAGTTAGTGCTGCCAACTCTATCACAATCGTCCACCCATCTAGAGACCCGTATGTCTGCGTATCTAGGAACAGGTCGATAACGCACCCCTTTTTCCTGAAGTCGCGAGCCGGTTCTCGGCCTTTCTCGTACACCACGGCCTCATCCACCCAGTGACGGGCGACCGTCTCCTGCGGTTTTGTTGGTGTACCGATGGTCCGTTTGATATCCGGGATTTCGTCGTCAAACAATGCTTCATCTCAAATGTCCGTGCCTAGCGACTAGACCCGCCCATGGGTGTTAATCTTGACGTGTCGTTCTTCACCGGTTTAGATACCCATGCCTTCGTGGATTAGAGGGGACGTGATGGACGTCCGTAAAGTTGTCAGCGCGTTGTCACGATTCAGTAAAGCCTATTCGTCGAAGGTGTGTGTCATAAGACCGCCCTAACCGAAACATAACCCCTCAGCTCGGGTTGCTTGTTGAATTTAGCCCGCTCTACCACGCCGCCTTTCACCAAATATTGAGAGTCAGCTACGATTCCTCGGACTCGGGCCATTCGAGGGGCGGAAACATAGTGGTATCGACGTAAGTACCTCCGCGGCTCGAGAAACCAAAGCCATTTAGATCAGATTTCCCAAGCTAAGTTTGTCACTTTCAGGACTCGCGTAATATTGCCCGGATTGTTATCGAGCTTGCGCGAAGAGGCATCCGTCTGGTTCCAAATACTCCAATCCAACCTGGACGGCGATGGCCGTGGATGGGCAAGTCTGGTGAGGTCCTTGAGCAGTACTGTTTGACACCGCGGCGTTAGTCGTTCCATCTATGCCAGTGCTGTGCTCGGGCGGCGCCGCTGTAGCCGGTAGTACATAGGAAGTGGTTCCGAGACTCAGGCTAGTAGTTTCACCGCACGTTCCGTTCTTGTATTGCAGTTCATCGGCTATCTATTGCTGTTGCTGTGCATGTTTCCATCCTCTTGCAGCTTGCGAGTCTCAAATCTATCACCATCGGGTTACCCTGTCGTATTCGCGTCACACGATCCTCGGGGTATTATAAGTACAGCATGGGGTAACGGGTCCTAGACATTGCCGTCCTGTGGTTCTCAATACCCATAACTCACATGGGCTTTGTTCAGACCATGTGTATTAGAGCCGCTACCAGACTTCCACCGATCCGCCCAGCCAGTGGCCGCAGTGAACGGGGCGACCACTGCATGCGTTTATCTTCCCACAAGTTATTGTGCGATATGCCACGATGGCCCGCATCCGATCTCAGGCTTTAGTTAGCCGAGAACATTTTGCGATCACTCGCTTCTTCAGTTGCTATGAATAAGTGATCATTAAGAATTACAGCAGTTTTGGCATGGAAATAGTTCTAGTAAGTCACAGTATGTAAAGGCTTGGCAGAACCGTGCCATCGGTTATTCTTCTAAAGACCTGTTTTTTCTGGGACCGTAACATGCACCGAAATTCATAGCAACAAAAGTGTCTATGTCTATGAAATGGTTGAGTTACAGTATTGGTAATTCCATTCCATTAGCCTCGGCTTGGCGGCTTGGCTTTGGCCTTGGAGATCTTAAGCGGTTAAGCCGATAAGCCGACCCAAAGCGTCACTGAGGCCGGGCCGGAAACAACCTACCAACCCTACCGCCTACCAACCCTACGAACACCCGAGTCGAAGTCACAGGTGCAACTCCGGCGCACGAGAATTAAAGTGTTAAAATGCCAATGAGTTGACTGACCAAGCTCAGTTCAACTCTCCGGAAACACTGGTCTGGTCGAGGAAAGAAGTGTTCGATCCGGAGTCCGTGATTTCGATACCGCTACCCCCTTGGCCCCGTGACGTTATTACGTACGATTCATTTCATCATGGCCATGCACACGCCCATTTGGGCCGAGAAGCTTTTCGTCGGAGTACTACACATCCGCGCCACGGTTACGGCAAGTTTCGCACCAACCCGAGGGATGTTATAAATAACTGATGTGAGATATATAATAGGTCTATCATCGGTACTTGTAGTACGCACGGCTTCGCCGTCAGAGATATATACAACAGAAATACAGAGACAGAAAAACATAAGAAAAATAGTACAGTCCAACCCGACGACCTAGCGCGGCGGGAGGCGTTATTGACCGGATTAGCAAAAGAAAAGAAAAGGTATGCAACAACCAACAAAGCGAGAGTAACTATCCGAAAGTAGGCACGCTCGTTATCTCGACGTGTGCCCTAATTGGGCGTGCTTAATGCTGTCTAGTCTAATGCCTGGGAAAGCACGGGACGCGCATACAGTGGCGCCATCATGCAATCACTGCGCTCACTTGTCAGACGTCAGCCAACCGACAGACGGCGAATAAAAAACAAAAGGACATACAAAGTCCCACAAAGTCCCAAATGCAGGAATACCCGCCTCCTTGCAGCCCTGCATGATTTCAGAATTACCAATATAATTCGAGGTGATAAAAACGACTGCGGAGGATGATATGCGTCAGCCACCGGCTTGGTACGTAAAGTTTACGACAAGACCTTCGGCTCCCCAGTAGTGATACGTCTCTTTTAATATCTTCATCGTATCTGGCCTGCCGCCCCTGAGCTTCGAATCCCACAGAAGGAGACGCTCCGGTCCAATGTGGCGGTGGATAAGGCCACTGATTTGTGGGCCAAACGTCTTCTCCTGATCTGAGCCTAGGAAGGCAAGAATACGATCCTCAGAATTAGCTGCTTACTGGACGAGCGCTGTCAAATGGTCTCACCAATCCAGATCAAAAACCTACATCCATCGGTCAGCATGGCCCCGACCGTGTGCAAGCCAGGATAAATCTCACCAATCAGGAGACTGGATGCAAGTTGATAGTGCAGCCCCAATACCGGTACCTGTGCATATCCGAATGCCACGTTTGTAGAGTGTGGAAGTGTTCGATACGCCTGCGAACTATGAAACGTGTTACAATCTGCCGGCCACAAGGTCTAAGGCCGCTAACCTTGAGCTCGCGGGTCCAAAGGGTCCGCGGAGGATCGTTGACGAGACCGCGGGTGAAGTCGCCTTTGCCGAACAACTTGTGAGAGTTGGGGCACATAATCGTAAAAATAGCTCACCTTGTACACCACAGATCATGTAGTGATATTTGGCGTGTGGGCCCTCACTAAAGGGATTAGCGTAAGTTGATCCGTCGATATAACCGAGAAAAGTGCGCTCACCTTATGATTCCGAAGGCATGGTATTCCATAACCGCCGTGCGACTGATGCGCCCGAGGAGTCCCTGCTGCATTCCACGCTTAAAGCGAACAATAGCCACTTTTGGCGATGGCTATTGTTAGATCTTTAGATACAAACTCTGATCAAAGCGAGAAATGCAAAGCTCACCATTTCGATATCTACGGGGACTTTACGAACGCATAACCAAGGGATGACGATACTGATAGAAGGACTGAGTATGACTAAAGGTCCAGGCGCTGAGGCGTACTTACAATGTTGTCATGCCCACTACAAACCAGAAATCCTGCTGGCGGAAGATGTGCTGTGCACTCGCGTGCCAGGTCCGGGTCTCGGTGTTATACGAGTCTCCGAGGATAGTAAAGGCCCCTGAGTACCCATTAGCACCTAAAATTCCTGCGGCGATAAACTCCGCTCACAGGTGAGAATGAGAGCGGTCCACCCAAAGAACCGATGATGACGCTCGAAAACACTATGAAAATCTTAACCGACGTAGCGCCGCGGTGGCACGGAACACTCACTTGTGATGAGTATTTCTTATCCAGGGGAATGCGCTTAGGGCGCTGATGATGAGGGCAATGTTGGTGAGCGTTCCAACGACAAGGATTGCGTCGGGGTTCACAGAATGGTGTCTAAAGTTGTTCACAACCTTGAGGAGGAGCCAGGCAGTACCAGACAGCGCACAACCGCTGTGAATACCTCCTAAATGCTGCAATATCATTGTGAGATACATCCTACCCGCCAAGAGCGAGTTAAAATACCTGAAGTACAGACGTGCAGCCAAGTCTCCACCATAATGGCGTCCACTGATGATAATGAGAACCCATCCCAAAATATCGGCCAGGATATCGATATAGTTACCTTGGCAAAGCATGTGTTCACGAACAAGTACAAGAAACGGCCAAAGAGTTCATTACGCATGAGTATGGCGAAGTTCAAGTTCCCCAGAGCCATCGCGCTGGTCCATCTAAGGGCATATGGAAAATGTCCGGACGCGCGAGGACAAGCCCAACCATATTCAGGGTGACCACAAACGTAAACAGTTTCCTAGTGAGTGGGGCCGGGACCGGAGGCAAAATCAGAAACACGACTAGCAGGCTGGTCGACATGATGATCGACACCAACCTGTATGTGTTGAACCATAGTGTCCACAAAATCCATTTGGACACCTTCTTGGCGGTGGCTTGGATGGAGTGACGTTACTGACAGGGACAACCTCGGAAGAGATGACGACAGGCGGTTTGACTTTCTCCCCGTCGTCCACCTTTTCGTCAATCGATCCCGGAGCGGAAACGGTAGTCGAACCAGAATGAACATCCTGGGTACCTCGCTCGGCCTCATCATATACATTGGGAGCGTCTTTTGGAGGAGGTACTGAGGCCATGGAATACAGATGGTCGGGGTTGGAGTCTGAGTAAGACCACTCGATAACGGAGGACAGGAGGGAGGGGTTTGCTGCAAGATAACCCTGTTGAGATCGCAGCCGTACTTATGGCTCGCGAGAGAAGATTCATCACCAAACCGGTCCTACGCATAGCATAGGAGCCTTGACCGTTCTTAGGGGGGCTTTCAGTACATAGCCAAACAGTGTGCCCGCGGCGCAAGAATGCAGAACGTTTTGCTTGAATAATCAGGCCCTGATTAAATTGAAACAACCGTGAATCCGGAAGGAGGAAGAAGACGGTGAAGAACGTCCAAAAAGATCGTTCTCGCGTAAACACGTTTCCCGAGTAGGATTGTCATCGTGGAATCCGCCGCGGGGACGTGATCGGCGTATTGTTTGCCGAAAAGGGCCTTTTTCCACCGGTGTTGGGAGCTGTCTGAACCACCGTCCACCATGATCCTAGCCTCAGAAAGGTAACGAACGAGACAGTGACCCGGAAACCAATTCCGAGCAGGGGAAATTAAGTCTTGACGTAGTATCCCCTGAGTTACTACTTCCACCCAAAGAAACGTAGCCAGGCCGAAGGTCCCCCGAGCTCCCACCATAGCCCCCGAAAGTCAGATAGACGTCCGTTATTCGTGGAAAAAAAATTACCAGGAAGAGAAAAGAAAAGAACAGCATGGATCAGCATCTAATCAGGAAGAATTCAGGCTACGTGGCGTGTACTATAGCCGACTCGTTATGAGGCAGTGTTAGCGTGGGTGGGTGAAATTAGTGCACCCTCTTCTGAATCCCTAGGACGCAGTAGTATTCGCACACAATGAATCAACCGTTCATGAGGCCAGGCACCAAGAACCATGCATCGTGGAGTGTTGGTCGTAAAGTGTTAAGTTAGTGGAGCATAGCTGCGCTGCGGAAGAAGTGCGACGCCAGCGCCGGCCCGAAAAAAAAAGGACTGAACTATCTTTTTTTTTCAAACCCGTTTATGTAAGTGCGCCTTGAGAACCCTATGTCGCACTTTACTAAATGTAATTTTATGCCCGTCTCCAATACCACCGAACTATTCATTACCCCGTATATATAGATGGGACCAACTGAAGCTAACAGATACCAGTATACGCCACAGAGCCATTGCACATTTAAGTTACTGTACATGTATCTCCAAAAGGCGTAGTACAGTTGGTGGTGCTATCATAGCTGTACCCCAGAATCTAAAAATCGCGCATCAACCCCACGTATTTCGTCCGTCGTTTGTTCATCAGTTTCGGTTCTAAGATACCCCCTCGGAAGTTTTTTCCTTAGGTGTCTGACACTCTGATTGTCTACATGTCTGACATGTGGATCTCTTCTCTTCAATTGCCTTGGCTGGACTTGACTGCTACCGAGCTCACCTCACTCGTGTGTGAACCTTTGATGCCAACATCACTTCACCGGGAAGACGGACTTAGTAAGTTTAAATGTGTCGAGTCAACATGGCACTGCCGGTTAGTAACGCACCGTATCGTACCGCCTGTCGGAATCCTGTGAGAAACCCCCGTGGAAACCCCCGTGGCTGAGATGTCCTTGAAACATCGTCATTGTTGCGTGTGTGTCGGGCCGATTATCGGGTAGGCAATGCTCCCGCTGCTTCTCGGTGAAATCCGTTTCATTCCCAGGCTGCGCCATCATCCCTTCGCTTGCCATGCCGGACAACGTCAACATCCGACCCTCGTTCGGCATAGGAACAACAAAGGAGATTTACTTTAGTTATCCTTATCATAATCGTCTTCTGTAGTGGAAGCAGCCGCCATGGACCGTCCCTCGGATCTCAGTTCCCGATAAATCCAACTTAACTTATCTTCATACGGTTAAAATGTATCACTATACAAAGTACAGTAATTGAGATGTGCTCCGTTCTGCTCCGTTCCATGAGTTGCTTCTGATTACCTGTGGAAGTGCGATAAGTGGGCGTACGATATGCGACCTCGTGATCATCAACGACATAAATGCCTGTGGCGCGACGGGCGCGACAGAACGGTGGAAAAAATAATCGCCGCTCATGTACAGCATGCTGGGCCTGTGGACGAACTTAGATTCGGACGGCTCCGTCGCAATAGATCAATCAACAGCCCAAGAAGACCGAGATAACTACCATCAATCGCGCTCATTCGGAGCCTTCGATCTAAGTATCAGCACAAACACGCAAGCGGACTTCTCTCATTAATCCTGGGTAGCTCTATTATACGAATCAAAGAACACTACTATACACAGACAACATTTCCCCTTAAACCCATCACCGTACAGCAAACAGCACTAGCACAGGAACGAAAAAGCGAAGATGGACTGAGGAAGTGACTGGAGTGACAAGTTCACGGCGTCTGTCATCACTACTGTATGACAACAAAGCGACCCGAATGCAGTGCGTCCGAGTCGCCGAAAGGTACAGTACCCTGAGAAACGGGGCTGACTTCACTTTGACGTTCACTGTACGCCCAGAATAATCACCAACTTTGAGCCTTGACACATGATCATGAACAGGTACTCCAAAAGCCCAGTCTGGAATGGAACTCACCGGTCACATCACTTTGTCGTTCCGATCACTGCCCTGATTCCGCAAAGTCTCGAAGGCTCTTCAATTGCTGCGAAATTTCCTCCTTGAACATGGCGATCTCCGTGCTGTTTTTAACTATCGCGCGAATGGTCTCGTCTCGCAAGCGTGCGACCTTCTCAACTTGTTCTCTGTACCTGATCGCCAAATCGCCGTAAACAGATAGCAGACGGAAGTGATTAATGATGGGTACGCACGCAATCTGTAGGGCTTGGAGTCGGGATTGAATGCCAGCACCGCTGGAAAGCGCTGCTGTCCGCGCCTGGCCCAAATCCCGCTCGAGGCGGGCTATCTCGGCGTTGCTTACTAGGGCCTCTCGTTGTGCAACCTGTAGCAACGATGATATGTCACGTCAAACCTCGAATGTAATAGATCTGAAAAGGGAAGTGATCTACCTCTCGGAGGTCATCAGCCTGTTCATTCAGCACCATCACCTTCTTCTCCGTTTCATTGATTTCGTCCTCCAAGTTTTCGCACTCAGAAATCAACTGGTCCAATTCATGGTCTACTCTGATCCGCTCGCTCTCAACGCCGGCGCGCTCGCCTCGTTTGTTCTCGATAAGGGCATTTAGAGTGGGCTTTATGACATGGCGTACGTCCGGACCCCTCAATAGGTTTTCAGTTTGCGATGCCGCTGTATTCAGTTCAACTTGGAGGTCGATGTCTTGCAACGGTGGGGGAAGTGGTGGGAAGAGCCCTAAATTAGAGAGGAGCCTTGTATAAACATCGACCGCCTCCTCAGCCGCGGCGCCACGGTTAGCGACAGCGACCTCGAGCGAAAGTACGCTTTTTTGCGATTCGGCGATCTTGACCTTCAAATCCTCTAAATTTCGGGAAAGTTGCTCGTGCTCCGTGTTCATACGAACAACTTCCTCCGGGGATATATTCTGTTCTTTCACAACATCAGATAATCGTTCCTGCTCAGCTTTCAGCTGCTCCAGGTTGGATGCTAGCGGACAATGAATCAGTTCGCACTCGCCCAAGACAGGTGAAACTCTCACTCACTTTGCTGCACAATGTCCATCTTGAGAGTTGCGATGTGACTTATAAGTGTTTTCTTTCTCCCTTCCCAGCTCCGGATGCATTCATTGAACTTCTCGCGATCCCGTTTGAGGAATTTGTTGTCGGTGAGTAGCTTGTCGATCGGTGCCTTGAAAGATGTCAGCTCACGGACTTTGAAAGAGATTGGGAATGTGGACGTACGGGTCCAGATTGTAGTTTGTCGTATTCTGCTTTGATAATTGCAAGCTTTGCCTTCTGCTCCTCTAAATCAGCCTCGATGCGTTCATTCTTCTTGACTGTCGTGGCTCAGTCCAGGCACTGGATGTATTTGGGCTAGAAACTCACCATATCGTTCTTCGATCCTTCGTTGTTGTTCCTGAAAAACGTCTGACCCCGCAAAGAAGGCTTCGTACGACTCTGCGAAATAGTCGAATGCGAGAGCGGCATGGTGATTGGGGTCATCAAATTCCTCGGGAACGATACCAGAGAACTGTAATGTGGGGTGCTCGCTCTCCATGTAATGCAGTCTTCCCTATTTCAGCGAACCGTAAGGAGCCGTGTTACGCAGGGAAACAATTCGTGACGTACTTTGCACATGACAATGAGCCAATGTAGAACGCCCAGTAAATGCGGCCAGGAGTGCATACTCGCAGGAGCGGCAAGCCATTTCGGGTCAATCTGTCCAACAAACGGGTACCGAATGCATTTCAAGGCCTGAATGAATTCGTCCTCAAAGCGCGCCTGGGGATCGAACGGGTAGCCAGGGTCAAGCATCGAGAACAAATACTGGACTATATTTCGATACTCCTTCCCAGTAATGTTCGCGAGAGTCTGCATAGATATGTCGTACTCGGTACTCTGGAGCCAACTGACGATATCTTGTCGCATCTTGGTTTGATATTGACGATCGCGGAGAGGACGAGATTCCTTGAGGGTCTGAATAACAGCCGGCTGAAGTGCGCCGCCCACACCGCCCCATAGCGAGCCTCTTCGTACGCTCCTATAGCCTAGTCAGTTAATTCGCGCAGCGGGATAGCAGGTGAGAACCTCACGACTGCAGAGGGGTGCGGCTGTGCTTTGAGGCGCTCGCGAGTAGGGGGTTTAAGTTCTGCGATCTGTATAATGACTGCCTAGGGTTCGTCGACGGCGGCGCTAGGCCTGCGGGTGGATAAACGCCACGGGAAGCTGGCCCGGCGACAGAGAGCCTCTTGTTCGTGGATTTCTTCATGGCGGATGGAGGTACCGCCATCGGAATCCCCGTTCTCCCATTTTCTGGTTGGAATACAGACCGGCGTGCGATCTCGTTCATCTGTGTACTGGCGTGGTGGGCGATAACGTTTGTTGACCGCGACGGCAGGGCGCGTTCACATCACTCGCAACACGATCACGTGCGCTTATCATACGCTCTTTGACACGTGACGATTCACTTCCTGGAAGAGCTGGAGTCATCATCCGTTGCTTCCCTACACTACCGATGACGGACCCTGTGGAAAGAGAACTTTTTGGCGGGGCCATTAAAGCTAAATACCCAAAGAAATTCATTGATGCCGCGTATGTGATTGACTGTCGAAGCTTGGCTCTTTCCAACCGACCTTGAATTGACCTAGCTTAATTCGTCAAGTTCCTGACACCCAAGAGGTCTTCGTATCTCAAGACTCAGATGATAGTATTATCATTGAAATTCTCGAAAGAGTCTCTCCTGACGACTCTGATGATGCAGCAAGGTCTACAATCCGCCCTCGCGCTTCTGTGAAAAGTTCATGCTTGCGTTAACTTTCACGTTCTTCAGGTTCCACTTCGACGCCATTGCACATGACAATGATGCACTCTCCTCCTCTGTAGACGAAGTGAATGAGATTCCTTACAATCGAGGCGATGAGATACCCTCTATCATTATCCTACGTGGTCGCCAAAGCGTGAAGAAGTTTAACAAGACGTCTGCTGACGACTTGTGCATCTTCGTGGCATTGTACAGACTGAAGAAACAGGGTGTTGATCTTGTCTTGTCGCTCAATTTCCCTATGAACACCGGTGAGGGTATCACCCGTACAGAGGAGTACAATACCGCCAAAGAAACATTCCTCTCTATCGCCGCTAGTCTTCACGTCGTTGATTTCAGTTTGTTCGTATAGTACTGTAATGATCTAAGAAGCTAACGAGTGTTGTACCTTTACCCTTACGTGTCAGGCTTTGCAATCTCCATATCCTACTCGGAGTTATCGCCTAGTGATCTTCGAGTTTGCTGTGATGTACTGTCGCTATTCTAGAACCCCAGTGTACGAAATTTATTAGGTTCACTATCGTACTTCGATCCGTCATAGCAAACTTTATACTCTTGATCGTAGAGATTACGTCTGTCCGCAGTCACATTTCGATGGAGTCAGCCCTACATGACTGCATGACCTCCCACAGGGGCCTCGAGGTGGCTATAATGACTCGACCAGTAGTTCTCGTACCTCATTTCATCGCCAAAAGGGTTCTAGGTGCACTCAGCTGACTCCCACACCCAACTTCTGTACGAATCTGTGACAAGAGGACACCGATCAATGACGAGACCCACCTCCAAAGGACATGTGAGTTCATTGCAGGAAGCTATACCAACCAAGGTATGCAAGGATAGTGAGCATCGATATCGATATAAATCAAATGAGGAAACCAACAAAAAGGAGACGAATATGGTACATTTTGAGCGCTGAGGCTCTTTTGGGGATATGCCCTACTGGACGCAATCCTGCAGCAGAAGGCCTATTTGATTTCCTACTCTGCTTCTGCCTCGGGATCCTCGTCGATGCGCTCATGAACGGGCCCACTATGTGCCTCCGCAGCCGCTTTTGCTTCTCGCTTGCGTTTCGCCGATTCCTTGAGTTTGTCCCACCGCTCGCGGAATTTCGCAATCATAGCTTTCTGCATCACGGACGCTTTTCAGCCCAAGGGAACAATTCTGTTGAACAAGAACACTGACCTGCTTTTCGTTTTCTACGCGCATGCCGCGGAGCTCCTCTTCGAGTTCTTTGACTCTGCGAGAAAGCTGCACCTCTCTGTCTCTGTTCGTATTGATAGGGACCACAGGGGGTGGTGCGGGGACTAGGTTAAGATTGAGATTTGCAAGGTCAAATGTAGACTGGCCAGTTCGTTGTGTTGCATGCATGGAAGCACCCATTGCTCTGTGCGCCTACAATCCCAATTGATTATGAGTACGCTAGAACTTGCTTCCTATCAAGGTGAGTCAAAGTACCTCCCGCCGGGCCACCGCGATGTTTTCTCGAAGCTGCTGATCCTGTTCTTGTCTCAACTTCAGCATCCGTTCAGCATTTTCTAGTCGCTTCTTCATCCCCTCGAGTTCTGAACGAAGGGTAATGTTCTCCTCTTTAAGAGCCAGTTGAGAAGGCTCAGATTTAGATGGGATGAAACAAAATGAATCGGATGAGTCGTAATCTTCACGCCCGTTGTCACCTTGGCTCAACGACTATGAAAATAAATACTCACCTTCTTCCGCTATCTCGTCAAACTCGCTCCGCAAATCGATCACCGATTGTCTCAAGGGAGATGACTTGTCATGTGTATCATCCACTGTTGTCGGGGAAGATCCATCTGGTGATTGGGCTTTCGGGCGACCACCAAGAATTGCACGCCTGTGCCGCCCGCTGCCATCTGTATCAGTATCGCTGCTATAGCTGCCATTCCGACCCTGCTCGCGTTGCAGGGATTCTGAAAGGCCAAGAGAGGCAGTGGCAAATGCCAGAGGTTGAGAAACGTGGTCGAGCTGCTCCATGGCCTTCCAAAACGTGTTAAACGCATCGCCAGCATCCGTCGACTGCGAGCATAGGACGCTGAGTGGTAGGGATTCAGACTTAGATGCAAGTGGCACGGACCTGTTGTCCCAAGAGCATGAAGGACTCATCAACCTGGGAATCTGGAAGTCTCTCCTTCGGATGTGCCAGCGGTGATGCGGGAGATCCATGTGCAGTCAATGCAGAGGCGGGCGACGGACGCGGAGGTGTTGGTTTTTGGGGAAGTGTTGGGTCTATGCCCTCATCTCGGAGCGCAGCTATCCTTCTTTGTAACTCCTTCGCCGCTCTGGTATGTTCATTGTGTAGCATTCGTAATGTTCTTCTCGTCTGTAGATCGGAGTGAATGTGATTAGACACGGGACACGGAGAATGCAAAGTGACAAGGCATGCGGACATTTTCATCGTTGGACGCCTCTATACAGGATTGAAATGCGTCTGCGGACTTTTGGTGTTCCTCAGCGGCAGGGATAAGGAGGCCTTTAGCGGTGAATTCGTCAGCACTAGTCGCATGCTGATGTGCCTGGGATATAAAGAACGAGATAAGAGGCCGCGCGTCTTTGAGTATTTTAGATGGGCACTACCGCGGTCAATGGGGGCGTAGAAGTTGACATGGGTGTGTTCTGGAGGAGATGAGGGGATGTATTGGACTTGGTACAGAAAATAGGGAAAATAAAGCAAATTGAGAGTGCAGGCGCTGGCCACGAGCTTCGGGCCTCGAGCTACGGATCCATTTCAGTGCCACAAAACAGGCAAAGCCCATGACTCGGCACAGCGGCCCGACTGAGGATCCTCTCAAAAGCTGCTTCCGCTCCTGTGCCGAGCCTGGTGGTGGCGGTGGCATTGAATATTGGGTATAGGACTAGCACTAGTCGAATATCACTCTCGTCTGGACGATATTAATATTCCATGCATTTCTATACGACAGGTTACACCCCATGAGCGCAGAGCACCCATACATACTGTAATTCCATTATGAACCGTCTCGCCCCCGTTCTTTACATCAGATCAACCCTCGCTAGCTCAAGAGCCGACCTACCAGGCAACCGGGTGAGCCGGATCTCACCAGCCTAACACCCCATCATCACGGCCTGATGATAGAGCAAAGAGTTCCGGAACAGGCGGGCCAACCGATGTGAGCAGCACCGAGAAAGCACAAGTTAGTCAAAACGAGACTGGGAATTTCACATCGAAGTTGAAAATTCCCCCAAGTGACACCGCTCTGCAATTAGAGAAACCAGAACATCCCATGCCAGCTGTGAGTAACCCTCGTCTCCAGTTGAGAGTACTTCCACCCACGGATCTGAAAAGGGAGTCCTAAAGTCCGAGTCTACGTCTCTTCCCCTCGCGATCAACGAGTCAACTCCACTACCCCCAGCGCGCAGCGAAAGTGCCTCCCTCTTTGCCTCGGACAGCGCCAATGGACCATTCCGATTTGTGGAACCTTCGGGCGAGACACCCAAAGACGATAAAGGCGACCCGTACGGAACCGCTGTCATGGAGAATATCAACGTCGGCTTGGTGCCCCTGCACATACCACGCCTGACGGATCCAATCGCGCTTTGCACGGGCTTTTCGATGCAAGCGGAGGTCGTAAAGCATACGAGCAAGTTCGCAGAGTTCCGAAAGGCTCAAAGGAAGGCCTTTCCGGAGAGAGAAAGCAAGGCTGAAGAACCAGGAGGTGGGCTGTTCTTTACATCTCGGACCCTAGGCCGAAGTCCTGCGGTATGTAAGGCGGCACTTTCTAGTGCGATTCTGATTATACGTCACAGCAGTTGAATGCCTCGAACAAGGAGTGTTCCTCTGATAATTCACCGCCAATGCAACCTCCATTTGACTATCTAGGGGTGGATATACCTGATGTTAGCCTTCTAGTTCCCGGTACTGTTAGCCCATAGTCTCGCAAAGTTACTGTAGTTCCGCATAGTCAGAGAGTCAGAATGAAAGAGATCAACTAGTCATCGGCATCTCCCGGCTGATCCCTTCTGCCCAAAACTGGTTTTCGCGTTGGGCTCGTACTCGTCTTTCACGAACCGTCATGTCCATTTTTCAGCGGGATCCGAGGGCAGGTGCTTTCTTAGGAGGAGATAGGGTTTCAGGACAGGACATTCGCGATCAGAATGGTGCGTTTAATATCGCGATTCGTCGCGAGATGTCGCTCAAGTGCAATTCAGTGGTCGCGGCACAGACTGTAGCAAATATCGTAAAAAGCTCCCTTGGCCCGCTAGGCCTCGATAAAATGTTGGTGGATAACATTGGGGTACGTCTTATGTTCCCTTATTATACATCCACCATATAGAACCCGTGTGGACACACAGGAAGTCACAATCTCAAATGACGGCGCCACCATCCTTTCTCTCCTCTCTGTAGAACACCCTGCTGGCCGTATCTTTGTAGATCTTGCTCAAAAGCAAGACAAAGAAGTCGGTGATGGCACGACTTCTGTCGTGATCATCGCCGCAGAGCTGTTGCGCCGTGCAAACGAGCTCGTAAAAGCAAAAATTCATCCTACCACTATCATCACGGGATACAGACTGGCCTGTCGAGAGGCCGTGAGATTCATGCAAGATCAATTAAGCGTGAAGGTGGAACAGCTGGGTCGGGATGCACTAATAAATGCTGCAAAGACGAGTATGTCGAGTAAAATCATTGGGCCGTGAGCATCCCACTTTTCCGATCGCTTTGTCACTTAACCTTGCCTCAGTGATGACGACTTATTCGCACCCATGGCAGTGGATGCTATGTTAGCGGTCAAGACCACTAATACTCGGGGGGAAACAAAATATCCTGTCAAAGCTGTGAATGTCTTGAAGGCTCATGGACGGAGTGCCCGGGAATCTATCTTTGTGCAGGGATATGCGCTGAACTGTACCGTTGCCAGCCAAGGTGTGTTCAATTTATTTATGGCAGAATGGGTTTATAGAGATGTCTAACAAATATGCAGCAATGAAAACACGAATAACTAATGCCAAGATCGCGTGTCTCGACATCGACCTTCGCAAAACGCGCATGCAGCTAGGCATCCAAATTCTAATTGATGATCCGGAGCAACTTGAGGAGATTCGCAAGCGGTAGGTACATGCTATGGCCCTTGCGTGAGTTGGACTGATGGCCTTGCCAGGGAGGCGGAAATCACACTTGAGAGGATCCGAAAAGTTCTGGCTGCTGGTGCAAATGTCGTCCTGACCACTAAGGGAATTGATGACCTTGCATTAAAGGAGTTTGTGGAGGCCGGCGCTATCGCTGTCCGTCGGTGCAGGAAGGAAGATCTTCGCCGCATCGCTAAGGCCACTGGCGGTCAGTTGGTCTCCAGTTTGGCTAATCTAGAAGGAGAGGAAACCTTCGAGTCGAGCTATCTTGGCACGGCAGAGGAGGTTGTGCAGGAGCGCATCTCGGACGATGAGCTTATCCTCGTAAAAGGCACTAAGGTGGTAAATTCAGCTTCTATCATTCTCCGTGGGGCCAACGATTACATGCTCGATGAGATGGAGCGCGCGTTGCATGACACTTTGTCTATAATTAAGAGAACACTGGAGAGTGGGAGCGTCGTGCCCGGTGGAGGAGCAGTGGAGTCGGCGCTGAGCATATATCTGGAAAACTTTGCTACAACCTTGGTGAGTTCTTTCGGTAAATCCACATGATATCATGGTTTCCTTATCCCTCACAGGGCTCGCGCGAGCAATTAGCTATTGCAGAGTTTGCAAGCGCGCTCCTTGTGATCCCGAAAACTCTCGCGGTGAATGCGGCTAAGGACGCGACCAATCTTGTAGCAAAACTGCGTTCTTATCACAACGCGGCTCAGAACGCGCCCGCCGGAGACCCTAAGAAGGTCCTTTTGCGATATGGTTTGGACCTGCTGAAGGGCGACGTGCGGGATAATGTCACTGCTGGCGTCCTCGAACCCACGGTTAGCAAGGTTCGCAGCCTCAAGTCTGCATTCGAGGCGGCTGTTTCGTTGCTACGGATCGACGACGCAATTCAAGTTGCGCCAGGTATGTTTTCACCGGAAAGAGTTAATGTTGGATACTGATGTAACTCTTTTACAGAGCCAAAGCCGGAGCGTGATGGGCACGGACATTAGGGATGAGTGTAGTGTATGTAGAAGTAGAACGAATACGAATACAAAGTACAACGCGTAGATCACGTGGTGTGAGTGTCATGAGTTGATTTAGGCGCACGCACGCACACTCTCCTCGCGCCGCTAGCACTCCCGTACTACTCTCCCCTCTCGACGCGTCTGGCGCTCTGCTTGGAACGCATGCAGTCGCAGCAACCCGAATCTCCTCCAACTTACCTGCCCTACCTTTTCAAGCGCTTCAACACTCTCATTTGGTCATGCCTCGATGCCGACCTCCACAAGTCTGCCGTCTTCTACGCGGAGCGCTATTTTGCGCTGGACCATGGCAATCATGACGCGCGACATCTATACGCGAACGTTATGCTACGCGCCAACCAGCCCCATTCAGCATTGCATCTCGTGAATCTTCCACAAGACCAACGATGTAACGGGTGCCTGGAAATCAAAGCCAAGTGTTGCTCTACGTTGGGTAGGCACCGACAAGCACGGGAGGCACTAGAAGATGTTTTAAAGAATGCTGCTGAGGTGCCGTCGCGTGCGTTTTTCTCTAATTATGACTGCGTGTCCTGGGGTCTCTCTCCTCACCTGTTTCCCCCGGGCGCACAGCGTCACAAGAGCAACGAACGGCGCGGAACTTTCCCGAGGAAGCTATACTACACTGCCGGTCAGGACTAACCGCAATGAGGGGCAACTTGCCTGACCAGGCCCGTGGAAGCCTTCTTCGAGCATTGTCCCTCAATCCCATGATCTGGGAGGCGTTCGAGGGTTTATGTCGTTTAGGTGAAAGCGCCAATCACGGATCTTGCTCCTAGTCCTTGTTAATGTCCAGTTTTGGTTTTGCAGGATCCGTACCAGAGATCGAAGATTTATTCCCTTCACGCCCTCCGCCAATTAAGCGCACTCCTCCAGATGAGCAACAACAGCAACAGCCTCCGACAAGGGCGACACACCCTCCACGCCCAACAGCTACCGGAATGGGCTTCTTCACCCCTGACAATGGCAACTCCGGAAACCTTTTCCGAAGACCCGAACCACCCAACGCCCTACCGGTCCGTATGGGACGACTGGGTCCAAGAGATTCTATGTGGGCTGGAGCATAACTACACTCTTTATCTGAACTCTAATATCGTACCACATAGGTTAACCGACGACACGGTCTCACATCTACCAGAAATTTCCATCCTCCAAGCTCATCAGCGCGCCAAGGGCGCTGCCATGCTCTCCTCTCGCGCACTTTCTTCTGCGGATGAGGGTGGGCCAGCTCATAAAAAGTTACGTGCTGCAACCCGCGGGATGGAGAAGGCATACAAATCGGTGGCCGCGGCGGACGACGCACACTCAAAAAAGGCACGCGCACGCCCGGCCTTGACTCTTGTTAACCTCTTCTCATCTGCGGGCCGCCGTCCTCAGCCTACGGCCACATCCTCCAGGCATGCGCCGGCAGCCGGCAATCGGTCTGACCGAGACGGAAGTGCGCCGGGCGGGGCCACGCGGCGGAGTGCGCGGTTGATGGGCACTGGGAGTAGACCACGGATACCAAGCAAGGTCGGTGAACTCACGCCTGTGCAGAAGTTTTGATTCCTTATACTCCGCTTTATGTTTCAGCCGCCACCGGTCCGAGACCGACGACGGCCTCGCACGCGCACACGATCTCAATCGACAGACTCTGAAGACGAACCCTTTCCCGTCGGGGAAGCGAATCATTCGCAATCGCCCCAGTCAATAGCGCAATCCCCTCGGTCAGACACGTCACCAGCGCCGAGCAACTGGACGGCGTCGCAAGAACAAGCAGCTCAGGAGGCCTATGAAGTCGAGCTCGCAGACCAATATATTTACGACCTCATGCGATTGTTTGCCAGCGCCACGAGGGCACTGGCAATGTACAACACGGCGCTTTGTATGGAGGAATTGGACAAGCTACCGCATGTTCATCAAAGATCCCCATACGTGATGGCCATGGTAGGGAAGGCGCACTATGAGCGGACAGATTATACATCTGTACGTACTCGCTCATTGTGTTGCCCATCCGTTCACACACACGCTGACATCACGTGATGGTATAGGCGGAACGCGCCTTCCAGGCGGTGCGGGCACTTGACCCATATCGGCTGTGGGACATGGAGGTGTACTCCACCTTGTTATGGCATCTCCAACGGACCGTGCAACTGTCCTTCCTTGCACAAGAACTGCTCTCGATCGAGCCACGTTCCTCGCAAGCGTGGATAGCGATAGGCAACACGTTCTCATTGCAGAAGGAACGTTCCCAGGCGTTGACGTGCTTTCGGCGTGCCCAACAACTGGACCCCACCTGCGCGTACGCGTTTACGCTTGCGGGGCACGAGTTCATTGACGAGGACCTCGACAAGGCCATCCTTTCATTCCAAATGGCGCTTCGCGCGGACGCGCGGCATTATAACGCTTGGTACGTGTGCCCGAGCAACCTCCGATGCCATTTCTGGTGGCGATAGCACTTGCTTTGAGAATCGTGCATGCTTATCTTGTGCGCGTGTTTCTTATATAGGTACGGATTAGGAACGTGTTATCTAAGGAAAAGCAAAATCCGAATGGCGGAGTATCACTATAGGAAAGCTGCGGAGATTCACTCTAATAATGCGGTGTTACTGGGCTGCGTAGGGATGGTGTGTAGAAGGCTGAGCACGCGCTTGACTGTCTATGTGGCACTGACTATGATGATGGCCAGGCTGTAGAGAGGCGCGGGGATAGAGAAGGTGCCCTGGCACTGTTCAATGAGGCAGTGAAGTTGTCGCCGGAGAATGCACTGGTGCGTTATCGGCGAGCGAAAATGCTTATCTCTATGAAGCGATATGAGGTACGCATGGCGTAGTTTGAGGTGCATGATGATCTCCTCGCGGGAGCGCTAACGTATTATTTTTCGTTTCCGCCGATTGATAGGGTGCCGTGAGGGATCTAGAATACCTGCGTGACTCGTCCCCCGAAGAGTCAAACGTTATCTTCCAGCTTGCTCGAGCTTACCGGTTGATCGGAGATCAAGTCAAGTCCGCCCAGATGCTGGCTATCGCGAGGGACGTGTCGCCGAAGAGTGCGAAGAAGATCCAGAAGCTAATGGAGACGGTGGAGGACGAGGAGGTGGGGGACGAGGATATGGACGAGGGCTGAGCGTAGACGCCGAGGGATAGACGAGACGTGAGATCGCGTGAGAACTCGGTCGACCTGTATTGGTTTCTTCTGGACAATTTTTTGTGCAAAAATGGTGTATGAACGCGTCAGATTGGCGTCCGCTCCGCTTGAAAGATGATTATCCTGCTGAAACATCAAACAAGGGGCCAGGAGATGACGAACAAATGAGCATTTTCGGCTCTTCGGAATGGCCGAAGCCGATCGTGGGCCGACCGACGGGGATAGACAGGACCGGGAATTTGGCGATGATATGTGACTCAAACCCGAGGAGTCACTCCCTCACGGCCCAATAAAAGGCGACACACGACACCCTCCATTTTACTTACCCCTCACTCATACTCAGTCCCCAAATGCTCCCCTGACTGTCGTCTCTCTCGCTCACCATATCTTGTCCAATTCTCAGTCCCGTCCCCTGTCTCCCACTCCTACTCTGACAGAGACGGCCGGTTTTCACTCCACCACACCACACCACCAGCATGGTTGACAAGCACGCGCGAAAATCAAAGCACGGCACCATCCTTTTCGAACCCTTCATCGTATACCGCATACACCGCTAAAAACAACAGATAGTTACCCCATCATCTTTGCGTTCTTCTCGTGAGTTTATGACCCTTTCCGTGCCATGTGCCCCTTTTCATCATCAACTTGCGGTCTAGTGCCTCAACTACATCATCTCGTGCCCCCTCACTCTATCTTTCAATGTCATCGGACAACCCGAGCTTGTCTCAAGTCACCCGGTCCAAGCTAAGCTTGGTCATTGGCGGAGGCGCCAAGGACACTTGCAGCTTACACCGCTGGGTCCTTCTAAAAAACTCGATTACTCGTTCGCAGCCCAACAACACATTCACCTGCAGCCCCAACAATACTTCTGAGCTTCTCCCCACCTACCCCTCTGATGCAGGCGACGAGGATGAAGAAGTGTGTTTCGACGTGGAACACGACTCGTTCATCTACCCGGATGCCCGCATGCTTGACAGCTCAGAGAGTCAATGGTTTGACTCTCTGTTAGAGTCGCTCGAACATGAAGACTCAGATGACTCGCATGAACCTCTTCTCCATGTCGGCGACGAGGATGACGATGATCTGTCACCCCTTTCACCTTCGGCTTCTCCCATGTCTTCCACCGATGATCTCGACCACCCCGTGTATAATAATACTCCTATCTCTATGCCATACCCTGTCGTCTATCCACCATACAATCCCCCATTGTTAAGTCCCCTCGAGCTCCAACCCCTTAATACTTCCCTCGACTCTATTTATCCGCCCTTCAATGTTGCGCTACCTTACAACGCCGAGGATGACATTGACGACTTGCCTGTGCCGGACACGGTCGAGGATCTGTCGGACGACGAGTCTGATGCGCTTTGTTCCCCTACTCCTGCGACGAGTTCCCCATCAATGTCGCTTGTCGACGCGAGTGCGCGGTCTTCGGAGCGCGCGCGGCGCCACGCTGTCCCACAGGTGTACGTTAACGCGGACGGTTCCTATTTTCGTCACGGTTTAGAGCTCGATCCCCTTCCATTTGCCCATGACTCTGCTAATCCTTCGCACATGTTTGAGAGTGTCTACGCCCACGACTGCTAGTGCTAGTGCCGGACCGCTTGGTCTCTACTGTAAATATGCTATATCTGCATGCTTCCCCCTCCCCTACCCCCTGCATTTTTCGTGTGTATCCCATCTGTGTCTTTCCTCTGCTTTCTTGCCGTTGTCATTATTCTGTGTCTCATCCCCGGGGAAATCTTAGGTGCCAATTATCGGTTCTGTTGGATGTGCGTTGCTTGTGTGACTGCTATTATCGTTCCTCAAAGGGTCTGGAACGTGATCGTCGCTACCGTATCAACGGTCCAAAGACGCCGCAATAGGCGATGATCCTTTATTTGGCTCCGATCTGAGATGCGCAGTTTGGCATCCCTGGGCCTGGCACGAGTTGTGAGTGGTGTCTTTTGGCTTACGAGCCCAGTCTGGTCGAAAACAAGCAGCGTATGTTACTCATGGTGTAACTTTTTGCGAGAGGTGACGCAACATAAAGCCTTCAATTCCCCGCTTGGGATCGGAATGTAGCGAAGCCGCGGGAGAATAAGAATTGTTGGAGCCCCTACGGACAATGCCGTGTGGTCCGTTGACGGATCGGGCATTTAGAACTGGCCGGGGCAAACCTAAACTCGCAGATGACTAAGCATTATAGCTCCGATGAGACGCCGCGCCGCCGCGCCCCAATGATGACAGCATGCGGGACATGTGCGTGTGTGTTTATGGCACTGTTTTGATTGGTGATTGGCTGGAGGTAACCGAGTAACATACGGCACGGCATTTTGGCGGATGTCAGTGCCAAGTGGTGCCCCTGCCGTGTGGCTTTCTCATTAATTTGAACACTGCTCCGGGTTGCAACGCGCATAGCGTTGCATAGCGTTACGGGGTCGTCGTGAGTTTCGCGAATTTTTTTTAAAAATATGGCTATGTTTTCAAGGGGGACATTAATGTGACGAGTACAGCAACAATAGAGCGACCAAACCCAACCAACCCTGAGGTTTAGCTCGCTCATATGACCCTTCCTTACACAGGGAAACGCGAGGCCGAGGCTCGTTTTATTAAGTTACCTTACAATCCAGTCACTCGGACTCGTTTCAGGGGGAAGGAACGGGATACTGTACTGGTCTTGGATGGCTCTTGTGGTCTCCTAGTGTCGTGCTGGATCGGTCTTAGGCTATGCTTGGCCTGGGAGCGTGGCGCGGGGGGAAGAAATGTTCTGGCCCCCCCCGGGCCCGGCTTCGGACTCGGTTGCGCGTTCCGATGGATAGCCAATGGAATCCGCGAAATGGCGACTTCCGTGCGAATCGCGCTGCGCTGGCACTCGCAATTGGGTTTGTTAGCGGTTTGGCTGCTGACTGGATGGATGGCTATGGCTGACTGTGGGGGTGATGATGATCTTCGAGAGTGGCCATGCATGCAGTCATGGCACTTCCTTCCCTTCCCCCCCCCCCAGGCTAATCTTCCAATCATATGTTGTGACAGCAATGTACATACCAATTCAGTTTCTGAAGCGCGAACTCGTCAAATTGCGTCAAAGTCAGTCCTTGTCTGACGATCTGACGTCTGACTCGACACAAAAAAAACAAAAAGGAAGTAACTTTGTTTTACTACCTCTCCCTTCCCCCAATCAGCGATTGTTTTCTTTTTTTTTTTCGTTTCAACCACCGGAAACCTGTGGCCGTTTAGTCTGATCTGGAAACCCAAAACCCGAAATTTTGTTTTCTTTTTTTGTTTGACGCCCGGCGCGGCGGTAACAAAAAATGAGAGAGAAAAGACGCCGTCAAATTTACGTTCGCTCGCCCCCCTCTGATCTGTGGCTATAAGCGCTTTGTTGATTGTGTCAGTTAATCCCGTTCGCTCCGACCGCAGAACCTACAGTTAGTAAGTGCCCGTGCCCGAGAAGGATGGAAATGTGAATAGAAAAGTGGATGTGGGGATGTGGGGTGCGTGTAGGTACAGTACTCATGTAAACCATGCATACCATACATACTGAATAGGAGGGCGTACGAGGAGGACCCTGGCATGAGTTGCGTGCTTCGCGGAATGGAGTGGAGATAACGTGGGGGGGAGGAGGGGCTCATTTGTGGATGTGAATGGAAAGGAAGGGTGAAGATGCGATGTGATTGTTAATGTGATGGATGGATGAGAATCCGTCATTTGTGCTGCATCGTGTCCTATCCTACAACAAAACCTAAAACACTACATACGCAGTACTGCATGCCTGTACTTGTATACGGTGTTGCTGTAATTGTTTTTGGGCAACCCACGGGCCACGAGAAGTATAGCGGTGCCAGGGGTCTGAAACAAGATTGCATTGAGCTGGCCCTCCTCCCATCCCGAATGAATTAATGAATGCTTATCAGCAGCAGGTGGGGAGTAGAAGATAGGAAGTAAAAGAAAGGGAAAAAAAAAAAAGCATTGTTGAGGATCAAAATTCACCAAGGGGGCTGAGTTGAGATCTGCAGGGGTCTGCCAAATGTGTTGATTGATCCTCGTCTCTCGAAATGATTCGCTCCCCCTCCTCCACCATCTACTTACGCCTCAATTGAAACCCTGAGGCTCGTACGTGCGCTCAATCAATCACAAGGCAAATTTGATATATCCCGGTCTTGTTGTTGTTCTGGTTCTGGGTTCTGGTCCATGGGATATTATCACGTTCGTGCCGTATCGGAAAAGGGCGATATTCACGCAAATCAAAAAAGTGGTGTGTGTGACGATATAAGTTTCCTTATCGCGAGTGCTCTCATGAGATACTACTTTGCTATACTTGTTATTAATAACAAAATTAAAAGGACAAAGGCAGTACCTTTTTTTGGGACTCATCATGACTCTTGTCAGATCTCTTGTTCGGGTTATCCACGGAACCCATCAAGAGAATCTCTTTCTCTGGTTGATTCAATTACGTCTGTTTGCGTCAGGAGGTGCGTAGGGATGACGCAACGATTGCTCTTTCCCTCTATCTACGCCTTGCCTTCCTAGGGTGCCCATTTACGGTGGCGCGGGCACCCGCAGCCAGTGATACTATTTAGGCCTGGGCTGCAATGGAATCTCCAGGGCACGTTTCATAAAAGAGGGCATCCTAGGGCTGCGGGCAGATATAGCAAATAGATAGAAGATCTGACTCGGGCCCATCGATGCATTACAAGAGCGGAGTTTCTGACCCGAGAGGAGGGGAACGGATAGCTGCGTGCCAGTGCGTGCACAATTACAGTCACGGACGGAATGGAATGGACAAGAATGAAATGAAAAATAAAAACGTTCGAGAAGCGGACAAAAGTAAAACTCGAGTACAGTATCGGTATCCATTATGCGCCAGACTCGAATGGATGGATGGGTGGATGATGTCGTCGGCGCAGGCCACTACATGAACCAGGTTAGACTGGGGTGCGCGCGTGGGACGCGGCGCGCCCGACAGGGTCGCACGTATCGGATTTCCTGTGGGCAGTTCTCGTGAAGTGCAGGGTCTCGTGGAGCAGGGGATACGTTTCTGTAGTACCGAAGTTGGCGACGAAACAAGATTGTCCGTGTCCCCCACGGCGCACTCAATATGCCTGTCACATGTCACCCGGGCCCGGGATTGACGGTGCTGACGCCCCGGGAATTCGAGCCAGCAGGCAGACGTGACAGCGAGGACACCACAAGGCCCCTGTAAATGCATCAGCAGACCTCATGTATTGGGGTAGTTGGGGATTGGCAAAGGTCACGGTCGACGACGGTCGCCGCTGGGCCTCGGTCCAGACTCGGACTAACTTCCGAGTCGTCCCCACCCCGTGCACAGTACTGGCATGATATGTAGACCTCACCGGCCTCACCTTCTACAGCAGGCAACCCTCGATCCACCAGTCTTCGTTTCGAAGAAGCTCTGTCGTCCCCATGCATAAACAAACAAACTTACAGTTTAACCTCTACACAGAAGTTCCTTTCTTTCAATTCAATTCAAACCTTTCATCCGTCGAGGAATGTGATCCAACGATCGTACGAGCGTCTACTCTTACTATACAGTACACGATTTGCTTTGCGTGCTTGCTGCGTGCCCCATCCATTACGGCCGAGAAGGGAAGAACAACCTACCCCACTTCTGAATCGCCCATAGATCGTCCCCCACATACGTGACCGACTCCACAGCAACGCCCTTATTCACCTTCTTCATCTCTTCCGTCCCAAGTTTCGTAAGCCCAATCCCAACAGCAGACTCCTTACCCTCCGCCTCAAACGCGACGGGCGTGCCAGCAGGCAAGGCAGCATCAGCAGCCGGGAGCCACCCGCCCGCAGACGTCAAGCCGGGACACATCATGTGCGCCCCCGAGAGGAGAAAGCGGATCGCGCCGCGGTCTATACGAACATGTGGGAGGATGAACGGATCTGCAAGCGTCAACGAGGGTTGATGCACGTTGATGATCAGCCAGCCCAGCGCTACAGTAAATCGTAAAAACGCTTGCATTTGTGGAGCAGACGCAGAGTCGGGAAATATGGCCCATCAAAGTGCTGGAAAAAGAGGGGTTCGCCATGCAGCGTGTAGATTGATAGATGATCTCTGCTACAGTTCATATGAAACGCGAACGCGAATCAGAACTCCTTTACTACGCGAAATAAGATGCGACGCACCATTTTACGTGCACGATCGACTCTTTCTTCGGCCATATTTCCTCTAACGTCTCAACATCAACCTTCCATGAGGAAAGGATAGCCGATCGGATGCCTCGTTGGATAGAAGACTTGACGGTCGTTTGACCTGAGATATCAGCGGTCGGCTGAAATCTTCCCTTTAGGTCGATATTGGCAATCGTAGAGGTGACAACGTTGCAACATACTTCTTGAACATCCTGAGAGAGGGCTGTTCGATGGTTCGGAAGATACCTTCGATGGTTGCGCTTGCCACTTTCTGCTATCACATATCGAAATGACCCGAAATGACCCCGTGATTTGTTTCACGTGAGCACCTCGCATCTGTCATTCTGAGACGAGAAAAAAAAATCTATCCGAGTCACTACATCCGAGGGTACACACTACGTACACATGCCCCCGTACTCGAGAACTTTCATTTAGTGTTACATCCAATATACGCGAGCAAAGAAAGAGCAAATAGCGACGTGAATATAGCAAGCTGGCAAACAATGGACGAGGGTGGACGGGGAGTGGGAAGGGGATAAATGGATTATGATGATGTTGATACGACCGTTTCATGGAAACGAGAACAGGAATATAAAAAAATCGTAAGATCTCATGAGATACGTGGTTCCCTCGGAGGTTCATATGTCCTCGTCTTTGTCCTCTAGTTGCGACGGCTTGAGCATTCCGGGAATCCTTAGTGCAGCTTCGCGTTCCTGTTGCGCTTTGCGTGCCGCCTCAGCTTCTTTTTCATCCACGAACAGTTCTGCATTGTCGTCCGAGAACTCTTTGAGCTGAATGAGGAAATCACGCAGTGCCAGCTTGAAGCGATTGACGTCTGAGTGATATTCTGCCAGGTTCAGCACGAAGACCATAATGTCGGAACTAACCGGGGCAAAAAGGTTAGAATGGCCTGAGCAAGTAGAAAAGCAAACATGTATACCTAGCCGCATGGGGAAACGCGGACTTCAGTAGGTTGGCCGTATAGTCACGAACAAATTTCGCATTTGTCATGTTGGGATCATTGACGACGGCAGGGTCAAACAAAGGCGCATGTATCGCGTCGGTCGCAACCAACTGAACCATTCGAGCAAGAAGCAGGCTTTGTAACTTGAAGCCACTCTTGTGATCCGCGTCGGTCAAGACGAAAAAGGTGTCCTGTAGAATACTGAGGTAATACTGTTGGAAGAACTGGTTGGCTATTTGAGCCTCCGCAGAGGAGAAGTTGTTGATAATCTCCAAGGACACTGCCGCGAGGGTAAATAGGGCACGCGAAGGTCAAGGAGTAGGAACACGTACGATTCAAACCAGTCTCTGCAATATCTCGCATTGTATGTTTGATCGCCCATACAATGCTATCCATGAACAACTTGAATTGCTGCGGGAGAAGGCCGAGTAACGCTAGGATTGGTGAGCAAAATGTTGACTCTTTAAAACTAGCACTGTCATACCTGGGAAGCAGTTCAGGTTGATTGCTCGCAGAAGCTTGAAGAATCCAACACGATGCTCAGGGAACTCTGCAAAGTCCTGATTGATCATATTAAGCGTAGGTTCAAAGACTGCTTCAAGAATCGGAGGCACTTGTGGCGTGAGCAGATTCTGAAACAAGTCAGACCATCGTTCTCTCCAGGGATGAGTAAGTACTTACGCCCAGCCGTGAAGTGATTGTCGCCATCACGTTCAAGACTTCCGCGTCTCGAGCCTCAGGCACGTTACGGTGATAGTCCCCAAGAATTGCATCCAACAGTGGTGGAATCATGCTGTTGTTGACAGCCTCCAGGTCCTCTGCCTTGCGAATGTAAATCTCAACTAGCTTGAGGATTTCTTTCTTGACTGTTCGCAGTTGGCGGATTTTCGGTGTCTTTGTAGCAATTTGTCCTATTACACGTTAAGTTGACAGTAAAACGCGGAATGGAATCGCTAGACTAACCATCTTTGGCCACAGTTTCGCTGATAATACCGCTCACCGCGCGGTAGAGTCCCAGCATGTCCATGTAAATTAGACCGATCTGTGGGAGGAAAAAACTGCCAATGGAGGTGCACGCTGCGACATTAGTTTTGAGAACGTTGGACAATATGCGCAGGTTTTCGGCGTTGCTGAGGACGTCCTTGTTCGCTGCAGCCTGTGCCATAAGCGACTCCCACTAGTTTTACGGTCAGTCGTGGTAAAAAATTTATATACATGGCACGAAAGCGACTCACCGCAGCATTAGGAAGTTCCATCAACTTCGCGATTAGTTTTTCCTGCTGCGGCTTGTTTGGTTGTGCGGAAATCATGTAGCCCACAGCTTCGTAGAACGTGTGTACTTGCTGTGGGCTGAGGTCCACTGTGATTCTGTGAAGTAGCCTAAGAATTTCATCCACAAAGGGATCCTGCTCCTGGCTCTGTTGCATGACGAAGTGACGCCGACACTTCTGCGCAATCTTAATGAACGTATCACATGCCATATCTTGTACACCTTCGTGAGTCTCGTGCATGAACTCAAATAGCTTGTTGACGACAGTCTTGAGGAACTTCCAGTGTGCCTTCAGGAAACGCGGATACTGTCCGACAATATACATGATATCAGACGCAACGACGGCCTTGTTGTCTTTGCCACGTTTAATTTCGCAGAGGCCGAGAAGATCCTTGATGACCGTCACCAAGAAACGTTTCTCGGTTTCCTCATCTACGATAGTTTAGGAGTAACCAATGGGATGACGAAGAGAGTTCACGTACTCATTGCCCCGGAAATAGATCCGATAGCCCAACATAAGGTATTCAAGTTCTGCCACGACCATTCTGTGCCGTCTACTTGCTTTGCGAGCTTCTCGGTGAGAATATTTTCGGTATCGGCGACGTCCAAATGTGTCAGATAGACTAAGAGTTCGCGCATCGACTTGTAGAGTACAATGGTGTCCGACTCTTTCATGAACTCGCGAACAATCTCGCCTTCCTCGTTCTCAACGATCAAAACCTGTAGACATGGTTAGCCGAATGAGCAGTGCCGCGACGTAGAATTTGCCGAACCTCCTCAGGCTTGACCATCTTCTCGATAACGACGAGTCGCAAGTTAGAAAGTACGTCGGAATATATATTTTTCCGCAACGATACACCGTTGAGCATGTTGTGCGCGCCGTTGGTTCCACCTAGGCTAAGGCCCATGAGGAGACCACTGTCACCAATCGGTAAACTCTGAATTTCGTCGTAGAGTTCAGCAACAAGTTTCAGCCAGTACTCCAGGCAAATTTTGAATATCTCGCGCTCATCGACCTGAGATATCTTGACCATATATAAATGGGCGTTCAGTAGAACATCCTGGGTCCGCTCGTTCTCGACGGTCTTTAAATGACTCTGGAGGAAGTTACCAAGGAATAATGCGAGACTAAGAATGAATTCTTGTCCAGCGTCGTTTGAGTGTGCGTAGGCTTGAGCAATGTTGGTGTTAGGAGGCACCATCCGGTTAATGGCCGTCATGACCATCTCGAACAACGAGACAAATTTCGGGTCATACTCAGGACCGACATTGAGCGCTGCGACTTCTGCGAGGCATTTCAGAGTGATATTGCGGAAATCAGGGGCCTCGAGAAACTGTCCGAAGGAAGCTGATTAGCAGCGGACTGTAGAGTCATAGACAGATATTTACGCGTTGTATGAGAACGTCCACGATCGTAGTCTCGAAGATGTAGCCCAACGGGATCCAGTTCAGGAAGCGAAGCAACGTTTCAAGGGTTGCTTTCACCAACGAAGTCTTGGTGGCCTCCTCCAGAATCTCCGCGCAAAGCTTGAATATTTCTGAGAACTCGCCACACATCTGGTTCTTCAAATTTTTGATCTTCGTCTGCGTCAATTGCTCGGCTGAATAGTCAAAAACTTCTTCTGAT
Source organism: Russula aff. rugulosa BPL654 (assembly GCA_022496225.1). Lineage (NCBI taxonomy): Eukaryota > Fungi > Basidiomycota > Agaricomycetes > Russulales > Russulaceae > Russula > Russula aff. rugulosa BPL654. The sequence continues at coordinate 323,188 of WTXE01000012.1, forward strand.
AATAGCCTGAGGATGACCATGTTGTTTTCGCAGAGAGAGAGATTCGTCTTGCAAGATTCAACAAGCTCAGGGATGAACGTTGGCCAGTTGTGTGGCCACTCCTGTTTCAAGATCTGTAAACGCGGTGGTGAGCGCGACGCGACGTCAGGGAGTACGCTGACAAACTTGAACCAATGCTAGGTTGAGCTTATTGATATATGTCTTCTCGCGGCGCATAGTCGCCTCGTCTGCAGCAACCTTGACGGTGATCCCAATGACAAAGTTGCGGACACCTAGATTAAGCAGAATTTGAAATTTGCCGACGTATGGGAAGGTCATACGCACCCTGTCTTTGTGCCTCCGGGAGTGTTTTCCATCGCGTGTTGACTAGTTTCTCGAGGATCTGCAAACCGATAAACTGAGGTCAATCGAAGGTCAGTGGCGCATCCTCGGTTCGCATTAAGACAGATATATTGCACACTTTTGTTTGTGGAAATGACGATCGTTCCATGATGTCTGGGACTCGTGTCCAAGCATCTGGATGATCTTGGAACTGTGTCAGGACTTGCTGCGCCAATTGTTGCTAAAGGTAAAGGCAAACCGTGTACGCGATCAGACACAACGGTGATACAATATGAAAAATGAGATCACTAACATCCTTTCCACCGGAACCAGAATACAGCGTGGTGACAACATTATCCATGAGAGAAACGTCAAACTCTCTGGTGAAATCCAGCAGGGCCTGTGAAGTTGCGCCCATCGAATTGAGTACGTAGAGAGTTTCGGACAAAGATTAATTTGCTCACCTCCATGACTGGCGAAGGATCCTGGATGAAGGAGAATAAGAATGGTTGGAGGAAGAGGGGACACAAGTGAGCGAACGGGCTGCCATTCGTTGGTATCCGTATTCTTGGGGCATAGGGTGCAGATTATGTAATACATTCCCATCACCCGTTAGTCTGCGTGGCATAGCCTTTGTAAGTCCATCGCTTATCAATCACACCCGCACATGGCTATCGCCGGCCTTGTGTGTCCGAATAGGGCACAACGCGTGACGTCAGACCCTACCGTTAGTCACGTGCAGTGGAGATAGCAGTTTGTTTCAATTGCAACGCGCGCGAGAGGGGCAAGTGGGAAATGACTGTTGACTCCCTTCGAGAGGTTATGTTCGTATTTCCTGTCTACTCCATGTTATCTAAGCTTACAATTACTATGTTTCAGTGAGAACATACGCAGCATCACTGATCTTGTCGAGCCAGAGGATGACTGCAGGACAATCACTGCAGTCCACGACCGGATAGACAAGGAGACAACCGGGCGAAGGAAAGAGCTCGAAAAGGCCCACGCAAACTTAAAAGGTCTCTCTCTCTATTGGATATCATGTTTTCGATATGATCTCATGTCAACATCCTAGCTCTTGCACGTGTTCTTGATTCCGCCCGCTCGTCCTCAACGCGCCCTCCCAGCGTGCCTTCCGCCGAACGCCACTCAGAAAACCTCAACCACCTCGACGGCGCTCGATTATCCCTTGCCAAAGCGTTGAACGACGCAGAGAGCGCTGTTGCAAGTAAGCAGGCGGAGCTCACGCGACTCAAGGAGGAATTTCGTCAATTGGAAGAGAGCGATCCAGCTGCAGAGCACGAACACGAACTTGATGGGACACCGTGAGTTCGCCGTCCACGCGGCGGTCTGTTCTGTGTGCGCAGCCATCAAATTGACTGACGCATTTTGGACCACTAGCCTGCGCTTACAGATATACCGTGGCCTCGGGATCGAGCCTATTTTAAACGACGACGCGGAGCTCGATCGCGTTCTAATCAGTCAGTGGCCTTTATCAGGCTGTCTTTCTATGCGATGGATTAACGTCGATTAACCTTTGCCTGGACAGAGAGCCCATCTCATGACATTCACGTGGTGGAATTTGGTAACGGGATCTCGGACGATGTTCTCGTCGAACAGGTCTGGAAACTCAGTTTGACATGATTGTGGTTATATCTTGGAGCGTTTCTGATGCCGGGGTCTAATTGTTTTTGTATACCCTAGTCTAATGTACTAAGATGATAAAATTTAAGGACTGCGAGACGATGTATAAATTATCATGGATCTGCAAGAAATACCTGCATGGGTAACGCGCGGGTCTGAATCAATCGAATAGATACATATACGCAACTCCCTTCATCTGCCTTGCATTCTTTCCTTTGCGTTCATGGTGGCCCTGACACTTCTAGGCTAGGTGACTTGTGTCCACGTCATTTCCAGCGTTTCACCAGGAGGGACATCAACACACCTCGATGTCCGCTTTCACGGACCAAACATGTCGTTGGTCCTTGACGCAAATTTCCCTGAGTTTGGCCTCGATTGCATTCTTCTTGACTCTATGGTCCTTCAGATCAAGATGTAGGGCTTCAACGAGAGCAATCAAACTACTAGTGCCCATGGTGGCAACTTTTTCTTTAAGGAAAGGAAGGTGGGCATCGGGAAACGGATTCTTAGGTGCCGTCCGTGGACGCTTTGCCTGTGACTGCTGGCCGCTGGTAGAATTAGATGATGTGGGTTCGGATGGCGGTGTTGGGTTAAGGACGTGAGGAGGCAGCGCCGGCATGACGAATTGCGGCTGGTACTTTGTCCCGGATGACGAGGCTGTGGATGGGCCAGGTGCATTTCGTGCACCTACGGGTGCTGAGACGAAGGTGAAAGGGTCAATGGGATATGGCGTATCTGGGACATGCGAATCAGCGATCCAGCACGGACATGAAGGATCGATAAGAGAGACTGACCGTTGAAAAGCTGGATCCGATAATGATTGAACGGATCATACTCGCAATTGCCGATCGCAGTCTCCCAGCATGGACCTTTAACAAAGGGCACGAGCGGTACAACGACCTTCCGTTTCTTTGCTTTGCCTTCTGTATCCGTTTCTTTTTCCTTTTCTTTCCCTACCTTACGCTTGCTCTTGCTACCCTCTGCCAGAGGCGGAAAAGGGAACGCGTCCAACCCTTCGCGCTCCTCTATGGGTGTTACGGCCTCATCATCATCACCATCTATGAGCCAGCCGTCAAGGTCATCAGATTCCTCTTCGTCGTCCCGCTCGTCGTCCGAATCTCCCAACACATCGTCTCCTCCCCCTTCGTCTTCTTCGCCCCACTCCGCACCGCTGTCGTATGAATAGTCGGTTGCAATATGATCTCGTGCAAATGGTCTACGCGGTTTAATGAGCCGCGAGCGTTTTGTAAATGTTCCAAAGTAGCCAGGCCGTTCGTCTTCGTGGAATATAAGCACCTTTGCGGGTATCCGCGTGCGGTCTTGCAGTTTCGAGAGGACAGCTCGCACGGACGCCGTGTCATCGGATACTTCAGCCTCCGAAAGCTGGGCCATTAACGAGCGGACCGTGTCTGAGGAACAGACACCAGTCGGCAAAGATGGGCATCTCGACAATACGTGGCATAAGTATTCTAAAGTCACCATTTCAGAGAATAGTCAACAGCCAGATAAAGAAGATATTACCTCTTGCGTTCGCATCCGGACCAGGCTCGCGTTCGATCATCTCGATGTCACAATCCCCACTGGTGGTACCATCATCGTCAATGACAATCACGTCTGCGTCCGTGATTCGTTTTCTTCTCTTCGCGTCCTGGAACCAGTTCGTAGGTGCAAGCTCTACGTCCTTCTTGAGTGTAAACGGCTTGAATACCTTGTCGAATTCCGATAGTGTAGTCGAGGCTGAGGGGGCAGGATCCTTGGACGAGGATGCGGAGGTGGTCGAGAGTTTGGGCTTCCCGAAGAAACTGGCCATTATTGATCTAGCTTTTTCTTGAGATTCCTTGTCCTTCCTCTCTTTCTCTACTTTGGCAGCCTTTTTATCGGTCCGCTCTTTCTCCTTCGATGAATAAGCAATCATGATAAGCAGCGAATATGGACAAGCCAACCTTTGCTGCCTTTTCAACAGCCTTCCCAGGATCGACTGCAGCCTTTGGACGGCCTGCTTTTGTTATAGTCTGGTTCTCATCACCGCCATGGTTCACCGTCCTCTCAGCCAGTTGGCCGCCTGGAGGATCAACCACAGCTGAGGTCGCCTCGTTAGACGATACACATGTTAAAGGCTGGACCTTGGACGGCGAAGTTGAATGGCATTTCACCCCAAGCAGTGTGTTCCTCTCGCTATCGGGTAGAGCCTCAAATATCGCTTGGAGATCTTTCTTATACTGAAACAATTGTGAGTTAATGCGGAATAATGCGGAATAAGATTTCCTCAACTCACCTGGATGCGATCTACCCGTCTTCCATCGACCTTTTCCCGAGAAACTTTCGGCAAGAAGCCGAGATATTCCTGTTTCAGCTCCCACCGCCAAACGCAGAACGCCGCGGGGGTCTTTGTGAGAGAGGATTCGATCCCATAATTGACGCGGCTGGCGAGTAGTTTTACGACATCTTCGATGATGCTCAGCGGAAGGATAGAAGCCGAGCAATTAATATCATCTTCATCGTCAGGAGCTAGCTCTTGTTGTATGTGTTTCGACAATGCGGTGATTGTTTTGTCACTGAAATCATGTTTACCCTGTGTCGGAGGGGAATCGGCATTGCGCACCTTTCTTGAGTAAATTTAGCAACTAGCGGCCAGTAGCTTTCAGGTATTTGAGTCAATGGGGGTTCTTGGTGCTGTGTCCGTGATTCCAGCCATTCCCTGAAACTAACCATTTCTATGACGCGTTATGCGGATATTAATCAGTTGCGACACCCGCGTCATGGTAGAACCACATACCTTGCATGGTCTCTGTCATTTTCTCAAATGACATTGGCTTCTGCCTAAATAACACCTTCCCATTCTTTATTTCCACATCGCTTCGTTTCGTCTGCGGCGCTATTTGAAAGCTACTAGTCTTGCCAGTTCCCCACAATTACGACGGTGGATACTCACTGGTAGGTGGAGGCGGAAGCGGGTTACGGGCTTTATCTGTTTCTGAGCATGAATTGACGCGTCTATAAGACATATAAACCTACACACCTGTCTGAGAATGTTGTTCTGACATCGCCGATGGAAACGCTGTATCGCAGGGAGATGCAAGTCGCGAGGCTGAGTAGCCACAAACGCGTCTCCGATTTATTTATTATTTATTCAGATAAACATGCGTGAGAAATCGCCGAGACGCGACGCGTCAATAATCAATCGCGCAGGACCGCGTCTCTGTCGCGTTCGACATGGCCGCTAATTTCTTTCAAGCACGGGCACCAAGCAAGAAAAAGCAAACAAAGGAGAAGGAGAACATTCCAAATCCAAGTTTGCGACCATGGGTGGAAAAATAGTGAGTCCTTTCCGCGAATGATGCGCTTATCCTCGCAATAAACTGACTGAGGATGCCTAAGTCGCCCTGAAACCATCGACGACGTATCTTCCCAGGGGCACATCGTCTCGGTGCTGCAAAAGACGCTTACCTCTACCAACGTGTGATTACTTCGATGTTTATATGGCTCCTTCTCATTCGGACAGTAGCTTCCACACATGTTATTTTACGGGCCCCCCGGAACAGGGAAAACATCCACCATTCTTGCCCTCGCGCGTCAGCTGTTCGGGTGCGCCTTCACAATTCCGTGTTTGTTTTGCAAGCTCAACTCTTCTAAGGCCGGACAACTTTCGAGCGCGAGTCCTTGAGTTAAACGCCTCTGACGAGCGTGGAATATCCATCGTACGAGAGAAGATTAAGAACTTTGCCCGCCAGACGCCACGCGCAGAAAGTATCGCATCGGACGGAAAGAAGTACCCATGTCCGCCTTACAAGATCATCATCTTAGACGAAGCAGACAGCATGACACAAGACGCACAGGCAGCCCTGCGGCGAATTATGGAAAACTACGCGCGAATAACTCGATTCTGCTTAGTGTGCAACTACGTCACAAGGTACGTCCGCCGCCTACAATCTATCTATATATCACCCCAACCAACTGGCTAGGATCATTGAACCCCTTGCCTCTCGATGCTCAAAGTTTCGCTTCAAGCCACTCGACTCATCATCAGCTAGAGAACGTCTCGAGCATATTGCCGCCATCGAACAGGTTCCAGTGAATCCTGCTGTCATCTCCGCCCTTATTTCTACATCCTCAGGTGACCTACGACGTGCCATCACTTATCTACAGTCAGCAGCACGGCTCTCGGGTGCGACGAATCCGCCAACTCCCATAAATGCCTTGGATATCCAAGAGATAGCGGGCGTCGTTCCCGATGCCGTTGTACGAAGGTTTGCGCAGACCCTTGGAGTTGAGGTATCCCTTAACGGGAGTGGAGACGAGGACGTGGAGATGGCCGATGCCGCATCCTCAACCACAACAAGTACCCTCCGCGGTTTTGACCTCATTCGAGAGACAGTTAGGTCACTTATTCGAGAAGGTTATTCCGCATCACAGATATTGACTCAGGTTTGTTCCTTTGTTTTCCACATTTCATCGTAGCTGGCTTAGATATCTATTCCTCAGCTCCACGATATCATTGTTGAGCACCCGACCTTAACAGGGCGCCAAAAGTCCAACTGTGCACTCATCATGGCGGAGGCGGACAAGGCCTTGTGCGACGGCGCGGATGAGGAGCTTTGGATTCTAGAGGTGGCATTACGCGTACATAAAGCCGTCACATCCTAGATTGCACGGCTCAAGGAATGCTATGTATCTTCTTTGCGAGTATCATTCAGGCATCCAGGGCTTGTTGGTTAATGAATAGAGTGACCATGTAGCATCATGCAACAGGATAAGATAGCGCCAAGCACGCTCACAGCACTGTTCTGTAGATCACTTTTTGGGTGGGTCCGCCCAGATCGGTTTTGCGGACTCTGGGTCCACCTAAGGAATATTCGAAGAACAAAATTGTGTGATGAGAAACTGAATAGAGTGGGAAACTTACCTGGGCGTTTTGTTGTTGCTTCATGCCCTCTTCAAGTGCCAACCTTGCTTGTCGATGCTCATCAACCTTCCTCCTTAGATCAGGTGCCATAGCCTAGTATGCTATGTACTAAATGACGACTCAATGATGGAATCAAGCACACATTATATGTCTCCTCTGGAGTAGGCACCGTCGCTATTTGAAAATCGAATGGCCTGGTGAGTACGCCTCATCAACTTGAACTCACATGTAAACCAGCTCACCGCGCAACAAAGCATAGCCTAAACCCATAACTTTGAAAAGCCACGCAAGCAAAACATGAGTTTGTATGGAAAGCACTCTAACCAGTAAACGAAGTACATACTTCCCGCGCTGACCACCGTCAACTGTAACCAAGGCATCTTTCCGGACATTTTGCTCGAGTTTTGCTGCTGCCGCACAGAGTCCACAGACGCAGCAAGTCAAGTTGGAAATAACGATGACGTAACCTAAAGGTAATTATTAACGATAATATTACATAATACCTTGTCCTACGTTTAAAACCATGCCTCGAAGCAGCAGCAAGCGGAAACGCGCTCCACGCGTACAAACCGAGATCCCAGATGAAGAGGATGTTGATGTAGTCTCGGGAGCGGGAGACGACGGAGAGCCAGAACTGGATTCCGAAAAGCTTGAAGGCCAAGAAGAGAACGGTGACACCAAACCAGGCCATCGGTTCGAGGTTGAAGCAGAGATATGGGATACATTTCGGGAGGAGTTCCACGAAGGTGACGTTTCGTTCTCGTTGTCTCTTTTATGATGGCGCGCCACTGACTAGATCCATAATTTACAGCGGTCGAACAGCTCCCTTTGTACCTGCACCGGTCGTACGCGTTACTACGCGAGTTGGACGAACAGGTTACAGGTAAGCACGTCGCGTCTGTAACTTGGCTTGATAGTCAGTGATGTGTGATCACGACGTTCTAATCTAGGGCACTATGACCAGATACACCCTACCCTACAGAAATACATCGACCTACGTCGCTCGTTCGCAAACCAACACCAACAAGACCCGAACGATGTTATGAAAGAGCAAGATTCTCCGCCTGAGTCAGAGGTCAAGCCGACCTACGATGCCACCGAGGACTCTAAACCGCCTTCCCCTCTCAAATCACAATCACCAGAAACTCCTACTGGTGAGAGCGCACGTTTCTCGAGTATGACATACAGTGCCGACACAGAAGCAGCACCTCTAGGCACCACCACACGTGAGCTTTTACGACATCTAGGCTGGTTGATGGATGAGGTCGTGCGCGGGTCTCAAGAGAAGGTCGGACTCGCACAAGCCGTCTACGACTCAGTACGTAACAGAAGTTTCAGTCCTCGCTCGCTTCCCTGATGCGAGGCCTGCCCATTTAAAGGTCGACAGACACATCCGCCTCCTCGAACAATCCATCCGCGAACAGGAGATGTCCATTTCCTTCGGCCTTCGACAAGGTACTCACCCCTCTCTCCTTCCTGACCTCGCCGCACCCTCGCGTTGGGCCCGCGCGACGCGCGTCACGCACAGCCCGATACCAGGCCTCAGCGAGGACGAGGATGTTCTCGCTGGCCCCGCGATCAGCGCCGGTAGCGAAGTCACCATCGGGATGGCGACGACGACGGGAAGCGAGGGACCACGCGCGTCTTCCTCTTCTTCCAAGAAAAGCAAGAAAAGCAAGAAGAGGAGGGTAGATAAGGTGGTTTCGGAGGCGGAGGCAACTCCGGGTACCGCTACGTCCTCCACGCGCAGCTTGAGGCTTAAAGTGCCCCCGTTGAACTCGGTGCAGGGCGATGCAGCGGCTGACCCTAACGAGCCAAAGTATTGCTACTGCAATAGGGTGTCATTTGGCAATGTAAGGTTGCGTTTCTTTAGGCTCGGGATACTATCCTAACCGTGGATCATCTTCCTCTAGATGGTAGCTTGCGACTATCCTCAATGTAAGCGCGAATGGGTAAGTGCGCTCCTAGCGACGCAGTCTCTTGCTATCCTCACCACCCCGCACTTCATAGTTCCATCTCGACTGCGTAGGGTTGACGGAGCTACCGCAATCTCGGACATGGTACTGCCTGGATTGCGAGCCGCTTGTGCGGAAGGGCGAGACTTCGGGCTCAAGAAAGAGAGGGCGATGATGTTAGGAATGCATGAACGCTTTGTTTCTACCTGATGATATGCCATTGACGACCTAATCGCTTACTCTTTTGTAACAACTTGCTTTCGAATGTGTACTGCAGTTTTTTCATCGTCACATAGATCGGATACACTATATCGGTGAGCATACATCCGTCCTGGTCCCGTAAAGATACAGTATGAAAAAAAAAGTAAAGCGCTCCGGGTGTGCGGCCCCACGGCGCAACCGAGTCGGATCAGACGGAAGAGACTTGCATCCCCAGTTTCTTGGCTATAGTCTCCATATATGCGGCTTCCATGCACGAGTATCAGTCATTTGATCACGTTTTGAAAGTCCGTTCACTCACATGTGCGATTGCGGAGCGCCCAGTACTCGGCGAGCAATTCACTGAGCTCCGCTTCGCTGCGTTTAAGATGATCAGCCATCTGGGTAAAGGTTATGTTTAGCGTAAGTAGACATTTGGAGGATGAGACAAATCACGACTGACTTTACGCTCTATCTCATCTGCCTCCGCGCGGAGCTCCTCGTTGTGCTTGTCTGTGTCTCTCCTTTCAATAGCCATATTCTGATATTCTTTCTCTAGCCGTTCGATTGCCTGTTTGTTTGCTATGCGCTTATCTTCTATGTGTTGCTGGGCACGTTCAATTTTCTCTCGAGCGTTGGCTAGTTGCTTCGCCATGTGCTAATCATAGGAGGAGTCAATAAATTGAAGTATAGAACAGGTCGAAATATCCTGACCTCGGCCCTAAGTAAGCTTGCCTTCCGCTCGTTCTTTTGTTTCTCATAGCTATCGCGACTGTCTGTCAGCACCTTCTCTGAGACCACCAAAGTATGCGTTTCCTTTTCCAGGGTCTGCAGCTGCTCGACACTGGCACGGAAATCCTAATAAAAAGGCTCGAATCACCACATACGTCTCATAACAATCAAATTTCAGCACCTTCTCTATATTCAGCAAGGCCGATACTTTGGCCTGCAACTCATCGATGGTAACTTGGCGAGACATATACGTCCTTTTGTCTTCATTCGCAGTGTTACCCATCGAGGATATCGTCCGTCGAATACGTTCTGGTGATTGCACCACCCGTGAACGAACGCGGGCAACACCGTCTGTCGCAAGTGCCGCATCCGCACATACACTTTCCTGGGTTGATTGTGTGTGTGTGTGTGTGTGTCAGGAGAACCGAGAACATGACCGGACCTTTTTTTGAACCAAAGTAGATTTCTCGGCTTTCAGAGTTTCTATATCTTTCAGTAATCTCGTCTGCGTCTCCTTGTGTGCGATGAGTTGCGAGGTGATGGACACGTTTTCTTGTCGTATGTCATCCAGTTTAGGTTCATCCTCAGCTCGTTTCGCTCTATAAAATCGTTTCAGGCAACGTGAGGGGAGAAGCAAGAAAGGACGCACTTGAGTTGTGCCAATTGTGCTTCGAGCCTAGCCCGCTCATGCGACACATCCTCACGCTCCTGTATCAAATCCGCCGCCTTGCCACGAAGCTTTTCGACGAATGGCATGCATTGTTCGGAGAACTTAACAAAGTTGATAAAGGCTGATAGTATGAGCCGTGTTCTCTCTGCAGTGGGGGTGAAGATATCTTTGCCACTGAAGTCTGGCACCTTTGCGGCATCAGCAAGGCGTACTCTGCAGACTCTCAGATAATGAAACTAATATGAGACGGCGAACATACATGTGGTATACGAGGAAGTTAGTGCTGATTGCAGAACTGTACATGTCCTACGACAAAATGTAAGCCCATGACAAAGTTGTCCAAAATTGCGCACCGTGCTCGGCTCGTCGAGTGAGAAAAGAGCAGATTGTGCGGGTTCCTGAAGAGAATCCTCGTCCAGGCCAACGACTTTCTGCAAGCAGGCACAGTAGACGCTCAATACGAACTCTGGAGTTGGTTTGACAAGCTGATGATGAGTGACGGAGAGTCCCCAACCATCGAGCGAGTCAATGATGTCTGCACTTCCCATGTTGGGGTACCAATATTGATTCGCGTTCTTGTCTGATTGATTCATGGTGGTGGTTGTCGATATACAGTAAACGCGCTAGCTAATGGAACCCTGCATGGTCACGTGATCGTGATAATCGACGCGTCGATTGGATTGCCCGAGTTGGTGGCCAGTACGTTATCGATAGAACACCGTCCTCGCTTAAATGGCCCCTTGAATAACACCACCAATGTCCCAACCGAGGAATAATCTCGAGGCTTTGCAGCGTCAGATTCATCCTCAGCACAAGTCTTCATATTTTCCTCCCCCTCCTAGCCCCAAGGTATGATCTGATCTCCGCTTTCATGCGAGTTTCCTTCCGCTCAATTAATTCATCGCTCGCAAGCCCACCAAATTCAAGCCTGCAAAGACCGGATCTGCGTCCAGTGTGACGGGTACAACCACTGCCTCTGATTTCTCGCTGTCCTGTCATCTCATGGATGTGTAACTTGTAGTTCCGACGGGCAACCAGCAAGTTTCGTCCTTTGCCACTCCCGGGTATGGCAAACAAAAGCCCCGTCCGCCTGTATCCTCAGCTTTGCATGCTAACTCGAGCGATGAGGCAATTGACATAAGCTCACCGGCCACGACTTCTCCTACCTCGGCATGCTCTATACCGCACAAGCGACTGTCCTCGGACTTGGCGCCGGCGCTTCCTAATCCCCCAAAGCGCCCAAGGATGGCTCCTTCTTTCAACAAGGAAAACTTGTCCCTACCGCTCCGCAAGGGGAAAGAAAGGGAGGGGGAATCACCTACTCCGTCTCAACATCCTATAAGCTATGCCCAAGAATATTCGTCCAATGCCACTCCATCCTCATCTTCTGTGCATCCCCAAGCTGCGCCAATCTCCAGACGCATTGCCGCCCCTCGACCTTTCACTTACCACTACAAAGTGCATTCAGATTTACAAGACGTAACTTTCGTGCTATCATCATTTGTCTCATGCTAATTTGGGGTAACAGAAAACGGCTGAACAACTTCAGTCTTTGTACGATGTCAACAACACGCGCTTCCATCAAGTGCGGAGAGACCGAGATCTGTGGCGTATGCGCAGGGCCTCCGACTTTGATCCTTACATCTTAGAAGGGCTGTTGTATGTATAGTTTCGCTGACTCTTGAATCCTTCTCAACATTCTGTGAACGATAAGGGACCTTCTAGAGGACAGACTAGATGCCATCACTAATGCGATCGCTGCATGCGGAAGCGACTCGGAGGACATGCTGACCCATTATAAGCTAGCTGTAGAATCTGCCTCAACGGAACCTTCTATAACTCGCGCGCACTCCTATGATTTGGCTCGTGATTGCGAGACTACTGGGCGCGACACCCAGGTAATCGATGAAGATTTCGGCGACGATGGCGCATACATGTCCACCACTAGTCACGGGTCTACACTCGTTTCTGATATTTCCGATCATGTCCCAGGAGTCGGAGTGACTGATGACCACCGCGCACCAATCACCAAATCCACCTTAGCGTCTTCAAATGCTGCCTTCCACGTGGAGGTAAATGGCTCTGCACCCACAACAGCGGGCCTTCAATCGCCCCATCTCCCCGCTCTCATCCCTGCTGATGAACTCAATCACCGGTGGGAGGATCAACATGGGCCTGCCAGCGACGACGACCACCTTTGGAAACACATAGATGGCGACGACGACAGTGTGGAAGTCGTCTCCCCGGATGCCAATCAGCCGATGCCATTGTTTGGGGCCGTCGATAAATTGGAGCCACGTCCTGCGAAAACTCCATCAGAAGCTAGTCTCAAAGCTAGTCCTCATTACCGTGAAGTTTTAAAAAAACTCAGGAATGTTTTCCACTTGGAGACATTCAGGAAAAACCAGTTGGCAGCTGTAATATCTGCCCTCGATGGTCGCGACGCCGTTGTTTTGATGCCAACTGGTGGCGGAAAGAGCTTGTGCTACCAGCTGCCCGCCGTTTGTACGGGCGGAAAAACGGATGGTGTAACTATCGTCATTTCTCCCCTGCGGGCCCTTATGTCAGACCAAGTCGATAGGCTCCGTGCCCTCAACATTGACGTGATGATGCTCGTATCTCTGGATTCTCAAGATGGGAATACCATGCAAGAACTTCGGACGGCCTCGAAGAAGCCAAGCCTCGTCTATATAACCCCTGAGAAATTAAACAGAAGTGACAACATGAAGGCGATCTTGAAAGACCTCCATGCGAGGCGGAAACTTGCACGGTTTGTAATCGATGAAGCGCATCTCATCAATACTTGGGGATGTGACTTTCGCTCTTCGGCAGTACGCCGCCTCATTTTTTGACGATTCGCAATGCGCTAATGGAGGCTTTAGTATGGCGCACTTTATGATATTCGGAAAGAATACCCGGGTGTTCCGATCGTTGCCCTCACCGCAACTGCGACTTCCGAGGCTTTGCAGCACATTGTTACAGCCCTCGGTTTGACCGACTACGTATTTCTCTCACAATCCTTTAACCGTCCCAATCTGCGGTATAAGGTCATAATTAAGAAGAGAGATATAGAAACCAGGATCGTTCAGTTTATCAAGGAGAAGTATCCAAATGAAACAGGTATTATCTACTGTAACTCCCGTGCAAGAACCGAGGAGGTCGCCGTGAGGCTGCACAACCAAGGCCTCGCGACTAGACACTTCCATGCCGGTATGAACGATGAAGACAAAAAGAAAATTCAACAAGAGTGGCAAGTCGAAAAGATTAAAATCATCGTGGCCACAATCGCATTTGGCATGGGTGTTGATAAAGCAAACGGTAAATGCAGTCGATCGCGAACGCTGGTCTACTCCCTAACTTTCTCACAGTGCGCTTTGTCATACATTATGATGTACCGGATAGCCTTGACGCGTATGTCAAGTTCTCAAGACGTGATTCTAGTTGACCTATATTCGTCAACAGGTACTGTCAAGAGACAGGTCGCGCAGGCCGAGATGGCCAAATTGCGGATTGCATTCTTTGTAAGACTGTCACCTTCAAGATAACTGATGCACACGCTCATCCTTCTCGCCAGTCTACGGCTCTAATGACATACAGAAAAAGATCTCTCAAATTAACAAGGATCCCGATATCGATGACTCCCAGAAGGATCGCAAGAGGCAGGCCCTTTATACCGTCAATCAGTTTTGTCTCAACGAGATCGATTGTCGCCGCACGCTGATACTGAATCATTTCACCGAAAAGTTCGACCCTGCTTCTTGCGAGGGCACATGCGACAATTGCGCCTCAACAGACGAGGTCACAAACGTCGATCTTACGAATCATGCTACTCTATATGTGAACATGTTTAAAGAATTAGAGAACAAGCATTTGAAGATCACTGGACCCCAAAGCATAAACGCCTTTCGTGGCACACAGAAGCCGGAGATGGCGAGGAGGTCGTTTGACACCCTCGAGAACTTCGCTAAAGGTTCCAACCTCTCGCTCGATCTGGTCAAACGCCTATCAGATCACTTGATCGCCCGTGAGATTCTTATTACAGAACTTGAAGAGCCGCCAGATCCGAACCGGTCTCCCATCTCTTATGTCTATGTACTTGCAATTTTCTTTTACGTTGGTTATGCTATGACTCACGAGGAACTTTTCAGCTCGGGCCCAAGGCAAAAGAGTTTCTGAACAAGCCATCCTTCGTCTTAAAGATTCGCTCCGCAAGGAGAGGCATCGCCGCAGCGAGGTACAAGAAGGGTTTACAGCCGCCGGCTCTTTCATCAACCGTCTCGACCAGGAAGAAGCGCACACGAGTGGACGCTGTGGATGACCCCGTGGAGCCGTTCTCTCCCGATACTATTGAGGCCAACTTTGATGACATAGAGCTTGAGCCAGTCCCCCAAGAACCACACACTGGCACTCTGCCTCTTGTGCGAGCGTCAAGGCTCAGGGCCGCTCCAAGCATCCAATTTGTCGAACATCCAGCTGAAGGCGCCTCGGACCCCCATCTAGAATGCTTCAATGAGCTTCTTGCCCTGCGTAATAAGGTCTGAGATTTTTACATCCGCCGCTTTCTACGTGCTCAGATCATGTCGATCGTAGATCGCTGTGGAGCACAGGTGCGATCCACAAGACATCCCTGCGGACGAAATCCTGCAAACCGTAAGTTTGACCCTGCCATATGGTCCGTAGCCGATAATTTTCTCGCAATTGCTCTTTCCGGGATTGACGTGCGGCGATTAATTGCAGATATGGTCGCCTTCAAAGATGTCCTTGCAGAGGATTACGAACCCGAGGAAGTCACCAAGATGTTGAGTGTCTTTGGAGGACCCTTTCTAAATATCACATCAAGGTATGCAATGCGCATACGGTAGGCAGTTGCGACCCCTTTGGGGATCAGAACTCTCTTATCTTGCTGAAACTAGCGCCGAGAGGCACAAGCGTTTTGATTACCAAGGTGCATCTGGCAACAAACCCCTCGGAGGGCGGTAGAACGACGATGCCAAAGACGTGATTCACATATCCCACTCATCATCCTAATGTAAATTTACTGTACATTCCAGACAATTAAACGCTACGAACATGTTAATGTTTACCTTGGGTACCTTGCTGTTATATACTGTATACCTTCCTGCTGCCGAGTAATGCTATCTTGTCAACATGCATCCAAACCGATATCAGGAAAGCCAGGAGCCAGACGAATCCCACGCGCCCGGCGTCTTTTTTCCTTGGCGGGCTCCGCATTCTCCCTCTTTTCCTTTTCCGTACTCTGTCTGGCAACATCTTCATGCTCATGCTGCACCGCTTCACCTCCCTTGTTGGCCCGAGTTCGACAGTGACTTGACTTCGAGTCGGACGATGTGGCGTACACGCGAAACTGGCGAACCGGGTGAACCTGCCTTATAAAAACCTAAACTGATTCGATTCGAAGATCGGAGATCGTTACAGTACTACTGTAGTAGTTTTCGTAAGGGTTCGATTTCGAAACCAACCACTAAAGTCTCAATATAGATTTTAGAAGCAACTTCATCTTCAACATCATGGATGCTCTGGCACGCCGTCGCCTCAGCGCCCAAATCTCTTCTCTCATTTCCGCTTCATTTCTCTGTGACTTCACCTCAGAGTTGGGAGAGTTTTCAGTCGATCCGTTTATCAGCGAGATCCAGCAGAGCAAGTGCTCGACGCCACTAAAGTGCGACACGACAATTGCATTACGATCATGATTTGAGCGTCAAGGGTTTTCCCAGACAAGCAGCATCGAGGTAAGAGAGGACATTATAAATACTGTACGTACAAAAATGGAATACATGTTTTAATACCCGCCAGTGTCTTGCGAGTCCGGTGAGAAGCCATCTGCCGTCGCTGAGTATCCTCGAGTTTTGGGCAGTTGGAAATGACGTGACCAGACCTGAAAGAAGGCGTCAGAAGGTTGCGATTTGCCGATCAGGAAAGGAAGAAAGTGAAACCCACCTCCACAGACCGGGCATCCCTTGAGTGAACCGCCTTGCGCTGCCCGTGGATCCTCGATGGTTTGCAGGAAGGGTGGCACTCTACAACGCCGTCAGCTATTGGTGATCCCAGACACTGGTTCAGTTGATACGCACTTCTGCCCGGCCTCCATAAGCAAGTATTTCAAATCCAATAGCGTCTGCTCGGGTGTGTTCATATTGACGAATGTTGTCGCAATGCCAGTCTTCCCGCTACGTCCCGTGCGCCCAATTTGATGCACGTAATCCTCGATCTCCTTTGGCATGGAAAATATAATAACATGTTGGATGTCATTAAAATCGAGGCCCTTTGAAGCGATGCCAGAGGCAACCATGACGTCTTTGGCGCCGGATTTGAAGGATTTAATGGCATATTGTCGTTCCTCCTGGGCTGGGGCGATAATCAATGACTGTACGACGAACCCGCAGAAAGAAACACACTTTTTGACCCATGGATGGCAACAGCCTCGACTCCTTTGAGAAGTAAATACTCCTGTATATCATCAACCTCGTTCTTGTTGTCGCTGAAAACGATGACCGGAGGGGCAGTCTTTTGTAAACATTCAAGCAAATAGACCATCTTGGCCTCCTGTTTGACATATTCGACAACCTGCAGGACGTCGAGGTTGGCAGCACCCGCCCGGCCGACGTTGACAAGAACAGGGTGGATGAGAGATTGCTGCGCGAAATCTTGAATCTTCCGAGGCATGGTGGCGGAGAAGAGCAGTGTTTGCCTTTGGCGCTATAAGAGCACATCAGAATCGCCGTCAATAAGAGATGCAGAATTTATCACCTTGAAGAAGCTCATAATGTTTCGTACATCATCCTCAAAGCCGAGGTCAACCATTCTGTCGGCCTCATCCATACAGAAGTACTTGCAACTGTCGAAATTTATTTTCCTCTTCTCGAGCATGTCGATTAAGCGCCCAGGAGTCGCAACCACGATGTGAATTCCTTTGTTCAGGACATGACTTTGGTCGCCCATGGAAATGCCGCCCATACATAACAGTGTGTTCAATCGAGGATAGTTTCCTGAATTGGATAGCGCCTCTGTCCATTGTAGGACGTTCTCGTACGTTTGAGACGCAAGTTCGCGAGATGGGCAGAGTACAACGCCAATGGGCCCTCGCCACGAACAAATGGAAGTTTTGACTCGTCCTCAAGAGCAAGCATAATAAGTGGAAGACAAAAGGCGAGAGTCTTGCCCGAGCCGGTGAAGGCGATTCCGATCATATCTCTACCTGAAAACCTGAATTGTTGTCAAGGACACTGCTCGCATAAAGAACAAAATTCTGAAACGCACGCCACGGGTATACCCTGGAGTTGAATGGGAGTCGGAGACGTAATCCTCTTTGACTTGAGGAACTTCAATAGTGGTTGGGGTATCTTCATATCCTGGTAAAACTGTGAGCCTCCGCCTGGTAAACGTGCGGTGCACATACCTCGAATGAGTCAATTGGTGGAGGGATGTCGTCGCCATCGACAATAATGTGATGTTTCTCGCGAATTTTCTGGTTTTTCTCTTCATTCCTCGAGCGAATATACCGTGGGGGTACCCACCTACAAAGAATCTCAGCATATTATGATCGCAAGTCGTTATGGTTGCAACCCACGAAGTTCGCAAAGCCTCGGTATACTCGATGCCCTTAGCCAGTTCTCTGTCAGAAGCAAGCTTCTTTCTGCTGGCTATTGCAGCTAAAATCTGTGCATCTGCCTCTTCAGCCTTCTCTGCCTCAGTTTTTTTGGCATCTGTCAACTTGTGTCTCAATATCCCGGTTAAGTACAATGCAATAACCACACACCCTCGGATGCTTTCTTGGAGTGGACTTCCTGTGCCTCCACAAGTAGTGCTCGACCCCTCCGCACTTTTTCTCTCCTTCTCTCCTCTTCTTGTTCCTCGTCCTCTCGCTCCTCCTCTACCCTCCGTGCTTCCTTGGCATCGTCACGAGTGGTCGAAGAGCCCCAGGCAGATAACTTGGCAAGCTTCGCTTGTCTTCTCTGAGAAACCGGTATGTAAGGCTCGTAATTGTCGTCACTCTCAATCCTGAGTTGAGGCGAGGGGGAACGCTGGACGCGGCGACGTTTATGGTCGGTTGTGTCGGACATGGTTGTTGGTGAAGTCGGAGTAGATGGGCCGGGACGCGGACAACACCACTTGATGGTTTTCCCCTTTTGGACCGGCGACCGATTGCGACCGATTTGGCTGGGGCGGCGGGGCACGTGAGACCGATTTGAAGGTCACGGGCGGGATCGGCTCTCGGACCCGTCGTACTGGTGCGTCCTCCTCGACCTCCTTTAACCTCCATCGACAGCTTTGCCCTGGTTCCACACCTCTATCGTGGGCGACTCTTCTCGCGCCTGCTGCCTGCTCGCGTCTCCACAAGCAGCTCTGCAACTCTGCCGCGCCTGCACCGCAATGACTGTATGCCCGGACCTAATTGAGTCCCACCGGTCCGGGCATAAAGGCGCCGTGGACAAGCTCCAAGGCCACCATGTCGCACTCGAGCAACGCAAGGTGTACGAGGAGCCGAGCATGAGCACATTGCCATGTTCCCCATGCATTGATGCCGCTTGTGCATGTGCCCGTCATGGTTGGGATGCTCTTCGGCATGGAGTATCTATGTGCTCTCCCTCTTGAGCAGTTCCATCGGGGTGGCGTCTCGTTCCTTCCCGATCTCACGGTTCCGGACCCAACATCTTATGCAGTACTACATCTTACACAGGGACTGTATACTGTATCTATATGTGAATTATACATGATACAGAGTAACAAATATGGAAGCATGCGACATGAGACAGAGGCGAGTGGGGAAGCCGGGGGAAACCCCAGCCCTAGACTTTAAATGACAATATGAGAACGTGAGACAGTCATCCCGAAAGGCAATCAAGACGCAGGTGTTTGCAGCCGTCATGAAGTACGATGAGTTTGTCGGGTGTGGAGGGCGGGATGGTGGTGACCGGAACAGGATGGTGCTGTCTTGATCGGTGGTTGTCCGGTTGCTGAGCATCTTCATGAAGGCTTCGTACTCAATAGGGACTCGACTCCACTTGTGCGATCCACTACAAGCTTCTCATAGACCTCCGCAACGTCTTGAGGAATTCGATTGGATGGAAGTGAGTCCCTTTTTCAAAGATGCCTTGCGGCTGTGGCCAGTCAGGTAAACTATCATTGTCGCCTTTCTTCACGATCTGGCGGGCACCATCAGCACAGTAGCCCTTCTTATGGTTGTCGGTGCCACCGGGAAACATGAGTCAACGTGGACCCAACAATCTCTCACCGCGGCCAGACTGGCAAGTAATGATGAACGAGGTTGCTTTGCACCAAGGATCAAGTCCGCATCTAAGCGCAAATGGTACATTCGTCGACGGTCAGCATCTCACGGAGGCTGCAGTGAATACTGCTATTGGTAAGATCGTTACCAGTGGATAAGTGATGGATCTAACCATTCAAAGTTGATTCGGATAAAAACATTGTACTTTCCCATCTACTCGAGTACAACAACGAAAGCCTTCAATGGTCCGCAGATCAGCGTATCGAGCGTCTTGGGGTTGGGGTTGAGGTTGGGGGCGCAGGTGTGGGCACGACACTACAATTCTGAATCAGGGTGAGCGGTGAGCAAGGCGACCACTACAGACCGGAGAGGGCGTGTGAAGAAGATCCCTACCTTGTCTGTATATTTTTTCTAACCGCCTTCGCGGTGGGAACCCCCGGGTATGAAGATGTTGCCCGTTTTTTGGCGACCGTAAGTCACTGGCACGGGCGCGGGATCGGCTCTCTGACCGCCATTATCCGATGTCCTGCGTCCCTCCTTTAACCTACTTCCACATCTCTGTCTCCCATCTCCATCTTCTGCCCGACTCCGATGCATCAAACGAGAGGCTGGCCGGGACGTTGCTAGTTCCTAAATTCACACTAACCCTGTTGCACCAGCTTCCCCTCTGATCCCAATCCGATGCTCTTGGGTCTTGACACACTCTTGCAGTGCTGGGGCTCGCCGTTTGGTCCCCTGCTGGCTTGTTCTCGTTGATGCTCGAGCTTGACAACTGTGGTGGTAAACTCTTTGTACTGCTAATTGAGCATAGTGAACATGAGACTAATCATGAGGCTATGAAGATGAAAGAGAAGTGGAGCGAGGACTGATAAGCAAGGACACAAGTGCATAGGGCACGTCGCGTTTGACACTAAGGGAGCAGATCTCTAAAGGCTAATCAAAGGGAGATGAAGAGGGCGACACTAAGGTACAACGGAGCTGTCAGAGACAGGAGAACTATGGATGAAAGAGGAGGAGAACTTATGATATAGTATGAACAACAAAGAAAGAGGATGATAAAGAAGAGAGTTCAGTAGAAGATATGTGCGAGGCTGCAAGCGAGCGGCAGGCCTGGCACCAATGCGAGGTGTCACCGCCCCCCACGTCGAAATCGAGCACCCACATACAATACTATGACAGACATCTGCTACAACTCTCGCTCCCATGATTCCATCTTAGTTATTAGAGTTATTAGATGGCCCCATGGCAGATTGAGATGGTCTTTTTTAATCCCCTCAGGGGCCACAGTCGACAAATTTTCAAAGGAACAAACAGGAAGTAGATCCACCAAAGGCGTATTGACCATTTGTGCGGAACACCCCGCTCCTTGAACATTACACAATGTGCCAGACCTGTAGCCGGGAATCAAAATAAGACGATTGAAAGCAAAAGGAGATGATTTAGAGTATTCTGTCAACTGAAATGAATGGGTCGGTAAAATGTTCATAAGAGAGGGGCATACGAGGCTGTCCGCGGTGTGTTTCTGGAACTGTGATACCTCTACTCTTGTCTGAGTGACAATGCCAACCTTGAGAATACCAATCATTATCAGGGAAGCTGAAATCAATAACAAAATACTGTTGACAGACCATGAAGCGTTGCTGCGCCTCATTCAGACGATGATCGTAGGTATCAAGGATGTCTTCGTTTCGATTTAACCGAAACAGACGTGATATCCAACCTCGCTCCATAATAGGCACCATGGCAGCGCGAACCTCCGACAATTGGCTGGTAACACGTAACATCAGATCATGATAATGCCACTGATGGACTCGGCGAATGGTCCAAGACTCACTCCTTATAAGTACGGACGCGTTCAAGCATCAGAGGCGGCATATTTGATTGGTCGTGATCGACGTCTTCGGCCAAGGTTGCTGAGTGCTGTAACAAGGATTGTGCTCTCTCTTTCGACTCCTTCACGCGCTAGAGAGTTATAGAGCAATTGGTTAAGAAAAGCACTTCCGAACGAAGGAGGATATATTGTTCTACCTTGGCAGTATCCAATAGAGCAGAGACGCCACTAACGACTCCGTTCAGAATAGGCACAGAAGACCCCGGTTTCTCCAGAACCTTCAGAGTTGTCGAAGCAACATCAACACAGGTTGATGACACGCGATCGAGACGGGACTTCAATCCGGAGAAACGGAAATGGCGTCTGAATAATTTCGACTCGAGTGTACGGGAGTGTGGGTCTGGTGGGGCCGTTAAAGCTCCGGCAGAGACGAAAGGGGTGTCAAAGCCAGAACGTTGTGAACACGCCTCCTCGAACTTCTGTTGTACGTCACTCAGACGTTTATCAAAGTCATTGAAACCATCTCGATGGCGGTTTAATCGGAAAAGGCGTGATATCCAACCTCGCTCCATGGGACGTTCCATGGCAGCGCGGATCTCAAACAAGAGTCTGATGGGATGTAACGTCAGATAAATGCCAATGGTGTACCCCAGAAGTGTTTCCAAGACGTACTTTTCAAAGCTACGAATGTCGCCAAGCATGAGAGGCGGTATATTGAACGGATCGTGTCCGACTGCTTCAGCCAAGGTTCCTAGTACTTTGAGTGAGCGCTGCGACCGGGCTTCCGCTTCTTCCTTCGACTGTTCCACGCGCTGCAAAATTTGGTAAAACATACGCCTTTGTAGAAAGCCAACACTTTTCTCTACCTTTGCAGTCTGCCATAGAGCTGAGACGCTGCTAACGGCACTCTTCACACGAGTCTTCAGATGGGGATTCGGAAGAACATCCACGGATTCCTGCAGAGCCCTGAGGAATTCCTGAGCATCATCAACATGTGAGGCAGATGACGCAAGATCGGGATGGAAGTTCTGTCTGAAAAGGAATGGAAAGTCAGGACGGTCCGGGGGACCTCGGTACCAATTGGTGTAATTGAGGTTAGCACACGATCCAGATGCTTGCCTCTGCGTCGATCCCGCATGCCATATTCGGGTGTCGCCATCAAGCCCAATATGAGGCAAGCAATTGAAGGGTTGGGAGGGCGAGATCACTTCATTAACAATGGCGCGTCGTCGTCGGGGCTCCTCTCTGAGCACATCCTTGTTGGGGATGTCCCTAAGCAGGGAGAAGCGCATTCCGTTTACGCCAGAGCTCGCGACCGACGGGAAAGGACGAAGGGTCGTGAGGCGGGAGACAATGAATCTCGGATGGTTATAGGGCGGGCAGATTTTCGGGAGGATGATATCGGGAATGCAATGGGCGACGGTGCAGTGTGCGGTAAGGCTGCGGGGCAATAAACCTCGCTTTTATCTAGGACTGCCAGTGCCTCGTGGCTTCGGTCAGCCGGGTCAGGTGGTGTTCACGCATTTCGTGCTGTGCCAAAAACTCGTGTTTGAAATGAGGAAGGCGTGCGGCAGCACAGCCTGACGAAGGCTTGCGATCAGACGTTATCGCACAAGGACGTTTGAGTTGATGTCCGAGTCAATGGCAATGTAATGATTTACTTAGGAGTTAGCTGTAAATAGAGCGATTGAATATCGAGGTGATGGGTTGTCTACGTGGATGACTGTCTTGTGCTGGAATGTCAGTTGCTATGTACCACTCTCTTATGAGGAAGTAACATTTATGCATGTTAACCCGTTAACGTTGGACTTGTGGCGGTTTCCCCGCCCCTCCCTCACCTACCATCAGTACTTAATCAGTACTCAGTACGTGTCTGTTTTTTTTCCTTATTTTTTCTTTTCTTTTCAACCACCGCAACTGGCAGTCTGATCTGGAAAATCGAAAACCCGAAATGGTTTGACGCCCGACGGCGGAAAAGGCGCCGTCAAAGTCACATTCCTATGTGGCTAGAGTTAATTAATCCCGTTCCGTCGCTCCGACCGAACCCACAGTTAGTAAGTGCCCGAGAGGGATGGAAATGTGAAGAGAGGCTGTGCGTGTGATACCATACGGATTGCGTGCTTCACAATGGAATGGGGTTTGTGAATCTGAAGTTCTGAATGGAACGTGAGATCGCGTGAGATGCGATGCGATTGTTATTAATAATGTGATGTGGGATGAGAATCCGTTATTATTTGTGCTGCATCGTGTCTGTCCTACATGCAGCATGCATACTAGTAGTACTGCATACAGGCTGTGTAATTGGCTTCGGGAACCAGGGGAAGCTATAAAGCCTGGTGAAGTATAACTGAACGGCGGCGCCAGGCGGCCAGGGGTCTGGAACAAGATTGCCTGCTGGCCTCCCAATCCCGAATGCCTATCAACAGCTGCAGCATGAGGTTGGGGTGAAGATAGGAAGTAAGAATTAAAAAAAACTTGTTACAGTAGGAGTTGGAGGATTACATCCACCTGGGGCTGAGTTGAGATCTGCAGTGGTCTCAGTTTTCGCTCCTCTGGTCGTTGTACTCCCTCTCGAAGAGCTACAGACCGCCTTCCTCAAATGTCTATGTAAACTGCTGGAAAAAGTCGTAACACAAAGGATGCCACACGACATCGGGCCTTCAACCTGTCCCCAGTGACTAGTGACTAGTGGCTCCCCACTGTCAGTCCACTGTCCCCACCAACCAGTTCATCGCCCGCCCACTGGCACACAGGCCTCACCCTCACACATGACATTGATACAGCCCACGCGAAGGGATGCTGCTGCGGCTCCTTACAGTTTGATACCCAGGGGTTCTTCGACAACATCAACCACGAAACACTGGTCCACACATTCTGAATCGTAGGGTTTGCCGAAAATATCTGCCAATGGCACACATCGTTCCTTGCAGGCCGCGTCGCGCCGTCGTCAGACGTCCAACCGAGATTCAATCGATTCACTTCTGACCCAATCGACATCACAGTGGGCGAACCACAAGGCTCCCAAATCCCAATCTCCCTCATTCTTACTAGTCACGAGCCAGTCCTCGACTCCTCGCCCTCCGTTACTGCCATACCCTTCTTCTCGTCCAGGACCTGCTTCCGGCGCAACACCTCGACGAGCACGTCATCCATAGGAATCTGATCCTGCGCCTAATAGTAGACCCCTGCGACAACAGCAGCAGCATCGGACTTCGGTTGCTCTTAGCAAACCTTAGTTCTTGGCCCGGCCCTGGAACTGGTCATAATTCGTCCCGGAAGGCCAGCGTTGGGAGGCTGTCGTCCCTTCTCTAGCATAGTTTCTACAGATTCTACTAACCCTGGCCAGAACCCACCTTACGGACCTGCTATGTTTGCGGAAATGGAATTCAAGGCGCAAAGGCGGAGGAGAAGGAATGTGTGATCGTGATGCCTCCGTGTGCGCATGTGTGCTGAATGGTTGTAATCCGGTAACTTGGACTTTGTTCGTGGTTGATTCATAATTTGAAGATTTTCATTCGTTCCTGCCATTAGCTTGGACTTTTCTTTTAACATATGATTGGGCCAGCTTAAAGGGGTTTGTCCTGATAAAGCTCAAAAATGCCATGCGTGCTTGCAGCCCCCCTCGTTTCTCCTTAATGCATGCTGGAGAGATGTTCGAGCTTCAGGAGTTAAATGGAGAATGCATGTCGGACTGCCAGTAGGCTTGTCGAGCTGAAGGAAATGTGACCGTCCTTTTGGCTTGACACTGCGAAGCTTCAGCCGTCATTGCTTCTTCCCCCCGCACATTGTTATTGATTTGGTTGACCAACGACTCGGACTCGGGGATTGAAGACGATAACCAGGCGTCCCTGGTATGGCGCTGAATTTAAAGTGAGAGAGAGTACAATTATTAGAAACGCGGTCGATCGATATCTCCAGTCGGGGAGACAGTTGATCGTTGAGCCTTGGGCTCATATCCAGACCGTCCCTGGTATGGCCAAGAGCGAATAAACATAAACACAGACACAGAGCGGGGTAGGGACAAGCAGAAAAAAGGAAAAACTGAAGAGAAAAGAACTTTCAAGCATCTATTTTTTAATCCCCTCAAGGACCACAGTCGACAATTCTCCAATGAACAAAAGTGATCGCTGAGCACTCGCAGCTAGAGGGAGGTCTCGAATCATCCGTGTAGAACAGCCACCGCTTTGCAATGTGCCGGAGCTGTAGCCGGGAATCAAAATAAGACGTTAAAAGCAAAAGGCGATGATTTAGAGTATTCTGTCAGCTAAAATGAATGGGTGGTAAAATGGTCATAAGAGAGGGGCATACGAGGCTGTCGGCGGTATGTTTCTGGAATGTGACCTCTACTCTATCTGAGTGACATACCAACCTTGAGGATACAATCATTATCAGCAAGCTGAAATCAATAACAAAATACTGTTGACATACCATGAAGCGTTGCTGCGCCTCGTTCAGACGACGATTGAACGTATCAAGGATATCTTCATTTCGATTTAGTCGAAACAGACGCGATATCCAACCTCGCTCCGTGATAGGCACCATGGCAGCGCGAACCTCCGACAATTCGCTGACAAAACATAACATCAGATAATGCCAGGGTTGGACTTGGCGGATGGTCCAAGACTCACTCCTCATAACTACGGACGCGTTCAAGCATCAGAGGCGGCATATTTGATTGGCCGTGATCGACGTCTTCGGCCAAGGTTGCTGAGTGTTGTAACAAGGCTTGCGCTCTGTCTTTCGACTGCTTCACACGCTACAGAGTGATGGAGTAATTGGTTTAAAAATGCACTTCCGAGTCCTAGAGAAGGAAGAAATATCGCTCTACCTTGGCAGTATCCAATAGAGCAGAGATGCCGCTAACGACTCCGTTCAGAATAGGCACAGACGACCCCGGTTTCTCCAGAACCTTCAGAGTCGTCGAAGCAACATCAGCACAGGTTGATGATACGGGATCGAGACGGGATTTCAATCCGGAGAAACGGAAACGGCATCTGAATAGGTTCGACTCGAGTGTATGGGAGTATGTGTCTGGTGGCACCCTTGAAGCTCCGGCGGAGACGAAAGGGGTGTCAAAGCGAGAACGTTGTGAACAGGCGTCCTCGAAATTCTGTTGTAGCTCACTCAGACGTTCATCAAAGTCATTAAAGCCATTTCCACGGCGGTTTAATCGAAAAAGACGTGATGTCCGACCTCGCTCCATGGGACGTTCCATGGCAGTGCGTATCTCAAGCAAGAGTCTGATGGAATGTAACGTCAGATGAATGCCAACGATGTACTTCACAAGCGTTTCCGAGACGTACTTTTCAAAGTTACGAATGTCGTCAAGCATGAGAGGCGGTATATTGAACGGATCGTGTCCGACGGCTTCGGCCAAGGTTTCTAGTACTTTGAGTGAGTGCTGCGACCGAGTTTGGGCTTCCTGCTTCGACTGTTCCACGCGCTACAAAATTTGGTAAAATATACACCTTTGTTGAAAGCCAACACATTGCTCTACCTTTGCGGTCTGGCATAGAGCTGAGACGCCGCTAACGGCACTCGTAAGATAGGGATTCTGAAAAGCATCCGCAGATTCCTGCAGAGCCCTGAGGGAAGATTCCTGAGCATCATCATTTGAGGTGGATGATGCTAGATCGGGATGGAATTTCGATCTGAAGGAATGGAAAGTCAGTACGGACCTTCAAGTTGACGGTCCGTGGGTATTGGAGTATGGCAGGTGGCGTACGATCCAAATGCTTGCTTCTGTGTCGATCCCACATGCCATATTCGGGTATCGCCATCAAGCCTATTATGAGGCAAGCGATTGAAGGATACGGACGGAATGATATCGTATAAGAGCGAGATCACTTTGTTATCAATGGCGCGTCCGAAAGATCGTCGGGGCTCCTGCCTGGACACATCCTTGTTGAGGATGTCCCTACGCAGGGAGAAGCGCATTCCGTTCACGCCACCGCCCGCGACCGACGGGAAAGGACGAATGGGTCGCGAGGCGGGAGACAATGTCACCCGGATGATTATGGGCTAGGTTGTTGGGAGGGTGATATTAGGGATGCAAGGGATGACGGTGCAGTGTATGGTAAGGCTGCGGGATGATTAACTTCGCTTTATCTACTGGTAGGGACCGCCTGGTGGCTTTGGTCAGGTGGCAGTCAAGTATCTTGTGCCGGAATGTCAGTTGCGGACTGAAATTCCCACTACCTCGCACATTTGTGGATCTGAAATTCTGAATGGAAGGTGAAATGCTGAGATGCGACGCGATTGTTAATCGTTTCTGCCCTATACCAAAAAAAATTACGAGTAGTACCTGTATTAGGGACGCTCCGCTTCGCCATCCGAATACGCTACGCTGCGTGATAATTGTCTATTTTGCAAGGGCTGTAACTGTTTGTCGGGCCTGTTTTGCTCGCGTAAGTAATGGCTTTGGGCACCGCTGGCCACGGGAAAAGCCTCTTTCGGGGGTCAAGCTGGTCAAGTATGACGGCGCCTGGGCTCTGGAACAAGATTTTCGAGGTGGGAGAAGATGGAAGTTAATCCCTTCGTCTGAGCGTCCCCCAGTGGTCGCTCGCCCCAAAGCTAGGCAAGACCGACTACTCCCTCCTGGTCCCCACCAACCAGTTCGGCCCACGCACACTCCTCGACAGTTCACACAGGCCTCACACTCTCACACGACATCGCTGCAGCCCACACAAGGAAGGTTTCTGTGGCTCCTACAGTTTGATATCCAAGGGTTCTTGACAACATCAACCACGAAACACTGGTCCACACATTCCGAATCGTATGGCATACATCGTTCCTTGCAGGCCGCGTCGTCCAACCGAGATTCAATCGATTCACTTCCGGCCCAATCGACATCGCAGTGGGCGAACCACATGGCTCCCAATCTCCCTCATTCTCTCAAGCGTCTATCATAGACATTCCCACTGTTACGGCAAGCCAACCGATGGTCCGACAGCCTTCTCTGCATGTGTGTGGACGATGGCTACATTCTCACATGGGGCCAGTATGGGGCCCCTCCTATCGGCTGGTACGCACCCGTCTTATCTCACGCCACGCTGACTGCCTAGTCTGGCTCGAAAGAGACTCAAAGAGTCGGTCTTGCCTTCGAAGGTGACAAGACCGAAGCGATTTTCTATAGCCTCACCCGAGCCAGCCAGACACCCACAGACATCCTAGGCAGTGTAACGTGGGCTGTCTGGGCTGCGCTCGCACAGACCGCTCCGACGCGTACCATTCCACATTCCTGAATTCTGAGCCGCCCGGAGCGCCCCATTTCGGTAGGATCTTCGATGCGCCGACTCTATTCCGCCCAGGATCGCAAAGCAAGGCTCGGGCTAACGAGTCGTGCCATACCCCTTTCCATCTCGTGCACGTCGTTCTTTTGCTTGGTACTTTACTGGCATCGGACTCTCCCTTATACCTAATACGATATAGTATCTTTATCTGTATTGAGAGCGCCGCGCGCTGGAAGCCACCTAGTCAGCCATAGCACGGCCAAATCGAACCTCTGCCAGTGTAACTGACAACATTGCCTCAATATGACCTGAAGTGCTATCTCTGTCCCGGAAATGAACGTGCCAAAGGTCAGAGAAATGAGACGCATGAACAAACTATGCTGTAGTCCTTCCGCCTCCGAGTCCCATTGCCCGTGGCTCCCTAACTACCCAGCCCGTGGACGGCCGATGCGATGTTTCTCGCCTTTTATCCCCGACATGACCTTACGTTAGGCTGCCTTTAGTGGATATCGCTCGTATCATGGGCGAATGGATTGCTAGAACCCGAGAGGGTATCAAATTTGTGCAAGTCTTTGAGGTTTCCACCTTCCTCCATCTGATAGGACAGAACAAAGGTGCGACGATGGTTGTTCAAATACACATCCTCACGTACAAGTCTGGTCACGCAGTGTGTGGTACCGTCCATCCCAGGCACGAAGTTTACTTCTTTGCAATATTATGCGATGAATCCAGACGTTGTACGGTCACATGTGCCAACGCGGCCATTCGAAATTCTATGTGAGTAATGTATACTACGTCTTACGTGCCAATGGGACCCCTTCAGTGCTCCGTCATCATCGACAATTCGACATATCTCATTATTACTCCATCTTACCGAGACCGAGAAACTGTCGTTTGCGAACATCCTCTCCATGATCACCAAGCTATATGACAACCTATTCTCGTGTTCGTTCGCGAGCTCTACTGGCATCCATCAAAGGCCTATACCTCCCGAGGACGAATATATCGATAGCGGTGATGAAGCCAAAATAGCACATTTCCACGTCCCCGGGCCCCCACTTTTACGAAGGGTGTCTGTTCGGAAGTTCTTGGTTGGGTATATGTCTTGCCAGTTGTCTTGTCATAGGCTACTTACATCGAAGAAGCAGACAGTCTGAGTCGACCTTTCGGACTTTTGGCCGGAGCGCAACGCGACACCACACCCAAACAAGCCGCTAGTCGATTGAGAGCTTGTCACGGTCCGGAGGTTCATTACTCGGATAGATAAGAAGCTTATCATAGCCTACGTAACGAGCAGCCTCCTAGGAGTTACGTCGATTGATGGCCGCGATGAGTAGGTGGGTCTGTCAATGTCACACCCTTCAATTGCTGATGCGATGTCATGACTGACTCAGACTTCACTTCTTGTAGACTACCCATGGACATATTGTTTGTCATAGCCCTGCCTTGTTTTGCTCACTTCTACATCCGCATAATAAATTCTTTGGTAAATGATGGACATGTGAACCGACAATGATCGAGTGCTGTTGTGAGCCAATTCAAAAGCAGTGACATGGCTGACTTTTATTCGAGTGACACCTCTTCCCCCCATCTCGAAGGATGGCTGAGGAATTTGACCCCGCTGTACACTCTCATCGTCGCTGTAAGTTCGGCTACCTCGTCCAACGGCGCAAACTCATATTCGTCTCGGTAGACAACCCGCTCACCGGTGATCGGGTACTGGTTTCAGACCCGCACCGCATGAAACATCCATGGAACGGTCAAGTTGAACCACCTCAGTCGGTGTCTTTGCCTGAACACGATCCAAACTGTTTCCTTTGCCCAGGAAACCAACGTGCGAACGGCCAGCAGAATGGGTACTATGAGTACACCAAGCTCTTTCCAAATGACTATGCGTCCGTCATTCCCCCACCGCATCCAGTTAACCTCTCTATGCCACATCCGCTGCTCGCTAGTGAGCCTGTGGTTGGCGCGTGCGACGTTCTTGTTTTCCATCCGCGCCATGATCTGACGCTCGCGCGACTTTCGCTGGAAGACATCGCACGCATCGTTGACGAGTGGGTTAGCGTATATAAGCGTCGCGGGTCTCAGGAATCCATCAAATATGTCCAGATATTTGAGGTTGGATATTCTTTCAAGAAATTCGGGGTTGAGACTGACGATGTGGTTATTCAGAACAAAGGCGCCATGATGGGATGTTCGAACCCTCATCCACACGGACAGATATGGTCTCTAAGTCACATTCCCACAATCGCAGCTACAGAGCTTGCCTCGCTGAAATGCTATGCGGTCAAACCCGATGTTACGTCTTCTGAAGCTCCTCGCGGTCCATTTGGCCGGCCTTGCCTCCTGTGTGAATATATTCACTATGAATTGGGAGTTTCCGAAGATCAAGGTCGCGTTGTTGTTCGTAACGAACACTTCGTGGCGCTCGTCCCATGGTGGGCTGTTTGGCCCTTCGAACTCTTCGGTGAGTAAGAACGCCATGCTTGGGACTCCCTGACCAACTGTTCTCTGAAGTTCTCCCATATCATCGACATATCCCTTCGCTGGCTCATTTGACTAACAAAGAGAAGCTGTCTCTTGGGAACGTACTCTCACGAGTCACAAAGCGCTACGACAACTTGTTCTCTTGTTCATTTGCATACTCTATGGGGATACATCAGAGGCCGTTACCTCCTCTTGAAGAAGACATTCAAAACACTGATGACGAAGAGAATATTGCACATCTGCATTTCCATTTCTTTCCGCCTCTGTTACGAAGCGCATCGGTCCGAAAATTCCTCGTCGGGTCAGTGCGGCGTTTATCGTTTGATCCACGCCGGTCCTAACCGAATCGCTGGTAGATTTGAGCTTATGGGTGAATCGCAGCGTGATTTCACACCCGAGCTTGCAGCGCAGCAACTGAGGGCATGTTCGGATGTCCATTACCTGCAGTAAGTATATTCCATGGAGACTCATGGAGTAGAAGACCGGGTAGTAGTGGCAAATAATAACATTTTTGATTACGCGATAAAATCTCCAGGGCGATGCCCTTTCTCGACCTCAAAGCCAATTAGAGCAACCTGAACACCGTATGACGTACAGTAGTAGCAGTACCATGCCGCTGTTTCGTTGTCGTAGGACAGACACGACGCAGCACAAATAACGGATTCTCATCCCATCACATCAACAATCGATTGATCGCATCGCATCTCACCTTCCATTCAGAATTTCAGATCCACAAATGAGCCTCCCCCGCCCGATTTCCATTCCATTCCGTGAAGCACGCAACCCATGCATGGGCCCAGGTCCCAGTACATGAGTGTCTACACGTCTACACATACACAGCCCCTTCCCCTTTCTCTTCACATTTCCATCCCAGGTTCTGCGGTCGGAGCGAACGGGATAAACTGAGACTCGGACAACCTACTACAGTAGTAGTCACAGAGAGAACGTCTTTTCTAACTGCCGTCCGGGCGTCAAACCAATTTTCGGTTTTTGGGTTCCAGATCACCTGTTGCGGTGGTTGAAAAGAAAATATGCAAAGTTACTCCGCAACTCAAATTACTCAAATTCTAGCACAAGAGACTCATCACCGTGGGCAATCATCACCATGCATCACCGGATCACCCTCGATATTCAATCCCTCCATTCGTAGTTAACTCCTAAGTAAATCATAACATCGCCATTGACTCGAACATCAACGCGTCCCAAACCTCCATCAGGCTATACTGCACGCTTTAATAAATTTAAACAGGGGTTTTTGACACAGCACGAAACGCGTGAACGCCACCTGACCAAAGCCATGAGGGAGTAGTGAGTCCCTAGATAAAAGCGAGGTTAATCGTCCCGCAGTCGTACCGTATACTGCACCGTCGCCCCTTGCATCCGCACAAGGGGCATCCCCCCCCCAACAAACCTGTCCACCCTATAACCGTCTGAGATCCACCGTTTCCCGTTCCCCGTCTCTTTCCCGTCGGTCGCCACCGCTGGCGAGTGGAATGCCCTCCCCCCGGCCTAGGGACATCCTCAACGAGGATGTCCCTAGACAGGAGCCCCGACGACCTTTCGGACGCGCTATTGTTGATGAAATGATCTTGTTCTTATATGTCACCATCTCGTTCCTATCCTTCAATCGCTTGCCTCGTGCGGGATCGACGCAGAAGCAAGCATTTGCAATTGGATCGTGCGTCACGCGTCAACCGCAATACTCTACCAACTGGTACCACGGACCGTCCAGGTCCGTACTGACTTTCCATTCCTTCAGATCGAAATTCCATCCCGATCTTGCGTCATCTGCCCTACATGTTGATGATGCTCAGGAATCCCTCAAGGCTCTGCAGGAATCTGCGGATGCTCTTCCGGATCCCCATCTGAAGACTCATGTGAAGAGTGCCGTTAGCCACGTCTCGGTTCTATGGGAGACTGCAAAGGTAGAGCAGAGTGTTGGCTTTCTACAAAGGTGTATGTTTACCAAATTTTGTAACGCGTGGAACAGTCGAAGAAAAAGCAAGCCTGGTCACGGCGCTCACTCAAAGTACTAGAAACCTTGGCTGAAGCAGTCGGACCCGACTCGTTCAATATATCGCCTCTCATGCTTGACGACATTCGTAGCTTTGAAATGTACGTCTCGGAAACACTTGTGGTGTACATCGTTGGCATTTATCTGACATTACATTTCATCAGACTCTTGCTTGAGATCCGCACTGCCATGGAGCGAAGTTGGACATTACGTCTATTCCGATCAAACCGCCGTGAAAATGACTTTGATAAACGTCTGAGTAAACTGCAACGGAATTTCGAGGAGGCATGTTCACAACGTTCTGGCTTTGACACCCCTGTCGTCTCCGCCGGAGTGCCATTAGACTCATACTCCCATACACTCGAGTCAAACCCATTCAGAAGCCGTTCCCGTTTTTCTGGATTGAAATCCCGTCTCAGTCTTGTGTCATCAACCTGTGTTGATGTTGCTTCGACGACCCTGACGGTTCTGGAGAAACTGGGGTCTGCTGTGCCTATTATAAGCGGAGTCGTTAGTGGCGTCTCTGCTCTATTGGAAACTTCCAAGGTAGAGCGACATTTCCTTCTTCGCTAGGAAGTTCTTTTTTTAACCGATTACTCTGTAACTCTTTAGCGTGTGAACCAGTTGAAAGAGAAAGCACAAGCCTCGTTACAGCACTTAGCAACCTTGACCGAAGATGCCAATCAGGACCAATCAAATATGCTTGAACTCCTCCGTTACGAAGAGTGAGTCTTGGACCATTGCCAAGTCCATCATCGGCATTATCTGATGTTACGTTTTTGTCAGCGAATTGTCGGAGGCTCACGCTGCCTTAGTGCTTATCATGGGGCAAGGTTGGATATCACGTCTCCTTCGATTAAATCGAAATGAAGACATCCTTGATACCTTCGATCGTCGTCTGATCGAGATGGACAAACGTCTCACGGTCTGTCAACAGTATTTCGTTATTGATTTCAGCTTCGCTGATAACGAATGGTATCCTCCAGGCTAGTAATCTCGCTCAGATAAAAACAAAACTGAAGCATATCGCCGACAGCCTCGTATGCCCCCTCTCTTATGACCATTTTACCGACCCATTCATTTCAGCTGACAGGATACTCCAAAACACGATCACGATCATCACCTTTTGCCTCCAATCGTCTTATTTTGATTCCCGGCTACAGCTCAATCACATTGTGCAAAGCGGTGGCTGTTCTACACGGATGATTCGAGACCTCCCTCTAGCGTGCGAGTGCTCAGCAATCACTGGTTTGTTCATTGGAGAATTGTCGACTGTGGTCCTTGTGGGGATTAAAAAATAGATGCTTGGAGGTTCTTTTCTCTTCAGTTTTTCCTTGTTTCTGCTTGAACCCTACTCTGTGCTACCCGTATTTAATACCTTGTTCTGTTGTTCTGTGGTCTGGATATTCCTCGTATTTAATTCAACGCCATACCAGGGATGGTCTGGTTATGGTCTTCAGTTCCGAGCCGTGATCAACCAAATCAATAACAACGTAAGGGGAAAAGAGCAATCACGGCTGAGTATCGAGCCAAAAAGTGTAATGGCAGGAACGAAGAAAAAAGCAATATGATATATGAAAATCAAGAATCAACGACAACAAAAACCCAGGTTATCAACAAATGAGTACACCAAGCTCTTTCCAAATGATTATTTGGCAAAACGCTACGACAACTTGTTCTCTTGTTCATTTGCATACTCTATGGGATACATCAGAGGCCGTTACCTCCTCTTGAAAGACGATCAAATCACTGATGACGAAGAGAATATTGCACATTTACATTTTACATTTCTTTCCGCCTCTGTTATCGAAATACCTTGTCGGGTGTTGTCATTTGATCCGCGCCGGTCCTAACCGAATCGCTGCTAGATTTGAGCTTATGGGTGAATCACAGCGTGATTTCACACCCGAGCTTGCAGCGCAGCGACTGAGGGCATGTTCCGATGTTCATTACCTGCAGGTGGATTCAATGGACGTAGTACAGTGTATCACGGGACCTTGAGACACCACGGCTCCTTGATACACTTATAGGGAAACTCCGTCAATCAAGCCAGATTCCTTAGCTAATTTTTTTATGGATGGAAATACATAAGACTCATATTCTGGCCAACTTTTAGAGAAAACAGATGATGGTGTGTTGAGCAGGATTTATGTACGGTGCAATATTGAGCAGAAGTAGGGTTACCAGAGCATAACTGCTCCGGTAGACTCCACAGGGTTAACACATTGCGTTTTCAATCCAGAAATATATTGTCTAGTCTACTACCATAAAGTTCGCAGCTTGGATCGTGGTAATTGGTCAAGAAATGCAGTGTCCATCAGTGCTGCAAATGAGTGTGACGTTTTGATCATGGAGCGATCACATGCAACTGCTCAATGGAGTGATTGCCGCGTCACGTCTTAATTCCCACACGCACAAAAATCGTATGTGGAGCACCCGTCACAGCCCGTCACACTGTCTCAAGGTCCCGGAAATTATGGCAATTCGGTGCATCTTTTTGTTTTGCTTCTGTGGTTTCTGCATCATCACTCTCGTTTTGCCCCAAAAAATAGGAATAGCAGTGTAATATACATTATTTCATGTCTAGTGACTCAGTTTCAGAAATCAGAGAAGTTGCGGAAATTGAAATGGAATTATGTTTTGTGTCTCAAGGTCCCGTTATACACTGTAGTGCCAAATAAAAATGTTTTTGATTAGGCAATATAATCTCCACCCATACCCGATAATCGAAGTTCGATGATCTAAATTGAAGCATCCCGTCACGGTCGTTGTGCAACCAACTTTTCATAAACCATGAGCAACCCCAGACCACTATCCGAAACAGACACTCCCCCCATTCGTGCTTCGCATTCACGATTACAATCAGACGATTTGGATCATGTAGACAACGCGCTGGTCGCTCTCCAAGTTAAGATGCCGCCACGATGTTATCACCGACCCATGGTGCCCGTTCCAATTCTTTTGGTGCAGGAGGACGCTTGTAAGCCCCCTTTGCGACCAATTTCCGGTAGTCGTGTTCGCTCAAGACCTAACAACTCGAATACGCGTAGACTCAGACAGTTTGACGAGTCTCATCAGAGCAAGATCACCTCCCAGGCGACAACACCGCCCAGGTCTGTGGTTGGGATCGGGGGGAAAGGTACGCTTTTGTCGATGCGAGGCGAGTTGTTTTCTAAGCCCATGATGAAGGTACGAAGCCAGACTATTCGGAGGCAAAGATCGTCCTCGCTATGGTATTTAGACATCACGTTGTTTCAATCGCCCGGTCGGTCTGAGATCCTCGGTGCTCTTTCTAGGTCGGATTACCCGCACGTGGCAAATCATATCTAAGCAATAAATTGACGAGATACTTGAAGGTAAGCTGCGTCTTCTCGTCACCTGCTACATAAGAGACACGTTGTCAACATCCCCGTGCAGTGGCTAGAATACGATGTCAAGGCGCGTAAATCCAACTCTTCCGCACCGAATGACTCTCCATTCTTACTGCTTCGCAGGTTTTCAATGTCGGGCAACTCCGCAGAAGTCGGGCCAAGCAGAAGAAGGAACAGTTCGTGGTGATTCTGATTTTCTGTGTTCTGAACTCTCACCTAGCGTTACTAGGAGCGGGGTCAAAGAGGATCACACAGCTTCATACTTTAGCCATAATAATGCGGAGGCAACCCGTCTGCGTGAACGACTCGCAGCAGATGCCCTGGAAATGCTGATCCAATGGCTACGAGAAGGAGGAAATGTTGGGATTCACGGTGAGAGGCGCATACCCCCGTGATACACACATGATATCTATCTTACACTCCCAGTCAGACGCAACTAACAGCACAAGGGAGCGGAGGTATATGCTCATTTTGTCTCCCATCATATCCCACTGACCGTACTACCAACAGGGCTTATATTGAACAACGGGTTGCAAAGCAGGAAGGAATGACCCTTATATTCCTCGAGTCGATCTGTGATGACCCGGCTACCATTGCTGCCAACGTTGCGCTGAAAGTCAGTATGGGTGACCCTGACTACAAGGACACGTCTCCCGAAGACGCAAAGCGGGACTTCCTCCGGCGCATCAAGGAGTACGAAGCTGTTTACGAGACAATCACAGAGCCTAATCTCTCTTACTTCAAAATAATCAACGTTGGGGACCAAGTCACCGTCTGCCGCATACACGGGTACCTGCAGGGTCGCATCGCGTTTTATCTCATGAACTTGCACTTGAAACCACGCAGTATATTCTTTTCCAGAGTACGTCACGGACTTTATCCCCGCTGAAAAACCCTCGGATTTTGTTGTTGTCTAGCATGGCGAGAGCCAGTTCAACGTGGAGGGTAAAATCGGCGGAGATTCAGACCTGTCAGAGCGTGGATTTAGATACGCAACGGCGCTGCCAGACCTCATCAAAGACAATATTGGCGATGCGCCACTGACTGTAGCTGCCAGCCCTTAAAAATACCCTCCCATTGTAATGGTGACCCCCTGTGCCAGGTATGGACATCCACTCTCAAACGCACAATCCAGACGTCGCAATACCTGGACTATCCCAAGTTGACTTGGAAGTCACTGGATGAACTCGATGCGGGTGTCTGTGATGGGATGACGTATGAGGAAATCGAGGTACGAAATATTTTGATACGTTGAAACATTTGAAATGACGGGTGTCACCACACACGTGTAGCGGGCGTACCCAGACGATTTTGCTAACCGAGACGATGATAAATTTAATTATCGGTATCGCGGTTCGTTGCGCCGCTTTCGGTGATCTATGCCGAAGTTTGACAGTGATGCAGGGGGCGAATCGTACCGTGACGTTGTCGCTCGACTGGAACCGGTGATAATGGAGCTCGAAAGACAAGAGAACGTGCTCGTTGTGGGACACCAAGTGGGTGACACTCGCCTGATCGACCTTGGTTTTCAACTCATTTTGTTTTGTGACAGGCCATTCTCCGATGTCTGTGCGTGCAGCTATGTTTTTGCTTTGTGGATGAATGCAATTGGAACCTTACTCGTTATAGCTACGCCTACTTCCACAACCTTCCTCAGGTCGATTTGCCCTACGTAAAGATTCCTCTCCACACTGTCATCAAGCTCACACCGAAAGCATACGGTTGTGATGAGGAAAGGTAAGCCTGGGCTATGTTAAAGGCCATCTATCTTTGGTAACATAATAATGATATAGATATACTCTCCCCATTGGGGCTGTGGACACGCATCGACCGAAGCCAAAGACGATGCGCACTGCGTCTCCACCAAGAGTTGGGACGAGTCGTGAGTACTATACAGAGAATGCATAAGATGGATATTAGGGAACTTGGAGGTAGGTAGGAGAGAGCAGCAATCATGTATAGAGCAGCGTCCTTTACTTACTGGACACCGTCAAGAAAGAATAGAGTCAAAGTTAGGATGGGGTAATATCACAAGTCGGCTTGAAGCTCGTTAGGATGCTCCAAAGCAAACCGTTGGTCAGCGAATAATGGGTCAGTAACGACCTGCATATCTACTGGGGAATCGACGCTTCCGCGGTTAAGCCAAAGCCACTTGAAGCCGACGTGGTAGTCAACGGCCGGTTTCCAGCGCTTCGCCAGACTCAAT
The DNA here is from genome assembly GCA_022496225.1 of Russula aff. rugulosa BPL654. Taxonomy (NCBI): domain Eukaryota; kingdom Fungi; phylum Basidiomycota; class Agaricomycetes; order Russulales; family Russulaceae; genus Russula; species Russula aff. rugulosa BPL654. The sequence goes on from WTXE01000012.1 coordinate 361,999, forward strand.
TCTGGATTGGACCAATCTGGCCAAGTATAGTAGACCCACACGCTCTCTAGACAATTACTGGAGAGACGAGGAAACGACGTCAGCCATCATCGTATGTCGTCATGCAGAGAATTGTAACATCACGCACAAGTGAACGAGTTTGGGAAGAACGACTGTTCCCTCCGCTGGAGTATCCTCTAGATGGATCATCGCCTTCCTCTCCTCCTCCTCCGTAGCGGCATCAGACCCGAGTCCTGTCATGTACATATCTAGCATGCAGCTAGTCACTTCCCAATCGTACGGCAATGGGCGGAAGATATCTGGGCTCTTGCTCACAATGGCCCACCAAAATGTCTGGTCTCCAAGATCGGCGTGAAATCCTTGCGGGCCGGGAGGGCCCAAAAGCGCTTCGAACAAGGGCGGCGAAAATGCGGGTGGGTATAACCCGCTGCGGTCATGACGATAAACACTCGAGTCCATAAGCCGGATAGAACGAAACTTTTGAAGATGGAGCAACATGATACACGAACAGATCTTCGAGGCGTTGAACCAATGTGGGTGGTATATGTTCGGGTGGTACGGGATTGAGATGGCGACGTCGGGCTTCCAGTGTGAGAACTCCTCCCAAAGAAGTGCGGGATCGGTCAAGAAGAATGCATCGGTGTCCACGTAAATGGCCTTCTCGACATCGTCCGGTAACACCTCGTGCAAGAACAGTTTCATGAGCCCGGCTGAAATCGGTTTGCATTGTCAGCGGTGATAGACTTGGGGACTAGACTTTGAAGAGTAGAGACTTACGAGCTCCAGCAGCGTGAACAGTGGAAATTGAGCCTTCGCGAGCGATTCGATCCAACATGCTCTGTGGCGTTAGTAGGTAGAAGCGGACTGTGATCGGATGAAGCGGATGTGTGAGAAGGCGAAAGCGAGGTTCCAGATACGCGATTGCTTCTTTGTCACAGATGATATGAAACTGGAGGGGCCGCGTCGTGTACATTATCGCGGACTAGGTTGAGTTTTCTTCGTTAGCCGGACACTGACGTCCATTCAAAAGTTAGAGAAATAACTTGGTACCTTTAGCAGAATTGCACCTTCCTTGGCAGAGCGTTCCCGAACCATGATAAGCGCGAAAACCACCGGTTCCAACGGGGTATTTTGAGGAGCGTTTGGTGAATCGAGCAACGGAGTATTTTGAGGAGGGCATGGTAAATGGAGACCGAGCGAGGCTACTGTGGATTCTGCGAATAAGGGATGTCGTGAAAATAATATGATTGAGGCGGAGGCTACTGCAATGAGCAGGAACATCAACCGGCGTGGCAGTGAACGAGCGGTTAGTCGACCATCATACATCGATGTCGTCTGCAGGCTATATGACGAGGACATCGAAAGTAAAAGCGTGAGCCCAAGTTTCACTGGCAGGGGCCAAGCCAAAAGGCAGCCGGGTGAGTGGGAGTAGGTGAGGTGAAAATGGCGGGAGAAAGACTCGGATTGATGACGATGGATTGTCAATTTCTATGAGGCGATACTACGTGGCGACCGGGCTGAAAACCGCCAGGTTGCATAGTTGCATCCAGACTCTAGTGTCGAGTCAGTTCCGACTCCAAATTAATGAGCCAAAGGCGAGCCGAGCTCATATCCCGTCTCAGGTCCTGTAATTCAGCGCAAGTCAGCCAGCCAGCAGCCGCGGCAATACAGGAACTCGCAACAAAGCCATGGAGTGAGAAGGAACGACCTTAAAATTTTGTTAAATACAACAAGACACGTGAGCCGCTTCTATGCAGTGGCACGCTTACAAAGTCCCCCTCTCTGTTTTTGCTCCCCACTGGCATTCAGTACTTTCCATTCCCACTCACCTCATTCCGATGAAGGCGAGCGTGCATCTGCTTGCCCACGCCGTCCTCGCATGCTAAATGGTGGATTATATGAATTACAAGAGAGTCAACTAGTACATCTAGCAGCAGTGACAACATCGATGTGCAACAGACACACCCCCAATTGAATCATCTTAAACTCGGTCCAGTTCCTTAAATCAGGCCCAAAGATATTAACAGTCGGTATTGCTCGAAAAGTGTCCAAACTGTTTGTAGTACCCATGCCATTAGATCAAGCACATGGCATTGACCACGGCGACAGCTCTACGCGGCGTCACGGTACGCGCATCAAGGAGCGTTAAGGGCTAGTCACGCTCAAACGCACAATCCAGATCGCGCGATACGTGGACTCGATGCGGGTGTCTGTGATCATGATGAGATGGCGTATGAGGAAATCGAGGTACAAAATCTTTTGATTGACGGGGTGTAACTGAGCGTGTACCCAGAAATATTTGCCAACCGAGACAAGCTTAATTATCGGTATCGCGGCTCGTTGCACCCGCTTTCAGTGATAGATGTTTGACGTAGGATCATGATGCAGGGGACGAATCGCATCGTCACCGTGACGTTGTCGCTCGACTGGAACCGGTGATAATGGAGCTCGAAAGACAAGAGAACGTGCTCGTTGTGGGACACCAAGTGGGTGACACTCGCCTGATCGACCTTGGTTTTCAACTCATTTTGTTTTGTGACAGGCCATTCTCCGATGCCTGTGCGTGCAGCTAGGTTTTTGCTTTGTGGATGAATGCCATTGGAACCTCTCTCGTTATAGCTACGCCTACTTCCACAACCTTCCTCAGGTCGATTTGCCCTACGTAAAGACTCCTCTCCACACTGTCATCAAGCTCACACCGAAAGCATACGGTTGTGATGAGAAAAGGTAAGTCTGGGCTATGTTAAAGGCCATCTATCTTTGGTAACATAATAATGATATAGTATACTCTCCCCATTGGGGCTGTGGACACGCATCGACCGAAGCCAAAGACGGGCGCACTGCGTCTCCACCAGAGTTGGGACGAGTCGTGAGTACTATACAGAGAATTCATAAGATGGATACTAGGGAACTTAAAGGTAGCCTTAGGTAGGTAGGAGAGAGCAGCAATCATGTATAGAGCAGCCAATCAGGTGTCTTTACTTACCGGACACCGTCAAGAAAGAATAGAGTCAAAGTCAGGATGGGGTAAGATTATCATAAGTCGGCTTGAAGCTCGTTAGGATGCTCCAGAGCAAACCGTTGGTCAGCGAATAATGGGTCAGTAACGACCTGCATATCTACTGGGGAATCGACGCTTCCACGGTTAAGCCAAAGCCACTTGAAGCCGACGTGGTAGTCAACGGCCGGTTTCCAGCGCTTCGCCAGACTCAATTCTGGATTGGACCAATCTGGCCAAGTATAGTAGACCCACACGCTCTCTAGACAATTACTGGAGAGACGAGGAAACGACGTCAGCCATCATCGTATGTCGTCATGCAGAGAATTGTAACATCACGCACAAGTGAACGAGTTTGGGAAGAACGACTGTTCCCTCCGCTGGAGTATCCTCTAGATGGATCATCGCCTTCCTCTCCTCCTCCTCCGTAGCGGCATCAGACCCGAGTCCTGTCATGTACATATCTAGCATGCAGCTAGTCACTTCCCAATCGTATGGCAATGGGCGGAAGATATCTGGGCTCTTGCTCACAATGGCCCACCAAAATGTCTGGTCTCCAAGATCGGCGTGAAATCCTTGCGGGCCGGGAGGGCCCAAAAGCGCTTCGAACAAGGGCGGCGAAAATGCGGGTGGGTATAACCCGCTGCGGTCATGACGATAAACACTCGAGTCCATAAGCCGGATAGAACGAAACTTTTGAAGATGGAGCAACATGATACACGAACAGATCTTCGAGGCGTTGAACCAATGTGGGTGGTATATGTTCGGGTGGTACGGGATTGAGATGGCGACGTCGGGCTTCCAGTGTGAGAACTCCTCCCAAAGAAGTGCGGGATCGGTCAAGAAGAATGCATCGGTGTCCACGTAAATGGCCTTCTCGACATCGTCCGGTAACACCTCGTGCAAGAACAGTTTCATGAGCCCGGCTGAAATCGGTTTGCATTGTCAGCGGTGATAGGCTTGGGGACTAGACTTGAAGAGTAGAGACTTACGAGCTCCAGCAGCGTGACCAGTGGAAAGTGAGCCTTCGCGAGCGATTCGATCCAACATGCTCTGTGGCGTTAGTAGGTAGAAGCGGACTGTGATCGGATGAAGCGGATGTGTGAGAAGGCGAAAGCGAGGTTCCAGATACGCGATTGCTTCTTGTCACAGATGATATGAAACTGGAGGGGCCGCGTCGTGTACATTATCGCGGACTAGGTTGAGTTTTCTTCGTTAGCCGGACACTGACGTCCGTTCAAAAGTTAGAGAAATAACTTGGTACCTTTAGCAGAATTGCACCTTCCTTGGCAGATCTTTCCCGAACCATGATAAGCGCGAAAACCACCGGTTCCAACGGGGTATTTTGAGGAGCATTTGGTGAATGGAGCAACGGAGTATTTTGAGGAGGGCATGGTAAATGGAGACCGAGCGAGGCTACCGTGGATTTCGCGAACAAGGGATGTCGTGAAAACAATATGATTGAGGCGGAGGCTACTGCAATGAGCAGGAACATCAACCGGCGTGGCAGTGAACGAGCGGTTAGTCGACCATAACACATCGGTGTCGCCTGGAGGCTATATGACGAGGACATCGAAAGTAAAAGCGTGAGCCCAAGTTTCACTGGCAGGGGCCAAGCCAAAAGGCAGTCGGGTGAGTGGGGTAGGTGAGGTGAAAATGGCGGGAGAAAGACTCGGATTGATGACGACGGATTGTCATTTCTATAGAGGCGATACTACATGGCGAGCGACCTGAAAACCACCAGGTTGCATCCAGGCCCGAGTTCCGACTCCAAATTAATGAGACAAAGACGAGCCGAGCTCATATTCCGTCTCAGGTCCTGTAAATCAGTGCAAGTAAGCCAGCCAGCAGCCGCGGCAATACAGGAACTCGCAACAAAGCCATGGAGTGAGAAGGAATATATTAATGGGGGGACGAAAACAACAGACACGGCGTGAGCCGTGAGCCGCTTCTACAAAGACCCCTCTGTTTTGCTCCCCACTGGCATTCGGTGCTTCGTGCTTCCCATTCCCATTCACCTCATTCCGATGAAGGCGAGCGTGCATCTGCTTGCCCACGCTGTCCTCGCATGCTAAATGGTGGATTATATGAATTGCAAGAGAGTCAACTGGTACATCCAGCAGCAGTGACAACATCGATGTGCGACAGACACACCCCCAATTGAATCATCTTTAACTCGGTCCAGTTCCTTAAATCAGGCCCAAAGATATTAACAATTGGTATTGCTCGAAAGTGTCCAAAATGACACTGTTTGTAGTACCCATGCCATTAGACATAGATCAAGCACGTGGCATTGACAGCGACGGCTCTACGCGGCGTCACGGTACGCGCATCAAGCATCAAGGAGCATTAAGGGCAAGTCACGCTCTCAAACGCACAATCCAGATCGCGCAATACGTGGACTCGATGCGGGTGTCTGTGATCATGATGAGATGACGTATGAGGAAATCGAAGTACAAAATCTTTTATCTTTTGATACTTGACGGGGCGTAACGTGTACCCAGAAAACTTTGCCAACCGAGACAAGCTTAATTATCGGTATCGCGGCTCGTTGCGCCCGCTTTCGGTGGATAGATGTTTGACGTAGGATCATGATGCAGGGGACGAATCGCATCGTCACCGTGACGTTGTCGCTCGACTGGAACCGGCGATAATGGAGCTCGAACGACAAGAGAACGTGCTCGTTGTGGGACACCAAGTGGGTGATAACCGATCGATTTTGTGACAGGCTATTCTCTGATGTCTGTGCGTACAGCTAGGTTTTTACTTTGTGGATGAATATTGATGAATGCCCACACCGAAAGCATACGGTTGTGATGAAGAAAGGTAAGTCTGGGCTAAGTTATGTTGAAGGCCAGCTATTTTTGGAAACATAATGTAAGATAATAATGAAATAGATATACTCTCCCCGCTGGCGGTATGGATACGCATCGACCGAAGTCAAAGACGCGCACTGCATCTCCACCAAGAGTAGGGACGAGCCATGAGTACTATACAGGGAGTGCAGAATATGAGTACAAGGGAACCTGGAGGTGGGCGAGAGAGCAACAAGCATGTACAACAACCAGAACAGCCAATCAAGGCGTCCACTAATTACCCGACAAAGTCATGAAGAATTAGAGTCAAAGTTAAGATCGAATAATTTTATCACAAGTCGGCTTGAAGCTCGGTGGGATGGTCCAGAGCAAACCTTTGATCAGCGAATAATGGATCAGTAACGACCCGCATATCTATCGGAGACGTAGCGCGTCCGCGGTTTAGCCAAAGCCACTTGAAACCGACGTGGTAGTCGACGGCCGGTTTCCAGCGCTTCACCAGGCTCAATTCTGGATCGGACCAATTCGGCCAAGTATAGTAGACCGATACGCCATCCAGGCAATTGCTGGAGAGAGAAAGAGATGAGGAAACGACGTCGGCCATCGTATTAGTCATCGTGCAGAGAACTGTAAAATCACGTACAAGTGAACGAGCTTGGGAAGAACGACTGTTCCCTCGAATGGAGTATCCTCTAGATGGATCATCGCCTTCCTCTCCTCCTCCTCCGTAGCGACATCAGACCCGAGTCCTGTCATGTACATATCCAGCAAGCAGCTGGACACTTCCCAATCATATGGTAACGCTTTGAAGACATCTGGGCGCTTGCTCACGACGGCCCACCAAAATGTCTGGTCTCCAAGCTCGGCGTGATATCCTTGCGGGCCGGGGGGACCAAAAAGCGCTTCGAACAAGGGCGGCGAAAATGCGGGTGGGTATAACCCGCTGCGGTCACGACGATAAACGCTCGAGTCCATGAGTCGAATAGAACGAAGCTTTTGTAGATGGAGCAACATAATACACGAGCAGATCTCCGAGGCGTTGAACCAATTTGACTGGATTATGTTAGGATGGTACGGAATTGAGACGGCAACATCAGGCTTCCAGTGTGAAAACTCCTCCCAAAGAAGTGCGGGATCGGTCAAGAAGAACGCATCGGTGTCCACGTAAATGGCCTTCTCGACATCGTCCGGTAACACCTCGTGCAAGAAAGTTTCATAAGCCCGGCTGAAATTGCCAGTGGTTTGCTTTGTCAGCGATAGACTTGGTGACTAGACTCGAAGAGAAGAGACTTACGTGCTCCAGCAGCGTGACCAGTGCCAAGTGAGCCTTCGCGGGCGATTCGATCCAACATGGTCTGTGGCGTTAGTGGGTAGAAGCGGACTGTGATCGGATGAAGCGGGTGTGTGAGAAGGCGGAAGCGAGGTTCCAGATAAGCGATTGCTCCTTTGTCGCAGATAATATGGAACTGGAGTGGTCGCGTCGCGTACATTATCGCGGACTAGATTGTGTTATTTCCGTTAGCTGGGACACCAACTTTGGTTCGACTACAATAACTTGGTACCTTTAGCAGAATAGCACCTTCCGTGGCGGAGCTTTCCGAAAACATGATAAGCGCAAAAACCACCGGTTCCATCGCGCTATTTTTGAGAGAAGATGATGAACCGAAGCCGAGGGAGGCTCCCATTGGTTCTGTGAGCAAGGGATTCCGTGAAAATAATATGATGGTGACGAAGGCTGCAGCAAACAACAGGAACATCAACCGTCGTGGCCGTGTACGAACGGCGAGTCGACCATCGTACATCTGTGCCACCTGGACGTCATGTAATGAAGACATCACAGAATAAAAGGCGAGAGCACAGGGATAAGGGGCCGACCCGAAATTTGGCAGAGGGAGTAGGTGAGGTGGAGCGGGGGGAAGAAAGATCGGTGACGACGGATGACAGTCGGTTAGCGCTATAAATAAAATCGAGGGTTACAACGGAACGCACGAAGCTCTGTCTTCGCCCTGTAGGCATTTTGCTGTTTTAATTCTATTGGGGCGATATTATGTGGCGGGCTGAAGACCGGCCGACAATACCAATACCAGTCACAAGTCGCATCGTTGCATCACTGGCATATGTTTTACTGCTGTGGCGCGGCACTGGCGCGGCACAACCGCCACACCCGCGCTTGTCCCGATGCCAACTGAGACGAGCTCTCAGATATCATATCCCGTCGTACAAACCAGCGCAGGACTCGCAAAAAAGAATGGGGGACGCCGCTCAAATACAACAAGATATAAGACACATGGAACATTTCTATGCGGTGGCGGTCTACTGCTGCCTACAAAGTCCCCCTCTGTGATGGTTCCCATTCACCTCATTCCGATCAGGCCGAGCGTGCATCTGCCTGCCCATGCTGTCCTTGTGTGCTAAATAGTAGGTTAGATGGGTATAAGTTACAAGAGTCAACTACATCCAGCAGCGGTGACAACATCAATGTACAACAGACAGCCCCAATTATCTTAAACTAGGTCTTCAAACCCAAAGATCTGATTTTATCGTACTGTCACATCAAATCAAGTCCCACCTTCAAAATGCCCATTGCTGGCCCCGGTCGCGATGCGACAATCCGTATTGCTCGAAACTGTCCAAAATGACACTGTTTGTACCTATGCCATTGGAAATCAAAGAGGTTCATGAGTCCGTGACCAGAAATGTGGAAAAGTTACCTCAAGCACGAGCATCGGGTGCCCATTCTTATTTACCACCCGAAAGTATGTCGACCCTGTACCGGAATCATTAGCTTTTAACCGCCAAGGGCACGGGTAGACAGCTAAGATAGAAACACGTACCAGGTAGTCTTCTTGGATCTTTCATTCTCAACAAAAGAGCGAAAAGTGGAAAGTGATTCATCAACTCGATGGCGACGTTCAGCACGCTACAGGCGACGACAACAGTTGACCTCAACTACCAGGCACGTGACCGTGATGAGTTTCCTGCGCGTTATGGCCAGAGTAATAATTACATACCAGAGTGAAGAGTATTCCGTAAGTCAGTAGCGTTGGGAAGCTGAACGTGAATAACGTGAACAACAACGTTCCAAGAATAAGCTGATCCACTTCATAGTGCCATGAGTCGGTACGCCGATGCAGAACATTGTACCGTTTTCCTGTCTTCCGTGAGAGTCAACCGTGCGAAGGGCGGAAATTTCCATCGTACCTCTGAACAGATTAAACAACGAGCGCAAAGCAGATATCTGATAAGAGAGCGCATTCTTCAACATGAGGTGGCTCAGGGACACATGTAGGGTGAGTGCGCAAAAGACATCCAAAATCAGTGATAATGGAACAGTTAGTCCTCCATATCCGGAAAGGCCGGTCAGGTATACGATGATGGGAAAATAAGGCGATAGCGAACGTAAAATATCTGACCGGAAGGTTAAGTTCAACGTGGGAAGTAACCAGAGGCATTGAATGATACTCACAGGCCCAGAGTTCCAATACTCCCAGGAGTGTGTGTACAAGGAAGGCGCTCAGTTCCGTATTCAGCTTGAGTCCCTCAGGCCAATTATCCAACCACAGAAGAGTGTCATGGGTAAAATCGATAAAAGCAGACTACATATCTGATGATCACCCTTTGTCAGCGCTCATCAAGGAGTAATCAACGAACCTTGAACCAATTGTGCAATGATATGCCAATGACCTCACTATTCTGGCATATAAACGCCCCAAAGACAGTGCCTAATATCACATCATTCATCACCAGCCAGACGGCATTATTGAAACTGCGGAACGCTATTAGTACGGTCTTATAGCGGCACTGTGGTAAACGCTCACCGGACGTATTCCGCAGACGTTTCCAATTTTCCATAGACATACGATAACCTCGGATACAAAACTAAACCTTGTACCAGGCTTAATCGCGCCCATAATTGGTCGACTGGGAGAAGATCAGGGCACGACAACAAGGTTGTTTCTCTGGAGATACTCACGCAATTTCGAATGAACTTTCGCGAAGGCTAACCACAGACTGCAACGCCGCAGGCAGCTGACCAAAAAGCCAAGAATGAACTTGAGACCCGAGAACGAACGTGGGAATATGTGCCCAGGGTGGATACATTTGTCTTGTATGTGTCGTGCGACAGTGTCCAGGAGCTTGAACCCGGCCAGCCAAGACCCTGACAGATTTAGTAAGGAGTGTAAGCGGTAAGTTGCGTTTAACTATGAAAGAACAAGAATCATCAGCATTTATCAGCCACGTGCTTCGAGAAGCAGACCTGCGTCAACGCCCCGTTGTCTAGGCCAACGGTCTCGAAGTCCGGGTGATTATCTGGGGACCCAACACCGCCGCGTGGAGTGGCGGCGGCCCCAGGTGCATGGAAGCGGGCGGAACCAAGCGCAGACCTGCGATACATCACGATGGCACACCGGACGGAGCTAGATTACAGATCAGGCTCGACCCGACCAACATGCGAGCGGAACAAGGGCATACCACTCGGGCGGGGACAGGGCTGTGCCTACCCCAGGGAGATATTCGATGTGAGGAGTTGGGCTCGACTGGGTGAATGAGCATTCACCCAGAATCACGGGAGTGTCCGTAGAAGAAACCTTCATGAACTGAGGATTTTCTTTGAGAAAGTCATTTAAGAGGGCTTCTGCGCGTTCTGTATGTGACATATTCAGGGTCGATGAGACAACGTGGGTGAGGAAAAACACACTGACGAAGAGATCCGACTCGAAGCACACCCGCTACGCATACAAGCCTGGGATTCAGTATCCAGCCGTAGCCGTAGCCATTTGTCCCCACGTCTTCTATGGGCCATAGGATAGAACGCTGCGGGATCATGACATGGTCGTTGTTGAACAGAGTAAACACTACGTTTCGCCTGGGAGGGTACTCTAGGCTGTCGTCGCGGATGGCGGGCCGGTATTAAGGTCAAACCGCCACAGCTTTCAACATTTCAACAACGTTCACTTTGCTTCAGTGAACTTCAATAACCTCAGCCGCGTCAATCGCGTGCAAACGACCCCCACACTGATATATCTTCATCTAACACACTGAATTTCTTGCTGTTTCCTGTTGTATTCAATTCTTCGTCTTCTCCGTGAGTGCTGTATTTACGTGTCAACGACCAACCTACTGGCCCAACCTACTGGCGACACGTTACTGACTGCCATAACATGAACCAAGTATCCTACACTGTGACAACACCACATGAGCGGCCACCTTGAACTGGAGCCAAGCCAAAGGCCAGATATGAAGAGAAAGATAGTCGTTGTCGGAGATGGTGAGCCCAGTGTACAGTTTAAGTTTTGACTGCCAGACCCATTCTTACGCGTTTTCGCAAAGGCGGTTGTGGAAAGACGTGCCTGTTAATCGTCTACGCACACAACAGATTTCCAGAAGTATGTTTCTATTGTGCCTTGATCCACGAGGCAGGAAATAGCTCACACCGCCCAGGCGTACATACCCACCGTCTTTGAGAACTACGTAACAAACCGACAGTTTGACGGCAAGATCATTGAGATTGCGCTCTGGGACACTGCCGGGCAGGAGGAGTATGATCGACTGCGGCCATTGAGCTATCCGGAAAGCCACGTCATCCTGATCGTGTTTTCCGTTGACTTTCCCGTCAGTCTTGCAAATGTACAAGACAAGGTGCGCGCTCCGCTTCCTTTCATACCCCCTTGCAGACACTCGTGCCTGATATCAAAGGGGGGCCGTTGTCCGGCATTAAGTGGTACCCCGAGGTAGCGCACTTCTGCGAGGGTACACCGCTCATCCTCGTCGCAACCAAGACGGATCTCCGCAGGGACGACAATACGCGACGTATGCTTGGCGCGCAGGGCCAAACGCCCGTCACGCCCGACCAAGGCGCGGAGGTCGCACGTGAAATTGGTGCCAAATATATCGAGTGCTCCGCGAAGACGGGCACTGGGGTGCAGGAGGTATTTGCGCTCGCATTGCGGGAGAGCATGAAGGGCAAGTGGGGAAAATCGCGCGACAGCGGCGGTGTGTAGTGACTTGATTCCACTCTTTCTCTGATACCACCATCCGCCATCCGCTACCCTCTTCCTAGAATAGTTGTTCGCACGTCTACGGACCAGTACTTACTCTGGAAGCGCTATCGTATACCGGGGTTCTCCATTAGGGCCCGTCTGGGCATCGCCCAGGTTATGGTAGTTCTTACGGCAGCTAAGACCCATAATTGCGGTATGTGCCTCGTGTTGGGCTCTTGCCGTCCACTCTGGGTCGTGTTCTCCACCACATGTCTGACGGCGTATCGCCCCACTCCCATCTAAGCGGCCGCAAGGCAACGCCGTGGAATGGAAGCGATGGCGCCTTTCACTGTTTCGACTTGCTTCGTTAAGCGCCACCTGCCCGTCATAGGGTCTCAGACTTTAATCCCCAATATCCATACAGTACAGGTGGAGTGGAGAAGAAAGGCATCACTCAGCACACGAGTAAAACTCCAATAGCTGCGAACCTTCTGTTACGCCCACTGAGACATGCAAGTTAGAGTTCATCCCCCCTGTGTGGTGCTACCTCCACCTCGCCTCGCACAGACCGCCTTGCTGATGAAACGAAACGAAAACACCACCACACGTAAGACATGCGTATCCGTCCGTCCGCCCAGGTTGATTTGACAACGCATCAACACCACATCATCACTGCCGTGCGCCGCGCCGCGACCTGGGCATCCGGCGTTGTACGTGAACGTAAAGAAGAATGAGGATGATGGAGGAAGGGAATGAGGGAAGAGAAGAAGGAAGAAGGAAAGACCGATCAACAACATGTCTCGTCGTTTTTTTTACAGTAAAATGATCGAAAAGTCGAAAATGGAGGGATGGCAAAACCCAGGGTTTGCAAAGGCGACAAGGGTGTGTGAAACCTCGCTCGAAGCGGAGCTTGGCAGGAATTCCCGCGACGAACCCGCGTGTTTGATTGACTGGCTGCACAGCCTATACGGAGGCGAGGCGAAAAAAACGTCACCAGGACCCCACAGAACCGCTCTATCGGAAACTTTTGCCGCCCTTGGTCAGGCCGGGTATCTCGTGAATCGTGCACATTTGACCGAGGCGGGGTAACTCGGCGTTTTTACATGCAACGTGTTGGACGGTCAACAAACAAGCCTATTCAAACGTCCTGCTGACCACGGCCTCATCTCAAGTTTCTCATTTCTGATACGGGCGGCGAAATATGAACAATGAATGGCATACGAAAAACTATGAACCAAGACTGTGGTGTAACCAGTGCGACGGGTGGGAACAAGTCATAGAGCGCGCAGACGTGAAGTCCTTGAGAAAAAGTGCAGAATACAAGTACAAAGGGCATCTTACAGGTCATTCACGTCCTGCCTACATGCTTCGACCCTCTATTTCCGCAATTGCCTCGCGACTGTCCGCGTGATCCTCCCTCCTAGCGTTGCCATTCACACCGACGGTGACGTCAACTCCAGAGTTACCGGCAGATGGCGGTTTGGAGTAGGGGGGATGGTGGCCGTTCGGATACCCAGGGTACTGAGCGTGAGGCTGCATAACAACTGGCATATCAGGGCGATGATGCGAAACGAGATAGGGAGCAGGGTACGGCACAGTGCCATAAGGAAGGTACGGCGGGTAATATTGGTGGGGAGGGGGAAGAGCGTAGCCTTGGCCCTCATGCTCCTGACCGGGATGAGACCCCGGAGCTGGCTGCACCGCACGTAGTAGGTAGGATGGTAAGGAGATGACTCTCCGGGCTTGTGCACCGCTTGCATAGGGGGGTATTGTCCGTAGATCGGAAGCGGGTAACTCATTGGTCCCATGAAGGACGCAGCTGGCGGCGTGTTGCCAGCGGTGGGCACGCCCGTAAGTGACATGCCCATGGCTGGCGGCGGTGCCGGGTCAGGTAGGGTTTCAGTGGTCGAAGCTGCGCGACCAGTTGGGAAGAACGGGGGTAAGATTACATTTTTGATAAGGAAAGAAATACCCAAAAAAAGCTCACTCTTTCCATCGCGCTTCTTGTAAGGACCTCTCTTGATTCCTTTTTTTCTCTCCTTGCGCTGGGAATCAACGCACTCCTCGCCAATGCCGTACTTGACACAGCGGAGGCAGGGGCGCGCATCATCACACTTCTTGCATGCCTTTTGACAATTGGTGCAGGCGTTTTTTGACCTGACGACGCTTGGAACGAATCTGAGGCTGAGAGGTGCTGACCACACCCGAAGCGAAGGGGTACATGTGCATGGGGAGGCCACTGTAGGGAGCAGAATGCATAGTCAATTGCGATTGAACCGAGTCGGAGACGGACTCGGGGGATTGATCGATTCGGTCATCGTCAGAGTGGGCACGGACAGAAGCCATGTCTGGGAAGGGAAGGGGGGGAGGGTAAGCCAGTAGGACGACGGGGGGTGACGGAAAGGGAAGAGGAGATGAATGGGCAGCGGGCTGGAGAAGTTCGGGCCTGGCGGCAAAGCACGTGGCAACAATTGGCGTCTAAAAGACAGACGCAAAGAGGGCGGACAAGCACGGAGCAAAGGAACGCGGAAGAAAGGGTGTAAAGAGAAAGAGAAACGAAAAGGGGAGACATTTGGCACGACGGGGGAGAAAGAGAAAAAGGCGAGATGCTACAAAGGAGGGAAGGAAGGGAGGGGAGGAGACGTACAGAGGAGAGGATTTCGGTTCGCTGAGATTTGCGGGGATTGATTGAGAGAAACGAGCGGAGAGGCGGAGAGGGCGAAAAAACGCGGGGTTACAACTCGACTCGGGCCCTCTTTATCTCCTGGCCCCACGAGAGAGCCAACCTATAGGGTCACACCCCAGAATATCATCTCCGATTAAATTTACTTCCGCGCAACACCGCCCAATAAATTTATTACTATTATTATTATTAGGAACAAATATGCCCAAATACATGTACACGAGGACCGAATCGCCGAGTGCTTTGACAATCAACGTCGGACACGACTTGGCTGTAGCCCGTCTCGTCGAGCTCGCCATTGTGCTCGCCCTATCTATCATCCCCATCGACTCATCGACGGTATCAACGACTTTGTTTCCTTCTCTTTTCTCCATTTTCTTTTTTTTTTCTCCCCTCTTTTCCGTCGTCGCTCTGCCGTTCTCCGCCTTCCTTTCATCTTTCCCTGGCTCCCATGTCCGCACCTTCTCCCCATTCTCCCCTGCTGGCCCATGCCCATGACAAGAGTCCATCAAAGAGAAAGGACAGGCCTCCTGCTCTTGAGATTCTCGATACCTCGGCTCCCCCCTCTCATCCCCCTGATCGTCATCCCTCTCCGGATGACACATTGTCACACCTCGAACAGGTGATGGCTCCACTCTCTTCATCTCATACTACCCTGCTCACTATGCCCCAGTTACATGCCGATCAGTCTATTGATGACCTTCATGTGCACCTTCCCTCTCGCTCCACTTCCGCCACGTCGTCCCTTGATCCATACTACTTTAGTGTCCATTCTCCATCCGGATCACCCGCTGCCCCTCTTCCAGATCCCGCTCAGTCATGCCGGACTCCGGAAACGCGTCAGGTGACCAACGATCCCGTCACTCCTCATCGGGATCCATCCAAGATCGATAGGCGCGTTCTGCATGGCTTAGGCGAGCTTGCAACTCCTCGTTGGTCGCGATCGGTTGCAAATCGTGAGGACGGAGTGCATGGCTTAGATCAAGACGATCTCGAACCGGCTCTTCCTGAAGAACCCGAAGATGTGCTTTCGGACAGTCCTTGGACCATAGAAGCCGTTGATGGCGAGGAAGAGGACGAGGAACGAGATGAAGTACATTTTTTTCGTATCCCCCCCTTCAGTTGTTCTAATCACGCTTTCGCCAGCCTTCCGAATTCAAATTCGTGCCGCGTACTATCCGTACTCGACCTTCCATCGCCGAGGAGAGTGGTGGTGAAGAGATTCTATATCCACGCGCCCAGTTCCCAAAACCTCCTACCTCGGCGCAGTCTCTGGTTTATGGTTCTCCTCCGAATACTGCAACGCCGCCTAGCGCCTTTCCCCCATTGACGAACAAGACAAGGAAACGAACTTCTGATGAATTTGAACGCGATCAGCTGGGTTCTCTCGTCGAAAAGCATCAGCGAACTCCTTCTGGCTCTATCATCGACGGCGACAACGAGGAACACGCTTCTTCTACCCGAAAGCATCGCAGCCTTGGTGTGGGACTTCCTTCACGAGACCGACCCCGAGAGCGTAGAAAAGACAGTATCTCGACAAGTGGGAGCGTAACTAAGGATCGTCACTCCCGACACACCTCGGCAAGCTCTTCTTCCTCTAGTCACGGGGAACAGCTTCATTCGCGCCGTGTTCACACGACTGACTTCTCTCATCTCCCTCCCTCGCCTTCAACAACATCTATCCAACTGTTTTTACGCCACACGGGTAGCAATAGTGCCATAGGTGCCTCTGCCCCTCCCACCTCACAGAAGGAGACACAGAGTCCCCATACGCCAAATGTGGCACACTCATTGCTCAGAGGAACTCAGGAGGGGTGGTCTGAGCTTGATGACCAAGCTACTGTCGAGGCGCTGCGTAAGCTCGATGGTCTTTCGGGTAAATCAGGCACCCGCGTGCGTTCTAGTGTGGGTAGCTTCCGCCTGGCTAGCTCTAGCCGACCTGGAACGCCCTCAAAGTCAACGCAACAGTGGGAAGGTGTAGGTTCAGATAGCGGAAAGACGAGTCGAAGGAGCTCGATGCACATCCGGGACAGTACCTCGTTGGTGAAAGACAAGGATCAAACGCCAAGTGCCAGCCGTCAAGTAGCTGGCATTGTTGATTCTATTGATATTTCAGAACAGGCAGCAAGTGTGTTCGGAAGCAGCGATGAGGCGCAGCTCAGCTCGCCGGCGCAGGAAAAGCCGCCCACGAAGAAATCTTCCGCAAGTATGCGGCTTAGCTACACCACCAAGCGCGGTTCTGCCTCGTCAACCACCTATACCAGTACGCCCACCACAAGCTCTAGGGACTCCGGATCTATGTCAGCGGGCACAAGCCTTACGTCGATCTCCGCACAATCTGGGCGTCATTCCAGCAAGGCTAGACGCAACAGCGTTGGTAGTGATGCTTCGCAGTCAGGGGAAGTTACTGCCTTGAAAGATCGTGCTGCATCACTTGTGACGGCTAGTGAACAATTAGATGCCGGACAAGACGTACCTCCTGTTCCCCCTTACCAAAGGACCTGTCCACGTATCGATCTCCACCCCAATCTTCAGCAGGCGCTTCATTTCCTGTTGAAGGTGTGACTGAGGA